>JACEII010000001.1:12847133-12964666 GCA_014332785.1 Antheraea mylitta
AAATTAGACATTGTGACTAGCTTCGATGGTTCACCGAATATTATACTCAGGGAAGTGACGAGGCACCTGTTGCTGACTAGACAAGTGACTGCCTGACAAATGTTAAAAAACCGAACACAGTGACTGGCTCCAGTGTTTCACGTTTCTTTAGCTAGTATTCTCAACTTCTCGTTATGTTTCTCGCCAGTGTTTCTATAAATAGAGATTTTTTGCTTGTCGTAAATTCTAGATGACTCTAAAACGCGTTGTTATGTGTATGATACTAGTTGATGCGCGAGACTTCGTTTTATTATGTCATGATTGAATTAAATTGCTTTTTATCTTTACTATTTAACTTCTATGAATCTTTAACTCTGCTTGTCTTCTATGGAATAGCGTAATGATATGTAACTCAGAGTTTGTACTGTGAAAGCCGTCTATCTAATAAAATTGGTTCAAACGTTCCGGAGATTAACTTGGACAAATAACAGACGATATTTATTCCACTGTCAAGTGGTCAATCAGTACATACATATTACATGAACAGAAATAATCCCATTATACTAATCCTGCACTGGTATTAGGCCCTTGTCCTTGTATAAATGGTAATTTAATGGTAGAGCTATAATTATTACTAGTACATAAAACTATTCTAAATGTATTTTTAAATGATAAATATTATTTAGTAATACTACATTTATATAATTTCACGTTACATTCAGAATAAAAGACTGCAATTATTCTTATTTAATTCCGTCAAAACAATGACAATTAACCGCGCCACACTCGACGCTCATTCACAAAAGAACACGCAAATTAGTGACATTTGAAAGAGCACTAAACTTATAATCCGATGCAACAAGTCCGCGTCCGCCCGCCCAACCGCGAGGCGGGCGGGGAGGCGCCGCCGAAACTTCAGTAACGTCGCGACCATGGCTACTGACGGACGTACGAAGCGCTCGCAATCGATATGCGCGCCAGCATCCGCGAGTATGGAAGCACTCGCTGCACCTATGGAGACGACGCCGGCTCCACGACGGCGACCAGCCGCGAGGTCTCAATCAGCCAGGATTACTGGAGGCCGGTCTGTTCGGCACAGACGTCAGCAACAGCAGCAGCAGTTGGATAGAGAGACCAGAGCTCGGTACAGCTCGGAGCCTCGTTTAGCCGAGGCTGAAACTCCGCCGCAAGTACGCAGGCAAGCGTCCGCTCGCCGTCGTCCACCGGCTGGACAGCACGCTCAGCCACGCCGCTCGAACGCTTTCCTCGACGTGCCAAGAACTGCACATCAACCAGAAGAAGAGCCAGACGAAGACTCGTACAGGCTACGCACGTTCAACATCACACAGAAAGGAGGTCAGTGCTAGCCGCGTCCGTTCACCCACAAATCTATATTTAGTCCCTTTACGCGTGAAAATTTGTTACGTCTTTCTTTAATACGATTTCGGAACGAAAAAGTTGGCAAACGGCCTGGCGGTGTCCACCGATGAGTTCTTAAGTGTCTACTCCCTTGGACGTGGATGCGGAAGATTCGTATATTAGGATGGCCAGGTTTATTATGATGATCGTAAAAAAATAATTTCTATGTCACCATGATTCACGTGGAAAGTTTACGAGAAGGCGGTAAATCAAATCGGGACCGTTTTATTTTATTTTTGAGGTAAAAATAAACTAGCATAGGGGAAATATTATGAACGTTGAAATAAAGTTTATGATACTGACCCGATATAGAAAAAACTTCTCAAAGTTGTTTTATACTATGTGCGATGAATTCACAACATTAAAAAAAAAAAAACACTTTTAGATATTCCTTCTTCGGTTCAGTCAAATAATAAATAAGTATGCAATTTTGAGGAAACTAAGACATTTTTTTAACTGTATAATCCACGTTTAACTCTATTATTTTATCTAGCCAACTGATCTTCTATTTTATCTATATATTCTGCCCACGAGTAAGTGTAAAATCCTAAAACCCGCTTTTCTATATCAGACATCATATTTTATCTCTAACTGCCACAAGCTGTAGTAGTATTTAGTAGCGTGGGCCAAAAAAATCGACTATTTCTTTTTACTTTATACTCTGGAAAATAGGTTGGTAGACACCTCAAAAAATATCTCCAAGTATGAGTTTTTAATTTTAATAGAATAATCTTCTGCCTCTGGTATTTATTTCTTCCTTATTATTAGAAAGAAAAGTTCGTATCTTAGTATTCATTATTTGAAATAATATTTCGTCTCATATATTTGTAAGAAATTGATTTCCACTTAATATATGAGACGAGGTATTTTTAGACAATTTTTTTATGCCACCCTAGTATTTATACATTGGCATGAATGTATCATTAAAGGGCCCTTCATGATTACCGTTATTAATGTTGGCTGCCTCATATTGCGCCCTGATTTTATTTTATTTCATTCGTTCTTTAAAAATCCTTGTCCTCTTCTTTAGAACTTTCATTTTCTTCACAAAGAAATGACACACATTTAAACTAAAATAATCAAAAAATACTACCGAAAGTTTCGGTAAAATAATTAACTTTTGTATTTGTAACTACAGTATTGCTACTTTTAAAAAGATAACCCACTTATATTTTATCGAAATTATGATACTATTTCTGTTAGTCTTAACATAAATAACATCTTAAGACTTGAGACACCCAAGCCAACCTCACCTGTACGTGGTGCACTCTGCTGAATAACGAACGAGGCAATGGCAAAAGCGGGGTGGTAGGGTTTTACAGCCCGACTGGGTCGCAACTACCATGCATATGGCGAAAAAGCCCGTCATAGTGACTCGCTTCTGACATTTCTATTATTAAGATATGCCATACTTTGTAATTAATATAATGTAAATCATCTCAAATTATAATCTTCAATAGCTTCCGCAGGTATGAATTAACTATTCATGCGTTTCTTCGCCGTTTTACGGCAAAAGTCATATATTCGAAGTAATGGTGGGTTACACCGTAAAGTATTTGAGCACCGTGTAGGACGACGTAAATTCGAATACTATATGAATTGATCCTTTCAATGGAGTAAAACATCGTAAAAAACATACTACTGTGACAGGTCTTTCTTCAGTACCCATCTGATTAGGTAACGCTCTCAAATCTTTAATTTGTTGCCAAGCATTTATAGATAAATGCCATACAAGGTAAGGTAATATTAACATCTATACAGCATTAAAACATCTATAAAATTATTTTACAACTATATGCCTATAAAGATCACAGGTAACGAGATGTTTTCATGAGCTTTAAAGACGAATAACATGTTTGGCCTTTTTTATATATTACACAGAAAAACATAAACTAAGCGTTAATATCACCAGTTGGTGAATGACGACGTGTTGGGAACTCACAGTGCCTAGTTCTTAAGTATATTTACTAGAACGCACTCATATTTGCTAGGCGACAAATTTTCAAGATTAATAATACGTCTGTTAGCCAGATGGGTGTTAGAAAAAAACATACTAAGCAATCATCACAGTATTTTACTTTACCAAAAACGGTGTAATGCATAACTTTTAAGAAAATTCGCAAATAAAATAGTTCAAAAAACGATTAAAACTCTTTATTGCTATCACAATGCTATTACCGAAATGGATACAATAGAAAATATATATGTTTAATGATTCTAATCTTAGCTTGAATTTCTTACAAGACAAAATCTTAATTAAATCTTAATCTTAATTTACTTTATATATATATATAATCACGTTATAATTATAATTCCACGGACTTGTAAAAGAAGTGTATAATTTAAACGTGGATACATCTACGAGTTATTTATAACAGTCGCTCCTATAGTTTTCTGTCACCAAACTAATTTAAAACGCCTTATATTCGAGACTGAGGTAACTTACAACTAATAACAATAATCAACATTGATAATAATTAAATTTGCAAATAAAAAATAGTGAGCCCTACTAATCGAAATATAAATTATCTCTCAAGTTGGACCAAAAATTGAACAAAAAAGTTTGTGAGGATGTCTGCATGTTTGTTACTTTTTCATACAAAAATACTGAACGGAATTTAATAAACTTTACAGTAATTAGTAGTAGCTCAGACATTAGAAAAACGTATGGAACATAAGTTTCAAAGATATTGTTTAGACATGGTGCCTTCATCCCCTTACAAACTCGCACCACCCGCCGCTGGCTGGCTGCTCATCCACATACCCTAAAGCCCAGCAAAACGGCAACGACCGTAACTTTCTCTAGAACCTTTATTATGCGCACTTTGGTATTGTAGAATGAGTTGCCTGGTACTCTCTTCCCCCATGGTTATGACATGGGGCTCTTCAAAAAGGGATTAAAACACGTTCTTCAATGTCGACAACATAACAACGATGCCCCTGGTGTTGCAGTTATCCATAGGCGATGGTAACCATTTAACATTAGTTGGCCGTCTGCCTGTTTGTTACCTTTTGGCATAAAAAAGACAAGCCCAAACAAAACGATAAGTCACTTAGGAAAAAGCATGCCATATAAGAACTATAGTTATTATATGGTGATGCTTAGGTGGGATAAGCGTAAAGGCGATGATGATGATAATTTGTCAAGGTTTTTTTTATTATCAGGGCGGGAAAACTTCCGCTGATAGTTAATATATAAAGATCTTACACTGATAGCTGAATAACATCCGTACAATATATTCACCAGTTCTCTTTCCATTCCTATTCGATTTAACATCAAATTAAAGAAAAATACAACCCTCATACAATACGTTGACACGAGCCAAGCCCACTGTGAATCCAATAATATATTTAAATGTTTTCGTTCACAAAAGTCTATAGACCTATAATAATTTGATATACGAGTTTTTGGCGGGATCTTAGTCTGTCATGTAGTGGATTTTATATTTTATTCACAATCTTGTGTTATTGGACTCTATATTTTGTAAATTTGGTGGTGTTTTAGGTAATATAGTTAGTTTATTGTGCATAAGTGAAGTGAATGGAAAATAATACCACGGAGCATGAAATTCTGTGATGCCACAAAAACTCCCAGGAAGGTTCTAACAAGGGATCCACCATCTTGTTAGAATATTGACTCACACGACGATTAAAATTGAAGTGATCGCACGACGCTTGTAATATTATTGAATACTCGACAATGGCAGTAATAATCTGAAAGATTGATTGCCAAAAATAAAGTGAAAAAAAAAATTTGATATACTCGTACATCTAATAAGAATGGTAATCTAAAGTGTCTGTACTTTTTATATTTTTGCGAAAAAAAACCGTTGCACGTGTCTTGGAATAAATAATATCGATCAAAGATATGTCTGTCTGTCTGTTTGCTGTCTGAACACACATCACTGCTAAAGTACTGAACAACCTATTCAAGAAAATCATAAAATATATCGTCGGGTAACATTTAGTCTTTGCTTCATTAAAATCGATAGACGCCATCAAAAGTTATTGTAATTTTAATGACGATTTGACTAAAGTACGATAGAAAATTGGATAAGTAAATTGACATAATACATTTAGATGATTAGCCACTGTTTTTTTACATTAAGTTCGACGTGGACGGACTTGCGTGCACAGCTAGTTTTTATTCTACAATAATAATTATAAAGAAAATAATGTATCCATATAACACGAAATTGTTTTTTTTTCGAACTGACTACGCTATTAACCTAGCAAGGTCTTAACAGCTTCACCGAACTACTAAGGCGAGCGCTTAAGGCACTCAGCCGATTTTATTTGGGCAGCTAGCTCAAGGGTACACGGCACACCTCGGCTTGGCTGTTGCCTGTTACACGCAAACTCGCGACCTAACTTAGCTAACCTAGCTAACTATTCATATATGTTTGAGTTGTTGAGACGCATATGTGTGCCAAGCATACACGCCTCAACAACCCCTCCATACATTTTTTATCGGAAAATTAGAGCTTTTTCAGTCCGATAAGGGAAAAAATAAAACCCTTCCACTTCCATGTTTAAGCGTGTACGTATGTGGGGGTGATCGTGTAGTGTTCTAGCAGTGATGTAAACTTTTGTGTCACTGTATCGCGCGAGCAGCGCACTCAAGGGCTCCACACCGAGGGAACGGACCTAGGCTTGAGTCGCTGCCGAGGGGGGCCTAATCTGGTGTGCAGGAGCGAAATTTACCCCCAGACCACGGCGGCGTGATCTGTGGTTACGAGGGCGTGGGCGTGAACACGCTCTGTTTGGAGAGACAGGCTGGTACTGATCATTCGCTGCCGTTATTTCATCGGGAGGATCGGTAAAAATATGTCGCGGGCGTCTTTTGTAGCGAGCAGCGTTAAGTATGGTTTCGTATTTTGCAACGGATATCACTAACGGACTGAACACGAAATTGTTTATGGACAAATTCTTAACTTGGTGTTATTTTTACCTGAGAGTTAGCTTTATTACATACTTATTTGTTTAGTTAACTACGTATACGTCCAACCGTGAGTATAGAAAATTTAATTTACTACAAGAAAGTCAATAAACTAATTTTCTAAGATTTTCGTAGTTGATAGACTCACGCTGAAGCTATTACTGGCTTCAGCATGGATAGGTCGGTTCGTCCGGGGTACTACCACCCTCTCACAGAAAACCGACGTGAAGTAACAGTGCTTGCATTGTTGCGTCTCGTTCGGCCGGTGAGAGCGCCGGAGACCCACCTCTCCTCTCCTTCCTTCTCCCCTCCTCGCGCAACACAGGCTGGTAACGCATCTGCGACTCCCCTGGTGTTGTTAGTGTCTATGGACGGTGGTGATTACTTAACCTCAGGTGACCCACCTGTTGGTTTGCCAACTATGATATATAAAAAAAACGATATTTCTCGAGATATTTTTAACCGACGAAAAAAACGGAGGAGGTTCTCAATTCGACGCGTATATTTTTTTTTATGTGTGATCACGCATAACTTTTTGCAATATAGTCCGATTTTAAAAATTCTTTTATTGGAACTTAGTTATTAAGATTAATAAGTAAAATGTTTATTATTTTTTGCTTTTCAGTTTTCTAGGCGGTTTAATTTTATGTTAAAAAGTTTTGTGACATACATTTTTAATGGCGCATCAGTTGCATATAAATTTTCTCGTCGACCCTATGCCCAGTAGTGTGGGCTGTAGGTTAATACGACATTCAGTCAGTTGTTCTTTGATATAATATATATAGATGCTAATGATCATAAAGTAACTAATTTAAAAAATACAAGTTAATTTATGAGACTTATTATTCCAGCGCTTCGTTTGAAAGTTACGACCTCGAACCGATTTCCACTTACAAAGTTTGTCAGACACCAATAAATGCTAAAGTTTTTTCGAAGGACCGACCGAAAACGTGACTTATTTCAATTATGAGCAAAGTAAAATAGAAAGAATACTGGAAGACTTTTATTAAAAGCAATTTTAATTAATCATTCTCTTTCAAATAAATAGTACAATTTTAAAGTAGAACAACTTACTTAATAAATATTTTACTTTGAATTATTAACAAAAATACCTTTTATTATGTAATACCTGCTGTCCGTGGCTTCGTCCGCGTTGAATAGTTACTTGGGGGTAACGCTAACACACTCTCAAAATATCTCAAAGGCTCTCAAAAGGAAAGAGAAACGTTTTTAAACATTCTTCATTGTTCCTTTTGGTCTTAGCGTGATGATACCATAACCTTCCTCGATAAACGAGCTATCTAATATTGAAAGAATTTTTCAAATCATACCAGTACCTACATCCTGCGATTATCGCGTTCAACCAAACAAATAAACAAACTCTCCAACTTTATAATGTTAAGTATAGATTACCAGTAGCGTGCTCGGTGGACTTGTTCTGCTTTGACAATAAAAGTATCCTAAAAGTTAACCACAGCACCACCTACAGAATTGTGAATCTAAACAATTTTAAGTCCACCTGGATACACAAAGAATTCCATTCCAGACGTTTAGGTGGAGTACAGACACACATGGTCAGATGAATGGTAAGTAAAATATAAGTGAGGCACTTTGCTAGATGTTGAGCGTACTACAGTCCAAACCAGTGGCTGTTTTGCAGTCTTCGCCGGTGGGGCCATGTAGTAAATACCAGCTACCCCTGTGTCAGTGTATTTTTGTCACAACTGACCGCCCCTAATATCTAGCCAACCTAGAGACGGGTCTCCTGGGCATTAGGGTAAATTTGCCATTGGTCCAAATCAAAACGGCTAATCCGGCTCTTGGTAGTCGATGTATTGCAGGCTTGCAAACCTCATAGTTGTTGGATATATACTGGCTTACTTCATAAAGTTGATGAAATTAAAATAGTCAATGTGACACCTCTTAGGCCTTATGAGTAAAACAAAACACAGTAGGGAGAAATTGTGAATCTTAAATATTTAGTAAAAAAAGTTTGTTAATAATTTAAAAATAATTTGTTATTTTTTCAAAGTTTTGTAAAAATTCAGGCTATTTTAAAACTTATACTGCCAACAGCTTGTTAATCTGTGCCTCGTGAGGTCTACGTTCGTTAGACCTCTATTGTTTTGGACAGTCCAAGGGTTAAAATAATAAAGCTTCGATTATGAATTTATATTTCAAACGAATATTACGAATGTACAAATTATTTCCGCATATCGACGCGTCCGCGTCGCGTCGCTTTGAAATGTTTTAATTTAATTTACGAAGGAATTCCTTAAGTCAAAGTTAGCGGTCCAATTACACCGGAGATGGCGTCGAAATTATTGGATTGAATGGACCGAATTTAATAACTCTGAATCTTACATAAATATTACGGTTATATTCAATATAAAATTTACGTGATCATTTTTGAAATATATTTTTAGACTATCCTTGTTATTGTTATTTATGTATCTTAAAATGTTAGGAAACAAAGCCATTTTTTTTGCCTGTCTGTCTGTTCTCTAAGTGCTTTGATACAATGGATTTTAATGCGACTTTAAATGCAGTTTAAACAATCCCTATGGAATAGCTTACGTATATAATTATATTTTGAGTTTTTATACAATGTTAAGAAACAATTGGTTATTTTTAACACTATTTTCACCAATATAGTATTAAGCCTTGTATAATTAAATACTTTAGTTACATTGGCAATTTGATATAGATTAAAAATCACATTCACAACATATCATCTCAATGAATATCCTAGCCAAATTTTTTTATACTTTTTCGACAAAATGACCAAACAGTACCTGATAGTACAGACTAGAAATAGCGGTGACTGTCAATGTTAAGTAGCAAGGCAGTCATCCCTATCATGCCGGCCTCCGTAAGTGCACGCCTCGTTTGAAGAAATATATCGTAAAAGAAAAAAAGGAACACACTATCTGGAAAGCAATTCCACGTCTTCACAGGATAACAGATATAAGAGTTGTCGCACTTCTTCGTTTTTGCCGGGATGTTTATTAATCTATGGAGATGAGAACCCACCCGCGTAGTTCTGTAATGGAATGGAGAAATTGGGATAAGGTTAAATATATCTTCAGAACACTCGCCACGATGCAGACGATAAAACACGCAATATTTTTATTTAATTACAAGAATAACATGATGATGAGATTAATAAAGCTTTTTGACTTTAAAAAATCGTAAATACCAAAGCGCTTTAAAATGGATCTAATCGTTTAGACGGAATCATCATCATCATCTAATCCCACCTAAGCAAGGTTGGCACAACATGTTTTCTTTCTCCACTCTCTCCTATCAAATGTCATCTCAGTATTCACACATTTACGCACATATCATTTTTCGCACAATCCATCCACACCTTTTTCGGTCTCCCTCTAGTCGTATATCTAATCGTTCAGACATATTGTATGATATTATATTAATACATTATACCGATTCGAAGCCAGTGTATGTTGCTTGTCCTTGCTAATCTTTGAAACGGCTGAATTAGTTCCCACAGACCTTTTACAGGTAGATAGAGAATTTTACAGATTGTTATCTAGGAAGGTTGTACGCTAACATTAGGCCACGACCTTCAGGAATGAAGCAATTAAAAATTGAATTATTAATGGTTTCATATCCATTAATACCAATTTGATTAATAAATAGATAATAATCGTATTCTTTGATGTGGTATTATTTTTTATTACATGACTTTTAAATACTGTCTCATTCGTATTGTAAAGAAAAGCAGGATAGCTTAGAACTTGTCGCTCTTTAGGTGTAATTATAAGATTTTTATTTTATTAGCAGTAACATTTTTTTTTCTTGAACTAACTACACTATTGACCTAGCAAGGTCTTAACAGCTTCACCGGACTACTACGGCGAACGCTTAAGGCACTCAGCCGATTTTATTTTCGGCAACTAGCTCAAGGGTGCGCGGCACACCTCGGCTTGGCTGTTGCCTGTTACATGCAAATCGCGTCCTATTTAGCTAACCTAGCTAACTATTCATATACGTATGACTTGTTGAAACGTATATGTGTACCAAGCATACACGCCTCAACAACTCCTCCATATATTTTTATTATCGGAAAATTTGAAGTTTTTACAATTCGATAAAGGAAAAAAGTAAACCCTTCCACTTTCATGTGAAAGCGTGTAGGCGTGCACGTGTATGGGGGTGATCGTGTAGAGTTGCAGCATGGATGAATATTTTGTGTCACCGTATCGCACAAACAACGCATTCAAGGGCTCCCTACCGAGGGGTCAAACCTAGGCTTGAACCGCTGCTGAAGGAGGCCTAATCGGGTTTTGCGGCAACTAATCTTCCAGATTACTACTACCATTGTGGAGTAGGTAATTATATTATTACAAATTTCTTGTGATAATTTCAATGTTCTATCAAGATGGTGGCTCTATAGTTTTCAGGGAGTTTTTGTGGCATCCAAGAATTTATGCTCCATAGTGCACTGGGATTATTTTTTTCCAACTTTTTGTATATATATGGCACCTTCGTTGGTTTTTTCTCGAAGTGACTATGCTATTGACCTAGCAAGGTCTTAAAAGCTTCACCGAACTACTAATGCAGTAGTATATTGTAGCGGTAATTAAGACATTACAAAGTTGTAAGTCAGTGACGGATGCGCAGCGGCTTGAATTGGTCGCTTTCATCAATAAATGTGTATATATACATCTTGTGTTTCTTTTACATCACCTTAGTCATTCGGCACAGTCTAGGACGTAAAACTACAAAGTTGATGTAAAAAGAAAATTTACACATAAAACCAATTGAAAGCCAATCTCCCAACATGGGTGGAAACACATCCCTCCTAACATATCTAATACTTTTATTCTATCTATCATATATTTTGTAGTATTAGTGATATTTTATGTAATATAATTGGTTACTGTGCACAAATAAAGTGGATAGGAGGAAATAATACTACTGTGGGGTATTGTGCCCTAATTAAGACATTATAAAATTATAAGTCAGTGATATTCGCGCAGCGATTTAGAACAGTCGCTCGCTCCAATAAAAGTGTTAGATATGTTAGGAGGGATGTGCTTTCACCCGTGTTAGGAGATGGCTTTCCATTGGTTTTGTGTGTAAATTGTCTTCTTACACCAACTATATATAGGGACCGATTCAAGCCGCCACGCGAGCGCGATTCTTATCCAATTTTCTACTCTCTTGCTTACGGCACAATAACCCACACTAGGTATAATATTTTTACATTTAAAAGTATCGTTTCTACACCTTTTATAAGCTTAGAAAAAACTGTAATTAAGATTTTTTTGTGTTGTTTATTAGTATTTGTTTTGATATTATTATTTTATATGTTAAATGTAACCATTAAATACCCTGCGATTGAAGGCAGTTATATTTTAAACAGTCACTTGGTATAATTTAAACACACTTTTGAACCACAAATGCATCACAACTTTATTATTACATAGAATTTAAACACACAACGTAAATACAAATAAAAATAAAACTGCCATCGAATTTAAGAGTTTTTTTGTTAAGCTTGAGTGAATTAATTTTCTACCTTTCAACGGGAACGTTGATGGCTCGACTTATTAATTCCTTTCGTTTAGTCACACCGAGAGTAATTCCAGTCGCCTATTCCATTAGGGAACGCAGAAAGTATTGGACAAACCTTTGAACTTCATCGAAGTGCGCAAAACGAAGTAATGAATATTATCTACAGATTAAAGTTAGTACACATGATTTTTGATAAATTATTTATTTATTGTATTGATCTACAATACGCGTTCTTCTTATTCGATATATATATGTATATATATATTCTTATTTAAATGTATACTAATATTATAAAGAGGTAGAGTTGGTGAGTTTGTGTGGTTGTAGGGGGTTATATCTGGATCTACTAAACCGATTTTTTCAACCAATTGAGAGCCCCGTAGTTTGTGAGTGTCATAGGCTATATATCAATATGAAAAAGGAAAATACTTTTTTGTGGTAGTCGGATTTGCAAAGTAAGTCGGAGAAAAAACGGTCGAACGAAAACGTTTCCCATGAGAGATATATGATTGAGTTCTAGAAAAAGTTGTAGAGCTTGATAATGCCTACAAAAAAATCAGCGACAGCATATGTCTAACTTCTAGATTTTTGGTAGAGTGGTATCTCGCCATGACATTTCATGCGAGTAATTAGTTGTTTACACAATAATCGTGCTTTATTAGAAATTGTTTTACGTTCTGAGTTGACAATTATTCATTAATTCAAAAATGAAATTATGGAGCAGTCGCGGGGCATATCTAGTAAATTATAAAACAACAGTTTTAAATAAATATTTATAGAACAACATTTCACAAACGATTAATTTTACAAACATGTGATACATTATGTACCAGTGTAAATATAATTAAAATCAATCAATATTAGATAAACACGAGTACTCCTAAACATTGTATAACACTTATTTAGAATCTGTGTATTTATTAACATAAGTGTATTTAAAACAAACTTCAACAATTAATAGCCCTCAGGCATAATTATGTCTATGAAGTTAGCTACAAGAGTCGTTGAAATTAATTGAATTTGTACAGATAGCGAACATATTAGTCTGTTCTCATGTATTCCATTATAGAATAATATCCCGACCTACGTAGTTTTAAAACCTCGTTTTTTTTTAACGAATTAATGTGCAGAGTCTGATGAAATTGGTTACATGATTGAAATGTATTCCGCGAGACAAATACTTTGGTGGAAATTGTTGTGAAAATATTGTTATTTAGCGGTAGGAGTTAGAAACGGAACTTACCGGGTCGTTGGCTGGTTCTCTGCTTCCACCACAAATTACAACACTATTTATACCGATTAATACTGTCCCGGCAGTTCTGACACTGATTAAATTTGTAAATCACTACATATGATAATTTTACGTGCGAATGGCGTGTGTTCTCAGAAGCGATTTAGCGTAGAGTAGGTGGCGCGAGCGGCGTATTTTTTGTTCCGTTCCTTTTGGAGAGGAAGGGTTTAAAATAGAATACATAGATAAAATAGCGTGCGAAAGTATAGATAAAATATGCGGAAGCGGGAAGAGGAAATAATATATACTAGAAATAATAGATGGCATTACCATACTTAATATTGAAACAGTAGGATTTTAGGAGATATATAGGTACTATTACATTATTATAGGCACCTATTTAGGAGATATATAGGTACTAACTAATCTACTTCTATACATATAATAAGATCTGAATCTAATGTGTCTGTACTTTTTAGATTTTTGTAAAAAGAATTGTAATCAAATATATTCCAATCAACTTACAAATATCTCTCCGTCTGTCTGTTTGTATGAACGCGCATCACTGCTAAAATACTGCGTTCATGATAAAACCTCTTGACAAAATTATAAAGCATATCTTCAAGTAACGTTTAGTCTTAGTTTCATTAAATTCGGTTAGTTCTATCAAAAGATATTTATTATTTTAATAACGACGCAACTTAATACATGAGAGAAGTAGATAAGTAAATGTACCTAGTAAGGTAATAAGATTCTGATAGCTTCAGATCGTTAATCTAATTAAAAAAAAAAAACACTAAATGCAAATACGTATGTAGTGATGTTTTTTCTTCTTAAAAACCAATTCAATTAGAGATCTAAAACTTACAGGATTTAGAAGAAAATACTAACGACGTTCGAGGAGTACTGAATGCCCATTGTCACAAGTTTACAGTCGACGAGATCTTATGTAAATGTATTAGTAAGAGATAGGCATTAAAGTTTTTATACACAGTTCAATCAGAAAAGCGCATGACAGTTGGGAATTTTACAGAAAGCCTAGATTTAGTTGAACAAGAGTTACACATTTTAGACAATGGATTCGAACCAATACCGTATTCCTACAATAAAACAACGAATAGAAACATTATTAGTTTAATGTGGAAATTTTGAGGGAGAAAAAGATTTTCAGTCGGCAGACTATTAGGTCTTACTATTAAATTTTAAAAACCCTTTATATCAGAACATCTTCAATTTACGGTTTTATATTGATGTTAGGATTTAATTAAATCTTTTTTCTTTCCAATTTAGTATTCTCTTTCGTCTCTGGTTACATCTAGAAGTAATGTATATGTATTTATATGACAAATTATACCCCGACTTACGCATATTTGGTCGGTTCCACCTACGGCGTAATTTTAAGGTATCATGGTACTGTAAAATTTAATTCTAATTAATATACTAAATGCTTTAAATGAACATATAATCACTTACAAATTACTTTCACTTACGTTTGTCAAAATGGTACAACCTGAAACAGAAATATATGATATAGAAAAAAGTTTTGAATTGAAGAAAGAGCGTTACACTATGTGCCTTCTATCTCTCTATCTTCTTCTTCACTCTATGTATCTTCCTCTCTATCTCTTGCTGTTACATATGAGTGTACACGCTTCTGGTTGTATAACCTGAATATTAAACGCGTGGAAATTTCATGAAATGATTTTTTTTTTTTTGGCATTTTTTGTATATAATTTATAACTCTTTATTTTTTAATAAGTGAATGTTTTCCTGAAATATGAAATGAAAGTTTTTAATTAGATTATTTAATTCTTTACGAGAGTCATTGACTGCACATCGTTTTTTTTCTTTTAACTAGCAGTAGCCATTTTGTGGAATTACACTATAATACGGAAACTATGCTTCCGAATAACGAAAAAAATTTAATGTACATATGAGAAATATTTTTTTTATTCATAAAATTAAAACTCGAGCACGTCGCCTACGGCATTATGTACATGTAATATTATTATTTTTTCAATGATACCTACATATTTTTGACTGGTACGAAGCTAAGGTTTTTGAAGTTTTTTTTTTAACATTATTTTTGGCAATCAATCTTTCAGATTATTACTGCCATTGTCACGTAGTCAATAATATCACAAGCGTCGTGCAATCATTTCAATATTAAGCATCGTGTGAATCAATATTCTAACACGATGGTGGATCCCTTGTTAGAACCTTCCAGGGAGTTTTTGTGGCATCTCAGAATTTCATGGTCCGTGGTATTATTTTCCATTCACTTCACTTATGCACAACAAACTAACTACATTACGTAAACCACCACCAATTTTACACAATATAGAGTCATATAACACAAGATTATGAATAAAATATAAAATCCACTACATGACAGACTAAGATCCCGCCAAAAACTCCCATTTTTGAAGTTTAATGGTACTAAGCAATCTTCTAGTAGATTATTACGGCCATTATCGAGTATTACAAGATTCTTGCCATTATTTTTACGTTTTAACAAGGTGGTGGCCGTCTCGTTAGAACTTTCCAGGGAGTTTTTTTATATCATATAGGAGGCAAACGGACAGGTGGCTCACCTGATGTTAAGTGATCACCATACCATATTTCACGTCAGTTTTCTGTGGGACGGGTGGTACTACACCGGACAAGCCGACCCCATTCATGCTGAAACCAGTTATGGCTTCAACGTGGCTCTACCACTTAGGAGACAAGTTCGTGGCAAGTCAGAATCCATGCGCCGTGATCATATTTTTATCCACTTCACTTATGCACAATAACCATACTATATTACGTAAAACACCACCAACATTACAAAATATAGATTCGAATAACACAAAAATATAAATCACTACATACTATAAAACAAAGTATTCTGTCTGTCTGTATGTTCGCAATAAACTCAAAAACTACTAAACAGATTTGCATGCGGTTTTTACCTGTAGGTATAGTAATTCATGAGAAAGGTTTAGGTGTATAATTTGTTAAGGTTTTTTTTTATTTTCAGAGGGGACAGTGTCCGCCGAGCCTCCTAGTAAAATATTAAATCCATTATATGACATTCCAAGATTCCTCCAAAAACTCCTTTGGTGAAATTACTTGCGAACTGCAAAACAAGATGGCGGCTTGACAATTATTTCATTTAAAACGCATACTACTGTGTTGAGTATATTTCGACGTTCACTCGGTACCACATCAAATGGAACTAAATTTAATGAAAACTGTTAACCTTTGCAATTCTATAGTGAGTTTGAATGCGGTTAATGTTTTTCTGCTAATTGATGACAGTTATCGGTTTATTTAATTGGACGTGAAATTCTAGTTAATATGTTAAAATAAATGCTTTTTTCTCATACAATATTTAACTATAAATTTCTGAATTCCAGATTGTTTTACATTAATTAAATTTATGTGTTTAATATTTTAATTTTGTTTTCATTAGATGTTTGTGACAGAAGGTTATACCTGCATTTATTAGGTACTTAATTACGTTAATTTCGTAATTTTATTCTTCTTCCTTTCCAAAATTGTTACGGTCACTTATATAGCCTATAAATGCAGAATACAGGTAAGTCACCCATGTACAAAGTTTCGTAAAAGTCAATTAAGTTTTTTTTTAGTTAAATTCAGACATACATACAGAAGGATAATTATTTTTTGTAGCCTTATTCGTGATTAGTGTAACAACAGACATCTCTGAAAATTTTGGAAAAATTACATGTACAGACATTTAAATTTATTTATACAAATCAGTTTTGAACTAACTTCTACTTTTTCTTTATCACCTCAGAACTTCATTTATATACTGATTTGAAAAATTGTTTTTTTATTTATAAGGAGCTATTTTCAAGAGTGTCTCATTTCAATTTCATCAGCATTGAACTCCGAATATGTAGCTTTTACGAGATATTTGTAGTTTAATGACAATCACATACTATGTAGGTACCTATTTTTTTTTTATAGAAGCACGACAAAGTGACTGCACTAAGCCTGATGTTAAGCATAGTACAATCTAAAAACATCGGCAACCACCGAGAGAGATAATCCATCGCCGGTCGCCGCTGTCATGCCGGCCATAATGACGAAAGTCGCCCGGTACTGGATATGCATAGGCTGATCCCGAAACACGACGCGCAGAAGCGAGTCACTATGACGGGCTTTTTCGCCATATACATGGTGGTTGCGACCCAGTCGGGCTGTAAAACCCTACCACCCCGCTCTTGCCATTGCCTCGTTCGTTAATCAGCAGGGTGCCCCACGTGCAGGAGAGGTTGGCTTGGGTGTCTCAAGTCTTAAGATGTTATTCGACACCCCTTACACCCCAAAAGGTCAAGGATGTTTTGCTGCATTTTTAGCATTAGACTTTTTTGAAAGCGGTTTTATTTTTATTACAATTTTGTATCAGTACTTAGGACTTAGTCTACGTAATTTGATACGTACTATGGTTGACTGAAATTGGTTAGTGAATTCTACTGTTAGATTTTGGTGGTCGAGCGGGTTGACTGAAGGAATATTGATCTGATGTCCGCAGGTTTGAACCCCGGCATGTACCAACGAATTTAACGGACTTTGCTTAGTTTATTATTTTAATTTGTTACACTACCGAGTCACGGTGAAGGGAATCATCGCGAGGAAACTTGAACCTGAGAAATATTCTTGTAGTACCACCGTATGTGCGAAAATATAGAACTGTAAGTATCTCAGAGCTTGATATTGTCAATACGTTGTAGACTGGTGTACTGGTTATGTCCATAATATCCTTCGGAAAGAGGCCTATGGCCCTGCAGTTGAGTTCTTATAGGCTATTGATGATGATAATGACCATGATATTAACGAAAATTGTTAATAACTATATGTGATTTTATTACTCTCGTCACCGTATACACATTATAATAATGTATATTTTGTTGGGTTAGGTGTATAACACATAGTCGATGCAGTCAGGATGCCAATAAACACTTCGTACTTGCTTTTACTCTTCATTTGGCCAAAGTTACGGCTTACAATTTTTTTCACATAGGAATGCGTAGATAGCACCGACATCTTGCCTTTTATAGGCCGAACTATACAATTTATAATACGAACTATATAATTCAAAGCAATTACCATTTACTCATAATTTTGCACAATAATATAAGTAACACCAAAATAATAAACAAAAAAAAAATGAAGTAGCGCAATTCTATATAATCATTCTTATTTATGTATCTTAAATATATTTGGATATACAAGTACCTGTGTAGAGCAGCGACATCTAGCCTTTATAGGCCAAACTATGGAAGTCAAAGCGATTACTATTAATTAACAATTCTGCAAAATACTTTGTGCAACTCAAAAATAATGATAATCATTAAACTAATGTTACGCAAGTATGAATCAATAATATCAATTCTTATTTGTCTCATTGAAATCTATATAATAATAATTCTTATTTATGTATCTATATACTATAATAAAACTGTAACAAGTCGAAATCTGTACATTAAATATTTTTTGAAAATTTTAATCAGGGTAGACTATGTTATCGATATAGAAGCCAAAAATAATCTTTTTACAATTTTTGTCTGTCTGTCTGTCTGTCTGTCTGTCTGTCTGTCCCTATGCACACGCATCACTCTGAAAGTACTGAACCAATCTTGATGAAACTTGACATAGTGATAACTAATATTACGAGATTACATCAAATATACTTTTTGTCTCATAAAACGCAAAGGGTTCTCCAGGATAAAGGATTAAAGTCTAGAATATAAACCCGGATTACTCTGAAAGTACTGAACCAATTTTAACGAAATTTGACACGGTGATAACTAATATTAGAAGACTACATTCAGGATACTCTTTGTCCCATAAAACGCAATGAGTTCTCCAGAATAACGAAAAACAAAAATTTGCAGTTAACGTAACTAGACTTTTTTGCGACACCTTAGTACAAGAGCCGGCAACGTTAAAAGAACAAGAATTTTAGAATACCTGGTTCTTTAATACATCAATATATTTTTTTTATATCATAAGAGGCAAACGAACAGGTGGGTCACGTGATGTTTAGTGACCACCACCGTCTATAGACACTAGCAACACCAGGGGATTTGTAAGTGCGTAAGTAAGGGAACCTCCGGCACTCTCACTGACCGAACGAAATATTCGATGCAAGCACTGTTATTTGACGTCGGTTTTCTGTAAGTATTCTGGCAATATTAGCCCGAACGAGCCGACCCATTCATGCTGAAACCAGTAATAGCTTCAGCGTGGCTCTACCACCTACAGAAATTATCAATATATCAATAGACAGAATTTAGGACACTTGGTAGCGGGTTAACGTTGTATTTTTAATAGGCATTTTGATTTATGATTAATCAATAATAAGTTTAGGAACATTTTTTCAGTAACTTTTAAACGCAATTAAACATTCAGACACATTTTTTATAAACAATCATATATATACCCGCTGATATATTTTATAAATAAAAAAAAGAATGTGGTGTCGTGGGACACCAGGTAGGAACGAAGTTCTTTCGGCTAATGTAGAATCGACACTATTTGGAAAAAAAAATCGTGCTCAATTTTATGTAATCGTAATTCAAATTATCAATTAAAATAACAAAATATGTCTCTTTATTTTTGTTTGACAACATAAAATTACATAGAAATAGAAATAATTACAAAAAAGGAGAAAGAGAAAGATATTATACACTACTCGCTTATGTATACGACTGTCGCGCCTGCGCACGTCTCATTTAACTGTTTTATTCCATGCACTTTTCGTTACAGTTTTACTATCACATTTTTTTCAGTTCGGTCGCGCAGCAAAATCTCTATCTCCTCCAAGCCTGCCGTAAGGAACTTCGTTCCAATAATAAATTTCAAATCAATTATTTTTTTCATAGCAAAGAACCAATTTCATTTTATTAAACATTATTGACCACCATATACAACGATAAACGTAAACGTATGACTTTGGATTGACGCCATCGCAAATATATGCGTCGTCGACCATCAGGCTATACAAAGCCGAAATACCTTGGGCCGGCGAGGTGAAATATCTTGGTGTTACTTTAGATAAACACTTAAATTTCGATTCACACACAGAAAGAGTGCGAAACAAATCCGTATGGTCTTAGGTCGTTTCTATCATTTGCTTTGTCATAAGAGTAAAATATCCCCCAGACAAACTCACTTTATACAAAACTTGCATCCGTCCGATTATGACGTACAGTTGTTCGGTCTTTGCACATGCGCAAAATCGTATTCAAAAGTTGCAGGTTCTCCAGAACTGAGCCCTACGTAAAATCACCGGTGCCCCATGGTACGTCCGGAATAAGGATCTCCACAGGACCTGGAGATGCTTTCTATCTGAGCGTATATAAAATCACTTACAGGTAGTTATTTCGAAAAAGCCGCGAATCATCCCAGCCCGTTAGTGGTGTCTGCCGCGAACGATGAACCCGTACCCAACGCTGCGCAGTATAGAAGACGACCGCGACACATTTTTACCGACCCTCCTGATTCAATCACGTCAGCGAACGATCAGTACCAGCCTGTCTCTTCAAACAGAGCGTGTTCTTACCCACGCCCGCATAACCGCAGATCACGCCGCCGTGGTCTGGGACTAAATTTAGCTCCCGTACACCAAATTAGGCTCTTCTCGGCAACGGCTCAAGCCTAGGTCTGTTCCCTGGGCGTGGAGCCCTTGAGTACGCTGCTCACGCGATACAGTGACACAAGAGTTCTACCCTTATTTTTCGTTATCCTATCCTACATAGTTTAGAGGATTTTTTCCTACACAAAATACATATAGAAGTTGTTGAGGCACGCATGCTTGGTACACATGCATGTTTCAATAACTTATATATGTATATAAGTTACCGGACTACTAAGACGAGCGCTTAAGGCACTCAGCCGATTTTATTTAGGCAACCAGTTCAAGGTTACACGGCACACCTCGGCTTGGCTGTTGCCTGTTGCATGCAAAAACGCGACCTATCTTAACTAATCTAGCTAACTATTCATATATGTATGAGTTGTTGAAACGTATATGTATACCAAGCATACACGCCTCAACAACTCCTGCATATATTTATTATCGGAAAATTGAGAGTTTTTTAGTTCGATAAGGAAAAAAGTAAACCCTTCCACTTTCATGTGTAACATGTTTCATTCATCATCATTCAGTGTTTCATGTGTTTCACGTGTGTGGGGGTGATCGTGTAGTGTTGTAGCAGTGATGTATATTTGTGTGTCACCGTATCGCGCAAGCAACGCACTCAAGGGATCCTTACCGAGGGATTGAACCTGATGTATAAAACTGGCTTGGTTTGAAGGTGATAGGTACTATGTTGTGAGTGGTACAGAGATTATTTATAAAAATATATTGGAAATATATTTCAAATACGTTTTTGAAACAGTTTATAACTCTTAGACAATAGTTTCAAGCAAGTGACATTTGACGTTTTCGGCGGGATGTTTGACGCTTCGATACGGTGTTCATATATTTTTCTTTAATACAATGGAGTATAAAAAGGTTTTAATACAAGACGAAGATAGTTATGATAAAGTAAGTGGTAGAGATGTTTATTCAGTTTTATGTAGGTTAGTTTTTATTTTAATTGATCCTGGTAGATGACGCTACGAATGGGTACTAGGTTTATTTAAAAAATGAATACATGTAATCTGAGTATATGTTTAAGTGAATCCGTGGATAGTTTGGATTCACAATTGGAAACGGTAGTTGTGGCTGCAATCGGGTATCAGTTTTATTTGCGGGGTGGTAGGGTTTTACAGCCTGACTGGGTCACAACCACCATGTACATGACGAAAAAATCCGTAATAGTGATTCGCTTCTGCGCGTCGCGTTTCGGGATCAGCCTGTGTATATCCAGCTTTTTGTAGGCCGGCATGATAGTGGCGACCAGCGATGGATAGTGTGTCACTCGGTGGTCGCTATTGTTTTTGGATTGTACTGTGCTTACCATCAGGCATAGTGCAGGCATTTTGCCGTGCTACGATAAAAAAAAGAAACAATTTTTTCGCGTGATAACCAATTTGGTGCAAACGAAGTTGCACGGGTCAGCTAGTCTTTAATAAAATAGCCCTAGTGTTAATGTGCCTCTCTTATATGTTGACGCTAGTACCAATGCGTATTTCTAATATTGTGGCGCTAGTGTCAATGTTCTGGTCGTGATGTAGTCTCGCTTCTTGAATATGACGAGCGGCACTCGGAGGTGGGTAGATAACATGTTATTAAATTTTGTGTTGTAATTTAACGGAGATAAACTAATCAGTAGTTGTTAGTTTGTTATATCTAATGAAATCTATATAAATATATATATTTCTAATTTTCACTTCATAAAGCTAATTTCACGTCCACGCAAATTTATTTGGCGCATATTATCTCTATACAAATTATAAAGCTGATAACTCGAGTGATGATAAGATAAGAGAAGCACTCGACTTATCTTATCGTTGGGCTAAATGCTAAAGGTAATGATTTGTACGGACAAGCTACGTTTTTAATTTCCTTAGTTCTGATTAAATATACCGGCTCTATGCTCATATTGCTTATACAAGCAATTGGTGAGGTAAAATACGAATTGCGAACACGAATAATGTATAAAAGAATCGTTCTTTCTCTCAAATAGGAGTTGTGTTGAAAGTACCGTATTATTTCTTGGATGATGTCGTTAAAGCCGTTCTAACTTAATCCATTGAAGTAACGATATTATTTTAATTAACCTTAGTTAAGATTATGGTCCTTTCTGAGGTCGACTATAAAGAACTATAAGCAGATATCTGCGACTTTATCTATTATGTCTATTATTGTTTTAGGGTATGGTGCCACATGAGTGCGCGGTCCGTAAGGGTAGGGTTGATTGTTTTTTTTGCATTGTGGCCAATGCCACAATTGCAAACAATCCCTATGAAGGTTAATTGTATTTTAAACTTCAGTAAGTGATAAACGTGTGTCAAAAAAATTAAAGTAAAATAGTTTGATTTTAATGGTAAGAAGTAAGGTTATATTATTACACCCCTTCAACTCCTGTCCGCTATTGCTGTTTCCAGAACGTTCTTAGAAAGATTGAACAAAATTGTTATCTAGACTTAGATGGTGACATTTTTCGGTTTTAATTTCATATTTTATTTTCACAAAAAATGAACTACAGAAAAAACCTTTTCCATTTTGATCAACTCGCAGAAAAATGAACGTAGCGTTTGAAACACAATAAATCTTGCTTCAGCATTGCTCTTAAAATTCTATTTATAGTGTAAGCAGTAAATCTTTACGGTCAAACACGTCAAACGGTAAATGTGCTCGGGACGATAATATCAAATCTTCAATTATTGGTTTATGCACGTTCAACGGCATTGAACCAATTGATAGCTATCGACAGGGTTTTCATTGAACTTGAAGTTATTTAATTTAATAATTATTGAATTAATGTGATCAATTAATTTATCTGATTAAGGATGTATTGCTTTTTGGTGAATACATATATCTGTGGTGCTACAAATATCAATATTTTTTTTTTATTCTGTTGATATGTCTGTTTATTTGTTCCGAGTAATCTTCAAAACAGCTGGACCTATTTAAACGCTTTTTTTTTCTTAGAAATGATTACGCTATTGACCTAGCAAGGTTCTAACAGCTTCACAAGTAATATTTGAACGGGAATTTTACGGACAAATAACTAATTAGCCGTTTTATTTTAAGCTAGCGGGTTCAAAAGACGTTGCCCGTCCTGACAATAAGACAAATTATACCTAAACCTTGCTCAAGAATCATTTTATATATTGGTGAAAACGGCATGAAGAGGCGTTCTGTAGTTTTTGATCTTATCGCGAACAGACATATAGAGAGACGTGGCAGAGGACTTTGTTTTACACTATGTAGTGATGAACTGTTACCTGTCCATCCGCCTGTGTGGAATTGATTCAAAATATGTTGTCCACTGTAAACATGCGCGTGAGACGTGCGCTGTCCTGGACTCCAAGAATAAATATAATTGAAAGTCGAAATGTTTATATGTGGCTTAAATTATAGCAACGTATATCAATAACTTAATTATATTGACAATATGGGCATGTTATATCTATATAATAAAAGATTTAACACATATTGTTCGATAATGTATAGCTTAATATTTTTAATACTTTCTTATATAGTATAAGTGAGCACTGCGGATGGTATATAGTAGTTTAAAGTTCCAGGTATGTGGCTGATGATAAATCCCATTCCATTCGACACACTGTTAGTATTCACATATGTAAGGTACATGTTACCTGTTACAGTATATGATATGCGTGTCGTTCTTACAAATATTTTTGAGAGAGTATTTCTGTAATTTACACATCTAATCATAATTTCACATTTATAAAATATATCTAAAAAACGCGTGCGAAGCCGCGAGTAACAGTTAGTTTATAATACATTAGAACTTTCAAAATGGAACTTGACTTATTTCAGAAGATAGATCGGTTAATGTTCATTGTTCATACATGTCGCACTGAGTAAACGCCTGGTGGTTGCCTAAGTTGGTTAAGTTGTCACATTGCAATACGGCAAAATTAACACATATATTTGCGTTTCAGTGTAAAATTCATCATTCATTTAGGGTAAGCGTTATTGAAATAAATTAAGTATAGACAGATATGTATACATGTGGATAAAGAAAATAGTAAAAAGTAGTAGGTGATGGTGATTCAATCAGTTCTTTTTTTATATTATAGGAGGCAAATGAACAGGTGGGTCACCCGATGTTAAGTGATCACCACCGTCCATAGACACTTGTAACACCAGAGGAGTCACAAGTGCGTTGCCAGCCTGCGTTGGAGAATGGGAGGAGGAAGGGAAGAGGAGAGGAGGAAGGGGAGAAGAGTTGGGACTTCGAGGTACTCACTGACCGAACGAAACGCAATAATGCAAGCACTGTTACTTCACGTCGGTTTTCTGTGGGTAGTACTACCCCGGGCGAGCCGACCCATTCGTACTGAAGCCAGTAATAGCTTCAGTGTGGCTCTACCATCTCCTCTACTCTCGCTTCGTCTACATTCAAGCCTGGTGTAAGACGAAGACGACAACACGATAATACTGTCGGAACGCGTTAACAAAGTCCAAGGCGACATTTTTTTTACTCGAAGGCGTGTTAAAAACACGTCGCTTTCATTAAAACTTTTTCCGTCGGTTATCGCTGGATCCGATTCACACGAAATTCAAACACGGTATCAGCGAGCCATCAGCTCTCTGGGATTACGGGAGTACTTACGCCGGCTGTAAATACAAGGCTGCCTTCCAACGTAACCTTTAGGATTAATTGTCCATTAATACGGAATTACCGGCGAACGGACAAGTATAAAGATGGGCCACATTTGTTACGCAGATAAAAAATATGGAGGGACACTCAGTATATTTAGGTTACACTTCTTTTAGCTCGTTCAGAGTGTATTTTTATTTTGAAACGGAAGTTGCACGCGCTAACGTAACACACTGTGAAATTAGTTTTAGTTTGAAACGGATGTTGCGTGCTTTAATGCAATACACTATGAAGTTAGTTGATAAATAGTTTCTTTAGAAATATTATAAACTAGCCTTTGCCCGCGACTTCGTTCGCATGAAATAAATACTTTGGGCTAACGCTAATACGCAGCGGAAGCTCTCAAGAGGAAAACTCCCCGATTTTGAAACATTCTTCATTGGTGCTCCTAGCCTGGTGATATATAACCTATAGCCATTCTCGATGAATGAGCTATACAGCATTGAAAGAATTATTCAAATCGGACCAATAGTTCCTGAGATTATCCCCTACAACGTCACGACGTCACAAACTTTACCTCTTTATAATATTAGTATATATTAGCTTCTGCCCGTGGCCTCGCTTGGTTTAATGTATTACCTATGCTTTGAGAAAAGTACTATTTTTCTAGACAAATAGTATCATATTTTTGTGTTTTTACCTGGACAATATATATATGGAAATAAATATCATGATAATCAATCGAGCAGTTTAGGCGTTACAACGTAATTAACAAACTTACTTTCCTAGTAATGAAGCAAGATCATGCCTGTTAAATAAAAATGTCATTTTTTATTACTTATATTGTACAGCATGACCAATGATAGTTATAATATAATTGAGCATGACTGGTTAAATAGTTTCAATACTCTCATAGATTACTCATAACTTGCTTCTCGTCCTAAATCAATTTAAAATATAGGTGCTTAATATTTGACATAATTTTCTCAACAAACGCAAAACTGATATACACGCAACATCAAGCGATTTACACAAAAACGAAATGGTGTAAAAAATGAATCACGCCCTGTCGCGTACCTTGGCTCACACCCCGCTTTCCTTTATACGACCGAACGGCGTTCCCATGAAAAGCGCCCCTTGGATTTTGTTCATTGAAGCTAGGTGAGTTTTTTTTACATTTTAAAGTAATGTTCCCATACTTTTGAAACTCTTAAAACAGATGTAAGTAAGATCTTCTTTGTTGTTTATTAGTATTTGGTTTGATATTATTATTATATATGCTAAATGTGACTATGAATTGCCACGCGACAAAAGAGGTTACCGTTTAAACATTTGTATACATACAACATACTTACGTGGTAATTCAAACTATCATTTTAGTATTTGAGGTATTGACAGCGTACAAAACGGTTCAATGTGTAAAAAGGTAACTCCTGCGTATTATATCAATATATATACTCATTTTCATTATAAGTACTACTATATAATTTTGTGAAACGCACAAAATATCTATATCGACTTACAGCTATTATCGCCGACTTTGACAGTAATAATTTATTAAAAACCTTCGCAAAAACGTTCAATGTATTCGATTATAGCAATTAAGAATACTGTCATAGACTTGAAAGCAAATTAATCTGCAATTACCGCGCCTTCTGGAACTGACAGAGCGCCTTTTAATTTTTTTTTTTATGATTTATCTTCTTTAAAACTACATTTGATCTGATCGACATTTATAAAGATTTAGTTATTATATATAGTTTATATTTTTTGTGCATACTTTTTACTATATCGTATCACCAATTACTAATTTTATATATCGCTTTCAAGCCTCCATATAAAATTTTGGAAACACATCGCAAAGAATAGAAAAAAATCATTTTACTAGACTGATGCAAAAAAGCATCGAGCACAAGTTTTATTATAAAAACAATACAAGTGCATATTGTTTCCAATCATGTAGAATAAAGTATCAAGTATAGCTACTATAAATAATAATAAAAAAGCTGTAAATAAACTGACACTTTCTTCTTATCTCTAGTTATACTCTTGAAAGAACAGCAGTTTTCCACACTAACAATGAAATTTAATGAATAACTTGTTAACACTTTACTTAAAGAAATAAATTAATTAGAATATACAAATTTTAAAACTTTTACACAAACTAATTTACTTTTTGGATAATAAGTACGAGAAGCAAGCTTACTAATACAAGGGATCGGGCGCGACATCGTCTGCATTAGATCAAAATTATACAAAACTGAATAACAAGAATATATAGAATAGCACCGCGTCAGGTTGTGTGAATCTACTTTTATTTAAATATTGGCAGATTAAAACAACTAAGTACATCTTTCACTATTTCTAAATCCGAGTGTATTATTTTTTTTATTTTGTTAAGAACTATTGACAAGCTTTCTTTTTAATTTCGTAATTCCCTTATTATTGAAACTTGATAATTATTGTATTATCGTCGAATTTCAATCTCTAGGCTTGTATGAAGGTAAGTTCAACTTACAAAAGAGTAATACCAGTATTAAATTTAACTCGAATCCTTTGAACTAAATTTAAGCAAAACCTTACATTCAAATATACGTGAAAGTTGAATATGAAATGTTATAAAAAAAATGGAAAAGGTAAACTCAAAGCAGTATAACACTAACAGAACTCCAGCCTCTACGAACAGGTTCCGAACATCAGGTAATCTCTAGCGGCCGACGTTATTAAAGTTTTCGTTATATCCAATTTTATAAAGTACCCTTAATGTTATCCAATGACGGTATTATGTAAAACTTACTGATTTTTTTTTTGTTTCTTTACACGTGAACAACTTTTATTACACTGCGGGGAAATTTCAGTGTTGTATTTACTAAAGTATTTTTTAGGACTCATACTACTCATACTCTTTGGACCTGGGAGCGATGGAAACGGGCATGTCCGTCGCCACAGGCAGTTAAACTGCACAGGCCCATGTGGCGCTGCCCATTGTGCTGATGCGACTTATACAGTTCGTCAGGAGCGGTCTAACACCAACTCCTATTATGGTGTCTACCAACTTGATCCCTGAGGCCTCATTAAGAGAAGACAACACCTGTCGAAGGAGCAGGCGTAGTGTCTATTAGACAGTCCCTGCTCTCCCGGCCAAAAGGTGTAAGATGGTATCATGGGGGTTTTAGTCTGTGCGACTAGAGCATATCCATCATCTGTTGCCCGGCTGGACGGATATCTGTTAGGGATTTTCCAATGAAGAAAAAATACTCATACTAAGCGAAGGAAACATAGAGTAATCTAGATTTTATCAGATCAGGGGTGTAAGGGATGTCGAGTAACATTTTAAGACTTGAGCCACCCAAGCCAACCTCACCTGCACGTGGTGCACCCTGCTGATTGATGAACGAGGCAATGGCGAGAGCGGGGTAGTAGGGTTTTACAGCCCGACTGGGTCGCAACCATCATGTATATAGCGATAAAGCCCGTCATAGTGACTCGCTTCTGCACGTCGCGTTTCGGGATCAGCCTGTGCATATTTAGTACCGGGTGACGTTCGTCATTATGGCCGGCATGACAGCGGCGATGGCGATAGATAATCTGTTTCTCGATGTTTGCCGATGTTTTTGGATTGTACTATGCTTAACATCAGGCATAGTGCAGTCACTTTGTCGTGCTACAATAAAAAAAATGTTCTAATAGTTTGTCTAGTTTAAGTTAATTAACTAAAATGTAATAGGTACCTTTGAACAGTCTAGATTAAGATTTACAAATTAGATTGTACAAAAGTCCTCAGATTTTTTTTATAAATTGCAGCGTCTGCGTACCATATCACTTTATGTTAAACGGCGAGCTGGTCTAAGATGAAAGACACGGCAAACGTATAGGGGGCTGATTCGTGTAGTTGCCTGAACACACCAAGAGGTTCTCGGCTACACATTTTCAACTTGAGAGTGGTGAACTATTTTTTTTTACTCTGGACAATGTGGCTATGGAGGCCTTGGTCTTGTATCGCTGCGACTAGTAGTGATCTATTGTGATCGCCTCATGTTATTAAAGCTCCCCGCCTAGTCCTATAGTATTTGAGTGGCGAACTAACCAGGTGGACTTAGAAAAAGACCTACCATCATGCATGATACACATAATATTGATTTTACTATCACTGAAATGGTTACTATGATAGACTACAATAACGCGCAGAGTCACGAGCAAAACTAATATAAATTGACAATTTACATCCACTTAATTATCCTACCCTGTAATATGTGGGTATTTAGTTAAAGATTGATTAAGATTACATGTCGCAGTAAGAAATGTTAATCCGAAAGCTATGACGCATGTAATTAGGCTATTTGGACTGGGAAATACAATTAAAATGAGGTAGTTAATGTGAGGATTGCTAGCCTTATGGCTCAGTTCAAATACGAGCTCTTATATTAGTTCGACTAATGTGGTCTCTGTACAGTGTTGATTTACATCTGCGAAGCGCATTGTGAGAGAAAGATACTGATATACTAATAAGATGTAGACTGGTCATAAGTATATTTGCTTAAAACTTAGACTTTTTATAAAGACTATATTACTATCAGTGATAGATGTCCGGACAAGAGATGTACACGCTGAAGCCTTAAATGAATCAGAGTTCTCGGTGAAAATAGAAATTGTGGTGAAATTACTGTTAAGCTATAAACAATTTCCCGAAAGTTCTCTCGTTCCTACGACATAGGGTCCTTCAAGCGTAATGTGAAGAGATACGCAGACTGGCATGACAGCGGCAACTAGCGATGGATAGTTTGTGTCTTGGTGGTCGCCTTTGTTTTTGGATTGTACTGTATGTATCTGACACAGTGCAGTTACTTGGCCGTGCTACGATAAAAAATATGGTGGTAGAATATTTCTAATACACATTGTGTATATTCAGTCAGTAATATCATTCTCGAATTGAAAATCTGGAGTTAAAAACACGTGTTCAGGGAAACTAATTCTTAAGTTCTAGATTGGGTGGTAGTTAGTTAAGCGGACTTAGAAAAAATATTACCATCTTGCCAATGCCACCCAGTCGAGATTTATGTTGAGATCAACACGGCGATAATGATTTATCGCTCCAAGACAATAATATTCAGTTATTTTCTGAATGACTAGAATCCATATATATAAAAGAGTTACTAACTGCTTGACAAATATGTCAATGTACAGACCAAACTACAGGACCGTGAAAGTCTGCATGCGTGTTCCTTTTACACTATAGGTGAGTAGTAAGGAAGGACTTTTAGAAACTCAAGCCTTAAGAAATGAAAAGGCATGAGAGTCTATGCAAAAATCAATCATTTTTTTGTTAGTTACTAACTCAATTATTTTCCGTGTATATAGATATAAATTAAAAAGTCGAAAATAATTACTCTATAAAAATCGCGTGAGAAGCCGTGGAATATTGCCAGTATCATAATTCATTCTGTTTGAATTTACTCCAAATAAACGCAAAACGGACGACCAATTTAACTCGTATACAAAAGGATAATAAATATAATCAAATGCTTCAAAAGATTATTTCCGGGAATTAATTAAATTTTAATTGGCCGTGAAGGCTTCTGAGCTTTTTGTTCGGGACGGAGTAAATCTGTTTAAATGTGAGTTTATTAGATTTACTCAATTATTATCGTTATGTTTCGATTGTTAATTAGCATGTTGCCTACATTTTAGTGTTTGGACGCAATCTTATGTTATGGATATGTGGTCCAAGGTAATACGCTAAATCTAAATGTAGGGGTGAGTATATATGTTCTTAGGGTGCTTGTATGTGTGAATAAAGTTCTTTGTTAGGTCACAATTATTTTATTTGTTATTATTATTACAGTTGTGTTGTTCTGCAGTCTTATTGAGTGCTTGAACGCGTGAAACAACTCTTAATGAAGTTAAGAACATGAATATTATTCCTAAATTGTAATTATTTGCAAGGTACCTGTATGTAATGGAATGTTTTTGAATGATAAGAGTAAATTAATTGAATTGAACAAACGCTATTCAAAGTTGCTTGCATAAAAAACTTAAACCAGATGTTTAGGTAGAGACCGCTTGAACACGCTTTTGTAATAGAGTATTGTAAGCATGTATTTAATCAGATTTAAAATTTTAAGCACTGTATAGTATTAAGCCCGTGTTCATTTTTGTTTTTGTAATCTAGCACGACTAGTCTCAAAAAATAGGTTCAATGTACGATATGTGACCAATACATAGGGCAATGGTCTTATAGTTTGAACCTATTTAAATAATATCAGGCCATTCTTATTCCATCTCGAAGTTATGAAATTAAAGGTAATAATAGTTGGAAAATTGTGAAGCGAGGGAACGCTTCGCGGTCAATGACCGTAGCTCCGAGCCTTGATCCGTCGTATATAGGGAATACTTTAGGCAGTAATACAGGGACGTACTTAGCTTTTAAGTCAGTTGCAAAAATAATTACAACTTACCACATCTGCCGTATGCAGGTATGGATTATTTTGTTAGATAAATAATACGATTATGCAATTTTCCTAGAATGAAGACGTATATGGAAAGTGTTAGATATATATAGGTATATATATGTACTCAGTCGCGAGCTATGTGCCTCGTCAAGTGCACGTATGTTTTCATAGTACTGTTAGCTCTGTAATCTATACTTGATTAAACGTGGTTATGTCGTATTACATGGACTTTTTATTCAACATCCCAACAGAAAGTGTCGTATATTAATTGAAAATTCTAGAAATAATATTTAAAGTTTTAAAAGACCGTCGCTTTCTTATTCTTGAATTTAATAACTATGTTCATTCATTTTTTATTTGTGTATTCTATTTCATAATAGTTACATCGAATAAATCATTTAAACTGCTAGAGCGTTTGAAAATAAAAACAAATATGGAATATAAGCCAATGTACGAAATAACTTCTTTAAAAAACAAAATTTTTTTTGTTAATTTCGTCATCTCCAAAAAATTCATGATACGATATGTCTTAACGTTGGTTTTATAATTGGAAATTTGGTTATTTGTATCTGATAATATCGCAATTGCGTTGGTGATTGGAAGCCTAGGGCAAGAAATACATTTTTGACTCCTTAAGAACGTTTCGTTTATTCTTATTAATATTCTAATATGAAAGTGAGTTTCTTTCTTTGTTTGCTTGTTTATTATTTTGTATATCTAATAGTAATAAATGTATGTACTGTTATAGGGATCTTAAAAAATCCCTTTTTAAAAAAAAGATTTATTTGATTAATTATATATTTATTATTAGAAGAATTGTTTACACTGAATTATAAGGATTTAGAGTGTTATGGACCGAAACTGGGAATGAACTACGACTGACTGGGTGGTAACGTGGAGCGTGTTAGGACTCGGGAAATGCTGACGCTAGGTATTGAGAAAGGTACTGGATAGGAAGGGGTAAGATCTGTGGTGTCGGAGAAAGGTCAGCATATAAGGGTACATGGTTAGGGTATAACAGTACGAAATGTGAACTAGTGACATTTGTCGTAATGATTTCTACACCCACCCCTAATCAGATTAAATCAAAAAAACCCTATTCAATTTAGGCAGTAAGAAGACGCGTATAAATGTCAAAACTACCATAAAAAACCCAGTCATCGAGAAGAACAAGCAAGAAACTTATTCTGGTTTATTTTTTCATCATACATATTACGAAGAGCATACATAGGTAGTTACATTCATTTTAGGTGAATGCACAGAGAGGGGCATTATTTGCATAAGTTAACATCTTCTGATATTGATCCATCCTGTCATTTAGACATTAAAACCAGCTTAACATTATGCTTGGACCTATTTATACAGTTTTGACATTTGGTAAGAATGTTTAATTTGTACTGGAAGCTTTGTTTTAAAAGGGATTCCTTGAAACATAAATTCTAAGTGTGTAAAAAAGGAAACAACATTAAACGGAGAATAATATTCTACGTGTGTCAAATTTAATTAAAACTTACTATTGCTACTTTTAAATACAATTACTGCAACACATTCTTCAACGTTTTCAGCACTGAATTCCTAAATATATAAAAAACTAGCCTCTGCCCGCGACTTCGTTCGCGTGGAATTGATACACTAACACTAACACGCAGCAGTTCTCAAAAGGAAAAACATCCCGATTTTGAAACATTTTTTATATGGCCCCACTCCTATTGGTCTTAGCGTGATGATATATAGCCTATAACCATTCTCGGTAAATGATCTATATAACACTGAAATAACTATTCAAATCGGACCAGCAGTTCCTGAGATTACCTCCTACAACGTCACAAACTTTACCTCTTTATAATATTAGTATAGATGATAGAAAAAAATATTGATAAAATAATATTTTTATAGTAAACCGAAACAATATATGCAAATACGATATAAAAACTATACAAATTTACGCAAATGGACCACTGACAAAAGCTAATAGGTATAGTATGAGCAGATTCTTCTTTTACAAATACGTTAACACTGAATGTACACGTCAAGACATTTGGAAGAAATGTCGTTCGATTTACTAAAGCCACAGTTTCATTCGGTTAGTTATGGTCAGCGGTTTGCACCGTCAGACAGACTAGGCTATTTAAACATTGATTAAACCTTCTGATAAGTTTCTGTGGATATTTCTCACTGCGAAATAATGTAGCTTTAGATTTTGGTGCTTAACTGAAGCAGCATTCTAAGCAATAGAGATAATGTATAGAGTGATTAGAGGAGGATAGCCTGATGAATATTGATTGTGTGATACAGAATAGCACAGCTCAATTAATGAGTAGAAACCCATTATTGGTAGTTTTAGAATCGCGTTGTTTTCAAGGTTGGTTATATATATACCGTGTATATACGGTACCTTCGTTGGTTTATTCTTGAACTGACTATGCTATTGACCTAGCAAAGTCTTAACAGCTTCACCGGACTAAACCTTCGTTGGTATTAGTATGTATTCAATATCGAGTATGTAGCACGCCTAATTGCTACTTCATATTAGAAATACAGAAAGATATACGATAAAACTGGAACTTTTGTATTACAAGGAAACATTTTAATTGAAAAAAATTGAATCGTCGTGGGACGCCTGATAGATGAGAAATATCGAAACTGTTCAGAATTTCAAAGAAGGGAGGTCTGTAATAACTTCTCTTCGAAAAATCGTAATGCATTCGTTTAATTTTAACTGCCTGATTACATCTCTGGTCAACAGTTTTGACAAATGTTTGGAGTTAGATCGGTCCGCCAACTAATCAGTTACTGTCGTAGATAATGGTTTGGATTGTCGTGCACCCTATTAGAACTGATGGGCTTCCTGTGACAAAGCAATCGTGGTAGCGTATCGGACTTTTTTCTGCAAGAGATTAGGGTTTCAAAATCAATAATGAGAGACTGAGGAAATCTATGTAACCCTGGAAAGTAGTCTAGAAGAATTGATGGACTTTGCAAACAAAGATAAAAATCATCCTTAGACGTATTTGCGAAATTATAGCTAACTTGCTGACGGGGTCACGCGTTGCTGCAGCTAAGTTATAACTTATTGAATTAAAATTGATCAACCTAAGAACTTCATACAGAAAAATCGACGCTACTTAGTAAATAGATTAACAGAACACGTGCACCATAAAATAAACTGAAGTTGAAAAAAAAATTAAAAATTAAATCGTGGCGCCATCTATGAGAAATCGATAACAATCGGTCCTACAGTTGTCTGTCAACAAACTAATTAAAGAGCCAACTGTTCGAGACTGATGAAACTTACAATAACTAACATTGATAATAATATAATTTGTAATTAGAAAATATTGAACTCATTAATCGATGTATAAATTATTTTATGCCTCAAGTTAGACCAAATTATACATAAATGCCAACTTTCATGAAGATCAATCGAGTAGTTTCGGAGACCATCGTGGACAAACATCATGATACTAGATTTTTATATATTTAGATGACTTCAAAAGGTACAGTTTCATAGAAAAACAAATGAAAAGCAAATGGTATTATACAATTTAGAAATGATAAGAAATAACAAAGTCTTAATGGAATTGTGATTTATCCGCAAATAAATGAAAATGATCTCACATTACTCGGGTAATTTACACCCAGGACGTTGCACATTACGGATTCCGGGGAACGAATTCCCGTATTTCCTAAATTATACCAATACCGTTCCGAATGTTGAATATAAACCGCGAGGTTGTAGTAAGTTGATATTGATTTTTTACTTTAATAAATGGATTCGATTTACGAGATATCGGAATCGTTCTATTTCAAACTATATTTGGAATCCATAAGGCATTTTTATGGTAAGGTAGTAACAATCACTTCCATTGTTTTTAACTCACAGTAGCAGTTTTTAGCGGGATTTTAATCTCTCACATAGGTTTTTATATTTAATTCATAATCTTGTATTGTTTGACTCTATGTTTAGTAACATTGGTGACATTTTATGTTGGCATATGTTGGTATGGCGATTATTGTACGTAAGTGAAGTGGATAGAAAATAACACCACAGAGAAAGCTTCCAAATTATTACTACCATTGTCGATCATTTTAATGGATTAACAAGATGGTGGCCGTCTTGTTAGAATTTTCTAGGGAGTTCTTGTGCTAAGTCGGGATCTATGTTTCTCGGTCTTATTTTCCATCTACTTCACTTGTGCTCAAAAGCCAAACTATATTACATAAAACAACACAAAATATAGAGCCAAATAACACAAGATATAAAACATAAAATCCACTACATGACATTCCAAGGTTCTGCCAAAAGCTTCCCTGAATTTATGATTTTAATTTTAAACATAACTAGGTGGTCATGCTTATTGCTAATTATTTAGACTCTGTTTTGATATTTTATCTCTTTTACTCTTATATACTTCGAGCAGGACAACAACAAAGAAGAGAAATATAATACATTCAATTAAATAAGCCGTTCGTTCCGCTTTCATACCAGAACGACAAACAACATAAAGGACTATGTAAATATACGGAAATTAATTAACAATTACAATAGCACGCAATCACAACGATCTGAATATCACTTTGACACTATTAACGGAGTTCAGTTATTATGCAAACTCAATTTAAATTATTAAATTGAGTATTTTATTTGTATGAAATCAAATATACGATTTATAGAATTAATCAACAGTTTCATGACGCCAGAAACTACAACATTGCTTTGGAAAACATTCATTCTTTTAGAGGAACCAGATTATCATATCTTATGTTGTTTGTTGTAATGCTGTTTTCTCTATATGTTACTTAAAACTGTTTTATTAAATAAAAATTGTATATTTGAAATATTTTTTGCTTAAAATCTAAATGTATGATTGATATTTTTAGCATATCAATTGAATAATTTCGAATTTCCTTGTGGAAGATTTCATTTTAAGTTTTTTTTTTTCGAACTAATCACTCTAACGGGTCTTCATAGCTTCGCCGGGGACTCCTATCGTATATTGATTAACTGCTTCGTTTTTGTTGGAGTTAGACCAATTTCAATTACTGAGCGCTTGCGGTTATAAAACAGAATCCATTTTTCATCGCAAGTAACAATGCGGTTCAAAATTCCTTAATTTCTGTGTCTGTTGAGCAGTGCAAGGCACGTCTCGACGCCTACTTTGCGCTGGCGATCATTGAGTTTGTGGGGCACCTATTTATCAAGCTTTTTTACCTTGCCAATTTGACGCAAACGACCAATATTGTTTTAACATTAACAACAAAAGCTGCTGCTAATTCAGCCGTAGACTGTGTATCATCAGCTTTCACAAGCTCCTTTAATTCGTCATTGTCGACCGAAGCCTTCGGACTACCGCGAGGTTAATTTTTCTGGTCGAAATTTCCAGAACGGAAGCGTGCAAACCAATAACAGGTGGTGCGTTGATTTGTAGTGTTAGCTCCGTAAACGTCGTTGATGTTGCGTGCCGCTTGTGCGGCGTTGCTGCCACGACGGTACTCATATTCCATAATTACTCGAATTTTTAACGTATCCATGATGACAAAAAAAAATTGAAATGTGATGAAAATATAACACTAATCAATAAACAAATGACAACTTTTGAAAAAAGAATTCCATGTTTTTAAAGTAAAATTAATTTGTAATTAGAATTCTTAGCCAAACAAAAATTATTTTGATTTGAAATGGCCAGTACTGCAGAACGGCAATTTCATAGGTAAAGGTAAAAAAACCTATTATTTATAACTAATATTTTTATATGAAAAATAAAAAATTTCGGAGGCGTCAGAAAACATGATACTTATAAATAGCACCCTAAAGTATATTTATATGTATATGCAGTTAATGGAGTGAAACGCAGTACATTCGTTCGCTTTTCAACATTGATATGCTGGTAATAATGTATTTTTCCTGCTCACATACGTCAGTAGTGACGTGTGGGCGTGAAGTAGGGCGTCGGTACTCGACTATGCTCTAAACACCACGCTTTAAATAGTATAAGCTTTGGTAACACATTTCAAATGTATAAAAATCATATTGGAACACAATTTAAGTATCACAGAGGTATATCGTTGTATGTACAATGTAAGACTACTGGATAGGTTTTAATGTATATTTTTTTTTATGTGAAACATCTATAGGCGAGGGTAAACCTGATTGTTGGCGTGGCGATACAGGCATGTGTGTAAGACGTGGCGACCTGATGCCATGCGCAAGCGACTGTGCGCAATCTCTTTTGTTGCACTGAGCTCGCATACATATAGTGTATATAATGTTGTTTACTACGTTACACATGTGAATATAACTTATACAAAACAATTCCGATGTTTCACATCTTCCAGGCGTCTCGTGACGGATCATTTTTTTTTATTATTAGAGCGGGATAATACCCTCGGGACTGCTAATAAAATATAAAAAATCTGATCATTAACCAAAAAGCCTTGTAATTTTTGCACGTACATACAGTATATTGTTAAGATAAGCGATGCCGATGAAGTTGCTTGTATCAGCTAGTCCAGGGGCTCTAAAACTTGAAAGATAATGAAATACCAACCAAATACCTTGTATTGTATGGAACCCCAAATGATTAAAAATCAACACTTAAATATATATAAGAACATTTTTTTGAAGAAATGTGTAATATAATTGAAACACATTATTCGCACAATACCCATTTAAATAAAAATAAAAAGTCCTTCGCATCCCATATTTGTAACCGTGGTGTTATTTACTAATAAATATTTTTGTGCGGAACTCTGATAACTATTCTCCGGAACTTAGTTGGGAATCCATGAGCGAGTTTAAGAAAATCGCTAATACCAGTTGACCAAGCACCATCAAAGAAGATCTAAATATTTCTTCATGCGAAAGGTTCCGTTCAGGCATAGCTATGAGCATTAAACTGTACCTTGTAATTTAGTTTGCAAAGCCGTTTCATCTATAGACGTGTCTCGCATTCTGTTTTAGAAGGCACAATCGAGGTATTCCCGTCTTTAATCTTCTCAACGGAATTGAGGCTTTGCGGGTTGACCTCTTGTAGCGATGTAGGCAAATCGACTTATGATATGGAATTCGAATGAAATCTCACTTTTCTTTTTTAAGATTTTTCGTTTTTTTTTTATAACGACCTCAATCTCTCATCTCAATTGACCTCAATCTCATATGATGTTCTAGAGCTACTCCCATAGCGGCATGTATTGACATAAAGTTTTGTCTATGATCACACTAATTACAAATGAGGAAAGTCATGATTGTTATGCGTTGTGTAACGAAAGACGTAGCACGGTAAGTCAACTGGTGGCTTTTACACATCAAAGGAGTTTAGCGGACGCCAATTTCGAGTCAGTGGAAAGACACGGATGCAACATATAATACAACATACAACATATAATATGCTATTTATCGGAATGATTCTTGACGTTAAGTGCGACAACTAATCAAAGCTTCGTTTCGCAGATAGTAAGCAGGCTAAACCTAAAGAGGGCTGGCTTTCAAGAGCAGCTGTCAGAACACACTATGGTTGGTAGCAGATATTCAACTTAAAGGCTTGTCAGACGGACTCGAAAAAATATATGTTTTGTGACCCATAAAAACTACAATTCATTGGATGAGCTTCTATACACCACTTTAAATGAGTCCGATTCCGATAATGCAGATTTGGTACCAAATTTACGAAGAAAACGTATTCGCAAATCCCTTTCAAATTAGAATGCAACGAAAAAGTGACAACACTCAAACGGATGGTACGTAAAGTACGACCCTAAAATGACTGCGATCGCCGAGAAAACCACGATTCATTTGGTAAAATATTCACTATTATTTCATAACTACAATAATCAGTACCAGATTATTTAAGACTATTACCGTGCAAATATACCCAAATATATCCCCTCCAAACCGCATGAAGTTAGAAACTTTTCCTATTACGGGAACGCTATAAAGCTCTGCCGCACCATTGTTCCATTGACAAGCGGAGAACGGAGATAGCGCGTCGGGGGATGAAGATATCGCTCGCGGGATAGAGATTGCTTTAGAGGATATAATGAAGCGAGACAGATTCGTATTACAAAACCCTTTCTATGCCGGGGGATTGCTGAATTCCATTGGAAATCCGAGAAAAATGGAAAGAAGTGGTTATATAAGGTCGCTAAAAGAAATCAACCAATATAAATCTAATTGTTTCGTTGACATGATAATATGACTAGATTGAAGCTTCTTTTACTTTATACGATTTAGCATTTGACTAAAATTTAATCTAAGAATGAATAACGATGTAGTCTGAGATGGTAAACATACTAAACACAAAGTAGGACTAGTTTTCTAAACTAAGCGAAAAGCGATTATTAAATATAAATGCGAGAACACGCCAGTTTGGTGATTTTTTTTTTTACTTGATGGTGATAGCCAAATAGATAGATGATGATGATGGTGATATATGAGCGATGGTGAAGTCTGAGAATAACGTCCTATCTGTGCATTCACCAGAAAAAAATTAACTATGTTTGTAAAAATATGTATCAATAATATATATCATAAAAAATATGGATAACATTAAATACTGAAACTAGGATTAATTTACACGACTTATTACCTTCTTTGACCGATAAAGCCCATTATGTGATAGAACACGTAAATTTATCACAACAAAAGAAATATACAATATCAACTTTGACATTATATCAATGCTCCGTTGTGAGCGAAACTTATTAAAATTCATTGTTTTTCGTTAAAACGTGTTTTAAATTAAACGAAAACACCGGGAAATGAATAATTCTGTCGCCACCGGCTCTCGTATTCCGAATATTAATAGCCTTGAAATAATCTTTTGCGAAGGTTTTTCTGGCGGAATGTAGACACGGAATGTAATATTTTTGAAGTTAAAACTTATTCAGACGCGTTGAGCTGTATTTTTTGTGACAGAAGATAAACTTATAATTTCGCATCATTACATATTACTAAGCGTGATCGAACGTATTGAGCTTGCGCTGCTTGCGTCACACTAGCGATGTATAAGTATATCGTCCTGTTTACATGCAATATTGACATTTTGTATTGAGGATGTGAATTTCATCATCGATGTTATTACAAAAAAAATACGTATTAGATACTTGCTTTAAAAAGGTTTCGTACTAAATGCACCGTAGTTGCCCGAGGTAAGTTCGCGTATCCTTTTCTCGCAAAGCGCAAGATAGCGATCATTCAGCGAGCGCGGTGCATTTAAAACGTAACCTCTTTAAAACAAGTATAAACAAGTATCTAACTTTTTAGATTAAAGATATATAGATATTAGAGAAAGATATATAAAGAAAATTTATATATCTTTGTTTACCCGGGCTAATTTACGAAACGGCTGAACCATATTGAAGAATACTTTCACCAGCACATAGAAGTTTTCTGAGTATTATCAAGGCAGTAACAGTAAACGTATACAGGTAGGGAACAGTAATTTTTTTTTTTTGGATTAAAATACCTCTCGTATATCCTATCCTGTAGTACACACCTCATATCGTCTATGCAATATTTTATGATATTCTGACGAATACTAAGGTTTATCTAGGTAACATTCTGATGTACAAGGTACATATTGAAAACTACATGATTTACTAGGATTAACTAAGGGTTTCCTTTTATTTTTCAATGATATAGTAAGTAAAAACGTGTAGATACGTTGCCTACATTATATTTTGACACAAAAAATAACGCACACATACGTACAGTAATTTTGTAACGTCACACTATCTCAGATAAAATGTGGAAGTGAGATGGCATACTCTCAATATCGGTAGTGAAAAAGAAATAGTTATATGTTGCTTAGATACGTGCGAATTGACGGGGCAGACGTGAAAAATAAGCTAGCTAACCAAGTTTTAAAGGCGCGGTTGAATTACTTATTTTTTATATCATAGGAGGCAAACGAACAGACGGGTCATCTGATGTTAAGTGATCACCGCCGTCCATAGAAACTAGCAACAGCAGGGGAGTCGCAAGTAGAGGTAGGGCCTGGACTCCCATTGCACGGGTTCGGGGAGCTGGGAGGCAGTTTTTAACAACCGGGTTGCCTCAGCTGGGTGCGGCGTGGGAAACACCTGTCGCCGGGGGTGTTGCGGAGCTTGCTCACGCTACCCCGGGACACTCCCATAGTGCGGCGTAGGTTGTCGTGGAGTTTTAGCCGGTTCAAGTCGCCATTTTCGGCCCCTCTCCTGCGTGACTCGCACGTGAGGGAGGGCAGTTCAAGTCAGGCTCCTCCCGGGTGCTCTGGCATAGTCCATGAGGATTTTCTCTCCACGTTAAAAAAAAAGGGGTAGACGGTAGGAAGTTGAGGTGGTCCTCTGGCGCTCTAACTCACCGAACGAAACGCAACCACTGTTACTTCACGTCGTTGTTTCTGTGGGTCGGGTAGTACTACCCAGGACGAGCCGACCCATTCATGCTGAAATCAGTAATAGCTTCAGCATGGCTCTACCACCTACATCACGAATGTAAAGCTAGTTTTAATATTATTGTTATTTTTCACACATACTCTTATTATCTTTATTACTTTATCACTACTACTCTGCCCATGTTGGAAATCATATTGGTATATATACCAATTGATCCCAAGGGATAGGACCAACCAACATTAGTGCGAGCAAAGCTGGGAGCAATATAACAATTAGTTATTTATAAAGGCACAAATGCAAATAAAAACGCAGGCGGTTATTAATAAAATTATAAACAAATAGAATAAGTTCTTTCTTAATTAAACCTTCTAGCTATATTTAACAGCATTGTTTATACATGTAACTTCAATTTACTGTTTGCGATGTTACAATTTGTCATAGTATTAATTCGTCCAAACAATATCGTCACTAAATGTTTACGCTGAAGTTTCAGGCGAGTTCCCGTCGTGTCCGGACGCGGAGTTATTTGTAAACATTTATGCGACTAATTTTACTACAAAGGAAAGCACCGGTGTATCTTTTATTATAATCATATTTAATGGATAGTAAAGATGAACCGTCTAAACACTAGGGTTACCACCTTTGTAATAGATAATTTATTTTATTTCAAACAGTTGATCTTACTAACTTCGCAGTGACATAACGGATTTGCTGTTTATCTATACTAATATTATAAAGAGGTAAATTTTGTGAGTTTGTGACGTTGTGATGTTGTGACGTTGTAGGGGGTAATCTCAGGAACTACTGGTTCGATTTGAAAAATTATTTTAAGTGTTATATAGCTCATTAATTGAGAATGATTATATATCATAACGCTAAGACCAATAGGAACGGAGCACAGATGAAAAATGTTTCGAAATCGGGTTGTTTCTTCCTTTTCAGAACTGCTGCGTGTTAGTGTTAGTGAATCTACAATATAACACGCGAACGAAGTCGCGGGCAGATGCTAATATACTAGTAATCGGGTAATGGTCGAAACTAGACAATACCCGTAATCCGGTGAAGCTGTTAAGATCTTGCTAGGTCACTAGCGTAGTCAGTTGAGAAAAAAAAATCTAGACAATAATTAAGGTTACAAAGATTTTTCTTCACATGGTAATTAGTATATGGATATTATTATGGGTATACATATATGCTCCAACAACTCATATGTGTATGAATAGTTAGCTTAGGTCAGCTCAGATAGATCGCGAATTGCACGTATCAGGCAACAGCCCAGGTCGAGGTGTGCCGTGCATCCTTGAACCAGTTGCCCAAACAGAATCGGTTGAGTACCACAACCGCTCGCTTTAGTAGTCCGGTGAAGCTGTTAAGACCTTGTTGGGTTAATAACGTAGACAGTTCGAAAAAAAAAAAAAATTGTAGCCTGGCTTTTTACGCAGACAAAATAGCGGATATGAGCTAGTCTATTAATATTTTACGTCAAATGCTAATTTTTTTATGTGTGTACGTCAATACTTCGTGTACGAACTTAATGCCACAAGGCATTTTCTTCCAGCTCACCAGCGGTATTGTTATCAATCAAAAATGGTGGAAAAAGTTTCAAGAAGTTTTGTAGGTAGTAGTTAGTAGTAGGTGGTTCTTAGTTTTGTAGATAATGTTTGGAAGAGACTTCAGGAAATTCCTCAAAATTGTAGAGGAGTTGTATAGATTGAGGTATTAGTAGGCTTAGGACAAACCAAAACTGTAAGTACTGAACTATGATCAAGGGTGTTCTAGATATATGTTTCGAAGTCAGTGTTACAATTATAGAGTAGGTTTATTCATAGGGCCGTGGACGCTCCGGCACGGGATATTGTGGATTACAACCTAAAAATGGCCATAAAGAATGGAAATGCAAGCGCTATAAAAACTATAACGTCATTAAACCAAAAATAGTTAATAATTTTTTTTTTTTATATTTTGTTTTAGTCTGCAGACTCTTGGTCCGCACCATTTTTTTGCTTATATGTAGTTTTTTTTTTTTTTAGTTAATAATAATTGAACAGTTAATATTTAATACATTATTATTTAAAAAAAAACGCTCACGGATATGATTTTTACGTATACAAAATACTACATGTAAGCAAAACAAAAGGTGCGGACCAAGAGTCTGCAGAATAACATAAGAATAATAAAAAAAGTCAGTGTTATATTCTATTACAATTTTATCCTTAACTTACGCTCTTAAAATATAAAACGGCAGCCCTAATAAACACCCACGTCATCTCAAGGTCGAGTATAAGCATTTGTTCCATTACTTCAGTTTTATCTTTTATGTAACGTCCTTGCTTAGAATATTCTGCTGTGTTTATTATAAACACGACCAAAAGATGTATGTCGGTTCGAATGTTTTCGATCTAATATTTGGTACAGATACAGCTCTGACCTATCAACCATCTTTAGTCTAACAATGATGGACGTTCTATGTTTCAAGCTCATTGAGGCCAATAACAGTTTTTTAAGTGTTTGGTTTTTTTATTACAAAACCGAAGCGCATATGTAGGCATATTGGTGGTAGAGCCACGCTGAAGCTATTATTGGTTTCAGGTCACCTCGTCCGGGGTAGTACCACCCTCTCACAGAAAACCGACGTGAAGTAACAGTGCTTGAATTGTCGTGTTTCGTTCGTTCAGTGACAGCGCCGGGAAACCTCCCCTCTCCTCGCCTTTCCTCCTTCCCCATTCTCGTCCCAAACACAGGCTGGCAACGGACTTGCAACTCCACTGGTGTTTCTGGGGTCTATGGACGGCGGTGATCACTTAACATCTAGTGACCCGCCTGTTCGGTTTCCTTGTATAATGTATAATAAAATAGATCTTATGTATTAAAAGTTCAATTTTGCTCCACTTAGTACAAAAGTATGAGGTTTTTAACTTGGCCGATGACCTCAGTTTCGGTTTTTTCTGGTTTCATTAAAGACTATTATTTTTTTTATTTTTTTTTTATTGTAGCACGGCAAAGTGACTGCACTATGCCTGATGGTAAGCATAGTACAATCCAAAAATAATAGCGACCACCGATTGACACACTGTCCATCGCCGGTCACCACTATCATGCCGGCCTGTAATAAGCTGGATATGCACAGGCTGATCCCGAAACGCGACCCGTAGAAGCGAATCACTATTACGGGCTTTTTCGCCATATACATGGTGGTTGCGACCCAGTCGGGCTGTAAAACCCTACCACCCCGCTTGCGCCATTGCCTCATTCGTTATTTAGCAGGGTGCACCACATGCAGGTGAGGTTGGCTTGGGTGTCTCAAGTCTTATGATGTTATTCGACACCCCTTACACCCCAACATTTTTTACCCATAATATTGTCATCGTTGCACCCATAACGTTTAACTGATTTCAAATGACCTCTGTCATATTTTATCATAAGTATTTTTTTTCATTTGAAACAGCGTAATTATATGTAGTTTATGTAATACTAGCTTTTAACCGCAGCTTCATTCGTAATAATGTAGAACAGTACTGTTTTTTCTCGATAAAAAGTACCCTTTGTCGATTTCTGTACTCCTAACATCATTGATGCTATTAAATGCTGATTAGTTCAGTACTAAGTCGTGAAATCGTGACAAACAAACATTCAAACGAAAATTTATGATTTTAGTTAGGATTCTGAAAAAGTCCCTTTAGCCATAAATTTAGGTGTGTTTTTTTTTTATTAAAATAAATGTTCTGATCAAGTTTCTGCATACTTTAATTTTTTACCAATAAAACTTTCTAATAACAAAAACTCTTGATTATTGGAGTAACCAGAGAGTATTAAGCATTACTTTTATTTTTGCAAAGTTATCGATATCCAAAGTTCAATTAATAACCAGGGGCCTAACCAAGTTGCTTATCAACAATCACTAACGCAAATAGAAAACGGAAAAATGTATGGTGATGACATATCTGAACGCTTTATCACGTGATTTTATCACGTGGTAATCATGTGATATAGCGTTCAGATATGTTATCTCCATACATTTTTCCGTTTTCTATTTGCGTTAGTGATTGTCGATAAGCAACTTGGTTAGGCCCCCAGTTTTCGTATCTTCGAACACGTACATCAAAAATCATTAGATTTAATCTTATACCTAAAAGCAGACGAAATAAGACTGGAAAATCAGACAAAGAATGTAAGTAATCCATTTTGAAATATGTAAATAACTAAAATGAAGTTAAGAATTAATTTTGTTACACGCTTGTTGGGTTTACACATATAAATTTGCATGGGTCGAGTTTATAACACATAATTTAAGGTTGAAATTAGACCTTTGCCCTTCAACGCGGACCTTTCACGTGAACAAACATGGAAACCTTGCTTACATAAATCTTTATATTATAGTATTAAAAGCATGGGTCGTTGAGAACGAATTACTGAATCAAATAAAGGTCCAGCAATTAACTAAAGCTTCAAAGTATCAATAGATGTTTCTGATATCGTCTATCTATCGGTGGTAGAGCCCCGCTGAAGCTATTTTTGGTTTCAGCATGAATGGGTCGGCTCCTCCGGGGTAGTACCACCCCTCTCAGAGATAACCGACGTGAAATAACATTGCTTGCATTGTTGTGTTTCGTTCGGTCAGTGAGAGAGCCGGAGGCCTACGTCCCTTCCTCTTTCCTTCTTTCACTTTCCTTCCCCTTCCCCTTCTCCCATATACAGGCTGGCAACGCACTTGCGACGTCCCTGATGTCGCTAGTGTCTATGGACGGTGGTGATCACTTAACATCACGTGACCCACCAGTTCGTTTGCCTTCTTTGATATAAAAAAAAAATTAACCATCTATATCTATACATATAATAATGTAAATGTAATGTGTCTGTACTTTTAGATTTTTAATGAAAAAAAAAATATTTAGATGTCTTGAAATAAGCAATAAAATACATTTCAATCATTTTTAAAAGTATTTGTCTGTCTGTATGTCTGTCTGATTGTTTGAACACGCATCACTGCTAAAGTACTGTGTGCCCTTACTGTGACCTTAGTGTGATGATATATAGCCTATAGTCTTTCTCGATAAATTAACTATCTAAAACTGAAGGAATTTTTAATATTGGACAAGTTGTTTTTTTTTTTAACTTTATTTTTGGCAATCAATCTTTCAGATTATTACTGCCATTGTTACGTAGTCAATAATATTACAAGCGTCGTACGATCATTTCAATATCAAGCGTCGTGTGAATCAATATTCTAACAAGATGGTGGATCCCTTGTTAGAACCTTCTAGGGAGTTTTTGTGGCATCTCAGAATTTCATGCTCCGTGGTATTATTTTACATTCACTTCACTTATACACAATAAACTAACTATAATATAAAACCACCACCAAATTTACACAGTATAGAGTCAAATAACACAAGATTATGAATAAAATATAAAATCCACTACATGACAGACTGAAATCCCGCCAAAAACTCGACAAGTTGTTTCTGATATTAGCACGATCAACCAAATAAACTTTTCAGCTTTAAAATATTCGTATAGATGAAATACATAACATATATTATATGTGGCTGTCACCTAGTTTAAATCAAGCATACCTTACGAACCAATATAGTGCCATCGTACGAGCCGATGTTTCAAGTGGTACTCGAATCGAATATGGAATGTCCGGGACGACGCGACTCGATCCGGCGACGGACTTCGAGAGCTCTCTATACAACCCCTCATCTTAGAAATTTATTCACTGCATAACTTACTTCTATATTCGAAAACTATACGGGGCATTCCACGCTATAACGTATGGTTTGAATTTTTTTAAATCATCAATATGGTCATGTGTTTTAGTACCTTTCAAAATAGCATTACTATATCAAGAAATTATAAAAACATATGGTATAATCAAATAATTCCTACAAATTATCTGCTATGTACTTTTGAAGTTATATTTCATTTGGCGCGTTAAGGAAAAACGATGAGAGTAATTTTTTACGATGCGCGCACAGACGGTCAATCGACCGATCAACCGAAAAATCGACACCCTGAAGGTAGCTATAGTCAACATTTTTTTTTTTTTGTATTTGTTGTTTATATTAAAATTTTCAATGTATAAAATGCCTTTTTTCTATTGTTAGTGTCGTTTTTTCTACAAACGTAGAATAAGGTGAAAGATAAAATTTTTGAATAGAAGATTTTTATCTTGTTACGCCAAAGAAGTATAACTTCTAACACGTGTACATAATTACATATACACTTTTTTTTCAATCAATTTTCTGTGTTATTAATGTCTTTATGTATTAGGTAATAATATTAGAAGTATCTTGTGATCATTTTAATGTTCTAAGAAAAAGATAGCTCCCTTTTTCCAGGGAGGGTTTATACCTCAGAATTCACGCTCTTACGTGTATGCACAATAACCGAACTATATTACGTAAAACACCACCAATATTACAAAAGTTAAAATCAAATAACACAAAAAAAGAATGTAAATCTAACGTGACTGTACTTTTTCGATTTCCGTGAAAAAAAAATGGTGTAGATAGAAGTAAGTAATAGAATACATTTCAATCATTTTTAGAAATGTCTGTCTGTCTGTCTGTTTGTATGACCACGCATCACTGCTAAAGTACTGAGTTCACAATAAAACCTCAGCAAGAAAATTAGAAGAAGCAAGAACTAATTTTTTGTTTCATTAGAATCGGTCCACTCTATTAAAAGCTATTGTAATTTGAATGACGACTGGAGCTAGTACGAGAGAGTAATGATCTATATTAATATCATAAAGCTGGAGGATTTGTTTATTTAGTAGGTTAAATGCGGTAATATAAGTAACTATTGATCCGATTTTAAAAGGTTATATATCATCACGCTAGGACCAATAGGAGCGGAGCACCAATAAATAATGTTTCACTAAGCAGTTTTACTAAGAAGTGCCTAAAGTTTAAAATTTAGTTGAAAAAGTTGAAATACTTTATTACAAAACGTGTTCTAGCGGTCTCTAACTAAACATCTGATTTCAGTATATTATGCAAGCAATATATATATAATGTCCATCTGTAAACAAGGGTAAGACACTCTTTTGTGATCAAACTTTTCTTTAAGTAAGAGTTCAATGCGTATTTAACTTTTTGTAATAATACGGTACAAGTTTTTATAAGATAATAAAAATGTACTTCTTACAACTATTCTTTAATCTATACTAATATTATAAAGAGGTAAAGTTTATTGTAGCGGGTAATATCAGGAACTACTGGTCCGATTTGAATAATTCTTTCAGTGTTATATAGCTCATTCATCGAGTATGGTTATAGGCTATGTATCATCACGCTAAGACCAATAGAAACACAGCACAGATGAAAAGTGTTTCAAAATTGGGATGTTTTTTTCTTTTGTGAACTGCTGCGTGTTAGTATTAGTATGTCTATTCGACGCGAACGAGGTCGCGGGCAGAGGCTAGTATTTTATAAATTACTTTGACATGACATTACGTTTACTTTTAATATTAATTTATAAGAGTTTATACTAGAATATAACGAAACACCATGTGATATTTAAGAAATACTTTTTCTTTACATGAAAAATATAAATCCACTACAGAACCGACTGAGATCCCGTCAAAAACTCATGTACTTAATTATGCAGATTCTTTTCAAATGTAGTATAATTTGATACATACTTCCTTCTCTTATTCAACACGACTGACTAAAAACGTTTTTCGAAACATAAAGATCAAATAGGTGTACGTAAATCTAGTCGATAACATATAAATTTAAAGATAAATCGGATCCTGAACGTTTTTATTTCTTTTTATTCTAAATCTTGATCTAGGAGTATTATAAAAACCCACACGCGTTTTTATTTGTATATGCGTTAAAAAATCTCAAAGGAACGATTTCGTTTGTCGACGCGCTGATAAAATGTAAGTTCTCAGAAAATGTCTTCGAATGAAATATATGAGTCTTATCATGTTTTACTTGCGGGCATTGTTTTTTTTATAACGAATTAGCAAAAACAAGTCTGAATTCCCCTATAGAAAACTAACTGTGCCAGCGACTTCGTTCGCGTTGAATCTCATGTAAAAAGCAGTGACGAATAAAGTTATCTGAGGAGTTTTTGGCGGGATTTTACTGTGTCATGTAGTGGATTTTATATTTTATTCATAATCTTGTGTTATTGGACTTTATATTTTGTAAATTTGGTGGAGTTTTACGTAATCTAGTTAGTTTATTGTGCATAAGTGAAGTGAACAGAAAATAATACCACGGAGCATGAAATTCTCAGATGCCACAAAAACCCCCTAGCAGGTTCTAACAAGGGATCCACCATCTTGTTAGAATATTGACTCACAAAACGCAATATTGAAGTGATTGCACGACGCTTGTAATATTATCGATTACGTGAAAAAAAAAGTTATCTGAATGTATTAAGTCCATTTACTTATCTACTTTTATCTCATACTTAAGTTACGGCATCATTAAAATTATAATAACTTTTGATAGACCTAACTGATTCTAATGAAACGAAGACTAAATGGTACTCAAAGATATGCTTTATGATTGCCTTGAAAAGGTTTTGTCGTGAACGTAGTCAACCCGATTAGGCCTCCCACGGCAGCGGCTCAAGCCTAGGTTCGATCCCTCGGTAGGGAGCCCTTGAGTGCGTTGCTTGCGCGATACGGTGACACACAAATATACATCACTTGCTACAACACTACACGATCACCCCCACACAAGTGCACGCCTACACGCTTACACATGAAAGTGCAAAGGTTTACTTTTTTTCCCTTATCTAATAAATGTTTTTAAATAAATGTACATTCCTTAGCGTCTCGTTATTTGTTAATTTAATACGTGTCTCTTAGCAGCAATTAAGTAGTAGAATTCAGCAAATTAATTACCGGACTACAACAAAAGTAAAACAAGAAACAATTCTATATAATAAATACTTTAAAATTTGTGAATATACAGTTTTTGAATGGTCTTGAATACCTAAGTTCAGTTATTGAATTGAAAACTTAAAAATAAATTTATTGCGTAGGGGAAAATCTTACGGGTTCGCGTCACCGATAACCTCGACTTGGTTGTTACGTATTGAGCTTGCAACAGACAAGCGACGCGTTAGTATAGCGGCCCGTGTACATGTAACATTGATATTTTCTATGAAGCTTGTGCAGCTCACAATCTATTTCATTAATTAATGAACTATATAAAAACATATAATTATTGCTCCGAGTGCCTATAAATAGGAAAAGCAGATTAATGTTATTAATTCAAGTTTAGAAGTTACGAAATTTAATTTATAAGAGAACACATTTATTTCAGTGTTTTGAATCTTCACTTCTGCTGGTAGCCCTCATAACTACCTCGATTTTTTTATACGGCAACATGGCAACGTGATGATACTGTCCTTGATGATAGCCACAGCAGAACAATGGTGATCACCGAGAGATCAGCTATCTATCGCTTATATATATATAGCTATAGCTATAGCTTCTGCCATCTAATTGACAATTAGACAGTCCAGCGAGGTCTTAACAGCTTCACCGGACCACAAGCATAGAGTCACTGTCACGCGTTTATTATACATGTATAGAAATCCTATCCTCGTCTGAGACAGTTTTACGCCTTCGATGCTTTACTCAGATCCCAAAATGACTGATCAAGAATTTTTTTTTTATTTTATTTCACGATATCGTAAATTGTAAATTTCATAGTTTAGTAAAAAAAAAATGAATGGAAAAGAACGATTTCAAAACACATAAAAGAGTTATTGTTTTATAATTCATTATCATTAGTTCTTTTTAAAGTTTTGTTATAAATCAAGAATTTCTTTAAGCTTATGTTGCCAACAGTCTGTTGAACTGTGCCTAATGAGGTCTACATTCATTTATATGTAGTTTAAACCTTTATGGGTTTGGAGTGTCCAAGGCTTAAGTTATTGTATGAGATCGCGACCCCTTGCACAAAATTATTAGGTCACACCACTCACAAGAAATTTTTAACTTATTTTTGTTTATGAGCAAAACTTGATGCAATAAGAAATATGACCTGATAATTAATAATCAGTTCGATTCAATTTGATCCCGTGAATTATATACCGATATATTTATCTAAGCCATATTCTTTTTGGACCTGTACCAAAACGTAAAACTCACGCAAGCGATAAGACCAAGCGTCGGCAGTAAAAATAAAATTTACAAGGAATTTGTTTCACAACAGCGACTTTAATTGAAGCATTAAACAACTAATCACCTATTAATTAAACACTGTATGTATAAATTACACAAGATCAACGGAAATACACGATTCTTCGAGAAATTCCCAAGGAAGCGTATTTGTGGCTAATAAAATTACGAACAGTTCCTTGGATGGTGCTCCTCTGTATACACTACAATCATTTCCTAATTGCATATCTATCAATAATCAATCTTAAACTGCACCAACTACGTGGACTTTGATATTGGTTATAACGTGCTGTACAAGGGATTCATAGCGGAAAGTCATAGTCTGATCTTGGTACAAACAGCTTCGTTGCACTATACTAGACAAATGTGAGCCGGTCGTATGAAAGCACGCACTCTCACATATAATAGGTGATCTCTATGAGATATCTATAACACTCGGTACTACAATTTTCAGTCAAGAAACTAATTTAAAGCTAATATTCGTGGCTAATGAACTTATAATGAATAACAAAAATCAATATTAACAATTTTGTAATTTGTAATAAAAACTATTGAGGCCATCAATAAATCGAAATATAAATTCCACCTATCTCTCAAGTTGTTCCAAACCTTTAAACGTGCAATTATTGTATATTTTTATACTGTTATATATTCAGGATATCTTAAACTGTGTCATCTATTTCCGTGAAACTTAGTATGTACGTAGTTTCGGAGACGATAAATCGATCTAGCTAGATTTCATTCATAGAAAACTTTTTTTAATTGAATTTTCAAACAATGAACAAATATATCTAGAATATAAAGGTAAATTCCGCCGTCGCTCTCAAAACAGTAATAGCCCAGATGGAAATCGGCTGCTTCGAAAATCCGTGTAACCCCTGTTCGAATCCGAGCGATAGCAAAAGAGATATCATTTTTAATATTTTTTTAAATTCCTATTTTGTGAGACAAACCTAACAGTTTATTTATTATATATACATAAATGCCAACTTTCATGAAGATCGGTTCAGTAGTTTTGTAGTCCGGTGAAGCTGTTAAGACCTTGCTAGGTCAATAGTCAGTTCGAGAAAAAAAAAAGAAAAGTTCAGTAGTTTCGGAGTTCATCGAGGACAAACATCATGACACTGGAATTTTATATATTTCAAATTTATTGATTCATGATGATGATTATACAACTGTCTAGTATCTATATTATCTTATAACTAGAGGAAAAGTGACTAAAAACATCTTTCGTCCTTTGTTTTTAACCGATTTTCTTATTCCTTTTTAGCACGTCACATCCATTGTTGACCTAAATTTTTTTTATCAAAGCACGACAACGTTACTGCACTATGCCTGATGTTAAGCATAGTACAATCCAAAAACATCGACAACCACCGAGAGACAGATTATCCATCGCCGGTCGCCGCTGTCATGCCGGACATAATGACGAAAGTCACCCGGTACTGGATATGCACAGGCTGATCCCGAAACGCGACGCGCAAAAGCGAGTCACTATGACGGGCTTTTTCGCCATGTACATGGTGGTTGCGACCCAGTCGGGCTGTAAAACTCTACCACCCCGCTCTCGCCATTGCCTCGTTCGTTGATCAGCAGGGTGCACCACGTGCAGGTGAGGTTGGCTTGGGTATCTCAAGTCTTAAGATGTTACTCGACACCCCTTACACTCCCAAATAATATAATACTGTTATCAAGAAAAATAATCGTAAATAGTAACCTTTTTACTTGAAACTATTATATAACTAACGAATATTGAAACTGGAACGATTAATTGCTTATAATTTAAACCACTTGACGATTACTAGTTGAGTTAAATGTAGGAATAAGTTAAATGGATGAAAAGTTTAAAAGCCACTCGAAAAACTATCCAATCGTTTCGAATTATGAACGTAAAGTTAACGAAGTAGTGTTCAGTCGACTGAAAAAAACCTCTCAGAAATCATTTCAAGCTTTTACTTCTATGAGAGAATTTGCACAACATTTTTATTATTACATTTTTATTTGCATAAAATAGAAATGCTTCAAAGTTATTTATTTTACTGGTAAATTTATGCCATTTTTAGTGGAAAATCGTTCATTTTTAAACTGAATATGATTCTAAATATCTTATTGATTTCTTCTGTTAGCGGTCTATTAATTAGTACAGTAACCTATTACCATTGATGGAAACCCATAATAAAAGTAGGTGTAGATAAAATAAACCATTTTATACAAAAAAGTCGGGGCAGTTATAAGGGTTGCGGACAGAAGTGAAAACTTAAATCAATTGAATAGCTGTACTCTCTTTTGAATTTTGAAATTAATTATAGTCTGATTTTTTTAACTTGCAAGCCCGGCAGACGTTGTCCCGTCCTAATAATGAAACAGTATATATATAGCTCATGGAAAGCGTGCGGTGACAATGACACGAGTTTGATGCTTTTGTTCACCCAAAAAGTACAAAAACATACACATAGATAATGTACATATAGCTCTTGGAAAGTGCACGGTGACGATGACGCACGTTCCCATGATTTTTGTTCACTCAAAAAAGTGCTAAGCGCTCCTAAAGATTTTATTTCAGAAAAAAAAAACTTGTTCAAATTAGTACCGTGTCTGATTAAAATCACACTGAAAAGCATACGTTTACTGAATATACGATCTTACTGAATACACAATCTTACTGAATACACAATCTTACTGAATACACAATCTTACTGAATACACGATTTTACTAAATACAAGATTTAACTGAATACTACACGCTGCCAAAGACAGTCTTTTGATACCAAACCGCTGTAAACCTCTCGGATTTCCATTTATCAAATTACAAGCGAGACAGATCCTTTACTTTCTCGTTGACAACGCACTTCTAGTGAAGATTAAACCGGATGGCGGTGGATTACGATCAAAAGGCGAAAAAAAAATAAAATCGAGAACGTTCGAAAGCAAAATTAATGAAATGAATGTACAATGTTGCGATAATGTTACATTTTACTATTATTTTAAAGTTTATTTATTCTTTGCAAAATTATTTTCATATATAATACGCGATAAATAATTTAAATGGAGCAGCGAAGTGTCAATAAAAAGCGAAATCTTTATTTCGCTCTCCCATGCACCATATTTTCCCATCGTATACTGAACGCGTATAATATGTATATACTGAAGTATGTATTTATGTGAATATGTATATTATTATATGATAAATTATATGAAATTCATGTAAATGAAAATATATGGGTATGTCATGAAGCAAGTTAGGACTCTATTTATATTTCCCAAATAATATGAATGACAACTTAAAATGAGCTGAGTAATTATCCCGTGTTTAAGCTTTATTACCTATCATTTTGTATTCTCCTATTAGATTATGAGCTGAATCGATTCGTATAAGTTGATATACAATTCAATACAAATACAAAATACAAAAAACAATCCGTAGAAAATTCATATTTTGAACTTTCCTGGATTTTTTTGTGGCAAGTCAGAATCCGTGCTCTGTGGTACTATTTCACATCCACTTCGTTTATGCACAAAACCCACAGATATTACAAATGAATGTGGTGTCGTGGGACACCAGATAGGAACGAAGTTCCTTCGGCTAAAGTAGAATCGGCACAATTTGCAAAAAAAAAAATCGTGCTCAATTACAGCTATAATCAGAGTGGCCAAAAATACTGACGAAAACTATAGTAGTCCATAGCATGATATTTTGAGTTTTTGGCGGGATTTTGAAAAATCATGTAGTGAATTTGATACTTTATTCGTAACCTTGTGTTATTTGGCTCTGAATTTTGTAATATAGGTGGTGTTTTACGTAATATAATTTGGTTATTTTGAACAAGTGAAGTGGATGGGAATTATACCACGGAGCACGGATTTTGACTGACAAAAACTCCCTGGAAAGTTCTAACAAGACGGCTACCATATTGTTGACTTGTTGGTAAGTTGGTAGTGGTAGAGCCAAGCTAAAGCTATTATTGTTTTCAGCACGAATGGGTCGGCTCGTCCGGGGAAGCACCACTCTCTCACAGAAAACCGACGTGAAGTAACAGTGCTTGCATTGTTGCGTTTCGTTCGGTCAGTGAGATAGCCGGAGACCCACTACCCTCCCTTTCCCCTTCCTCCTTTCCTTCCTGCCCCTCCCCCACCCTCCTCCCAAATACAGTTTGGCAACGCACTTGCGACTCCCCTGGTGTTGCAAGTATCTATGGACGGTGGTGATCACTTAACATCAGGTGACCCATCTGTTCGTTTGCCTCCTATGATATAAAAAAAAAAACTTGTAATATCATTAACTACTTAACATGATAATCTTTCAGGAGTAATCTCCAGACGCACATCGGAGCTGACGTCGTATTTATTAGTTTGTTACTTCGTTCGTTTGTTCATGAAATTAAATAAGTCGCAGCATTAGACTGTCCTTCCCAGAAAAAGAAGCCCTATTACAGAATCTAAACTGTCCGAGCTACATTTAAGGGACGCTATTCTCTGAATCGTATTATCTTGCTGGTTGAAATTACAGTATATTTGTTTTTATAGCGGATGTTTTAACCTATACATATAAATAACATTGTAGTGTTTGTAAGTTCGAGTATATATAATCTAAGAGGACTGTACGTTCTCAACAAAACATATATCTACATTAGTACTTAGGACAAGATATCTACAGAAGAAATTACGCCTATTCGTTTTTTTTTAAACTTACATTAAATATTTTTAAATAAATAGGCTGACACGATTTAACTGAGATAACTTATATTCCCATACTTCTTATTCTTATTTGGCTCCGCAGAAGCATTTGCCATTGTCAATGTTTTGTTTCAATGGACAATACAACATACTTTACAAATTAAACTTTAATCAGATTGTCTATTTCTTAATCGAAATATATCTAAGCTTGCCTTTATGTATATCTGTGGGAAACACAATAACTCGGTCTCAATACAAAATGAATTATCTTCGTAATTGAATTACATTTTTTAACTCGGTTCCCTTCATTTATGACACTATCTGGCACAGACAGCGCACACTCTGTATCTACATGACATTGGCGGAATTGTGTATTGCTTGCACACGGTGCCATAAATTAAAGAAGTACAAGAAGAAGAACATATTTTACGCAATAATTGTCATGTGATTATTTCAATGTTCCAACAAGATGGTGTTTCCCTTGTTAGAACTTTTCAGGGAGATTTTGTGGCATCTCAGAATTCTTGATCCATGGTATTATTTTCCATACTTCACTTATGCACAATAACCAGACTGTACTACGTAAAACAATACCAATTTTACAAAATATAAAGTCAAATAACACAAGATTATGAAGAAAATATAAAATCCACTACATAAGAGACCAAAATCCCGCCAAAAACTCTATTCCCATACTGTATTATACATGTTTTAATTAATTGACGTTTATCTCGCGTTCTTCCCACAGAAAGGTAGCGAAACGTTAGGTTAGTGCATTTTAGGATAAGTAAAATAGGAAACTAGTAATGTAGAATGGAATCTTATACATGAAACATGTAAAACATATAAGTATATCGGTTTTAGTATATTGACACTCCTAAAATAACCGTTTTAAAATCCAAGTGTTATTTTTAGAAAGTGAGTTGAATCGCTCCCAAATTAACTAGCTATTGAGGTTCTTTAGTGTATTAATAAAAAACTTGAAAATACATACTATTTGCCATACCATGATTTTCATAATAATTCATACTTCTTACGTCTAAAATCTGTAACATTTGTACATTACTTAATATAGATTTCGGCTGAGTGCCTTAAGCGCTCGCCTTAGTAGTTCGATGAAGCTGTTAAGACCTTGATAGGTCAATAGCGTAGTCATTTCGAAAAAAAAAAAAATTAATATAGTTTTTATCATTTAATAAAATAAAAAATAAATAACATCGTCCTATACGAGATCCACTACTGGGTTTAGAACCTCATTCCAGTACGAAAGTTATGGGCATAATTACCAAACAGATCCACCATGACGTATTACACACCACATACAGTAGTACTACAAGAACACGACGTTTCCCTTCACCGACAGCCGATAGTGTGCCGCTTAAAATTAGTAAATTTATGGAAATTCCGAAAAAAACATTGATACTTACTGGAGTTCGAAGCTGTGGCCTTTGGATTGACATTCCGCTGGGCAAATCAATAACATGCGAAAAAAAAATTCTTTCTGGTTGGATCTCGACTATTGGACGATCATTAGTTCATTTAAATACTTGTTTTCATCAAAATTACGATCAGAAACAGACGCGTTAATTAATGATTATTAGTTCATGAGACAATTGTGATTTCAACACTATATTTCAGAGCAACAGCGAAATAAAATACACAACAGAACGGTGCCAGTTTGTGATAGGGTTGTTACTCGTGATAAAAATGAATAAAAGAAGCCAATATAGTGAAGTTTTCTATTGAAAAATTAGATTATCATATAGCTAATCTTGTTCATACGTTTATTAGAAACAGTCCGTGATTTCGTTACTCGATTAAGCCTCCCACGGCAGCGGTTCAAGCCTAGGTTCAATCCCTCGGTAGGGAGCCCTTGAGTGCGTTGCTTGCGCGATACGGTGACACACAAATAAACATCACTGATACAACGCTACACGATCACCCCCGCACACGTGCACGCCTACACGCTTACAAATTAAATTGGAAGGGTTTACTTTTTTCCCTTATCGAACTGAAAAACTCTCAATTTTCCAATAATAAATATATGGAGCAGTTGTTGAGGCGTGTATGCTTGGTACACATATACATTTCAACAACTCATACATGTATGAATAGTTAGCTAGGTTAGCTAAGATAGGTCGCGATTTTACATGCAACAGGCAATAGCCAAGCCGAGGTGTGCCGTGCTCCCTTGAGCTGGTTGCCAAAATAAAATCGGCTGAGTGCCCTAAGCGCTCGCCTTAGTAGTCCGGTGAAGCTGTTAAGAACTTGTTGGCTCAATAGCGTAGTCATTTCGAAAAAAAAAAGGCCGTGATTTCGATTGTGTTAAATCACTATATCAGGCTTAACACTAATAAATTAAAACCTAGTACCACACAGAGGCAATTATATTTGCGTCAGTCGCTAAAACGACGTTCCTATGTATAGCTAGATAAAATAGCTAGATATCTTATAGATAAATAGCATAACAGAATGAAAAAGGGCGTATCATAGCCGTTAGAAACCACTTTACAACAAAAAGACGCAGAATCCCTTTTGTTTGTCAAATTCGTATACGCCTTTTGGAACGCAATTTATGATGTTATATGTATAATACATTTTATTATTCTTACTGATATTATTATTGTTTGGAAGTTTCACGGTACAGTCATACAAGATTTTCTTGTCTAATAACAGTAAGATTTGGCATATAACATTTGCAAATATAATTAATTACCTTTCCTATTTCTAAGTTTTACTTGGCAACTCAGAATTTTGTAAAACTAAGCCAAAAATATTTCCGTGGAGGTAAATTATAACAATAATGTAAGCTCCGCGTGACAGCCCTAGGTATATAGGAGCGCTGAGCGATTCAGTCCTTCCATTAGTTGAGCTGTGTGCTCATTGTTCAATGGACCGTCTGTAAGTTAGTTCGGATGAATGGAACCATTTTTTGCGCATGAAACTTTTATCGTTATGACAACCCTATTTGAATTGTAGAATGCATTTTCTATTAACAAACGTCTCCAAGTTTGACGTCTGTTAAACGTCTGAAGGCGAGTTCCGGAAGCAGTCTTTGAAAGTCGGTTTCGTTTCTAGGTTGAGCGTTTTACCATATAGAAATATGGTCAGATTGTGGCCAAGCAATGATATATAATAATACTAGGATAACTAAGGTAAGAATAACAAAAAATATTATATTTTGGGTACCAAATTATTCGTAAAATTTTATAATATAGTAACTGACCCGGCCACGCATTACAGTGGTTCATTTGTTACATGTTGACTTTAAACTATGATAAAGTATTTGGTGTTATGGGGTAATGAGTTTAAGAACTTGATACAAAAATACGAAGTTATATAGTCTGTATTATTTCTTTGTTCGTTTTAAATTTTGTATTAATATTAATATGATCGATTGAGCATCCGATTATCTTTATATAGGCACCCATCGAAAATCAGCGCTGCAGTACGATTTGTATTGCACGTATTTGCTGAATGAGTTTGCCAATTGTTGAACATTTATTTTTTATTTACAAATGTATTTTTTTTTCTTTTCTGGGCAACTAGTTGTGTAATTTAATTTAATTGTATGGTTGTGCCAACAATAAAGTATTTCTTTCTTCTAGTAAATGGCTTAACAGAATACGTGCATCATAAACTGGAGTTGAAAAAGAAATCCAAGATTAAAACGTGGCCCCATCTATGAAATATTTATAGAAGTCGGTCCTACAGTTTTTTATTGACGAATTAACTTAAAGCTGTTCGAGACTGATAAAACCTACAATTAATAACAATAAATAACCAACTTTGACAATAATAAAAAAATATTGAGGCCTTTAATTGAAACATAAATTATCCTATCTCTCCAGTTGGACCAAAATTATACATAGGTTTTTTTTTCGATCTGACTGCGTTATTGACCCAACAAGGTCTTAGCAGCTTCACCGGACTACAATTTATACATAGGAAATGCCAACGTTTCATAAAGATCGGTTAAACAGTTTCTGAGTTCAATGTGGACAAACATAATGGTATTAGATTTTTATGTATTTAGAAGACTATTCATGACCTTGCATTATCCTATTATTCAAGAAAAAGTTTGTGAAGATGAATGGATGTTTGAAGCTTTATCACGTAAAAACTACTGAACCAATTTCAATAAAACTTTAAATTTAATATTCCTGCTAAGCTTCCAAGATCTAATAAATATGTCCCATTTTATATTTCTCATTCACGTACTAATTTAGGCTTTTACTCTCCAGTCAACAGAATATCTAGGTCATATAACTCATTTCATAAAACGTGCGATATTTTCTCTACTAAACGAAATCATTTTAAAACAGCGATAGAAGCATATCAGTCTATTCACAAAATATAGCTTTAATTGGTTCAGTATTTCTGTTTATTTTTTCCACTCTCTCTCTCTTTCTGTTAATTTGTTATATACCTAACGTTTTATAGTATGATTTAAGAGTATCGATTAATTGCAGTATTTTTTACTTTTTCTGTTTCAATTTCTTTGTTTTTGTATTATTATGTTAAATCTTTAAATATGTAAAATAGTTTAATATTTACTTTATGAATATTTAATTAAGTGTTGGAGCATGCCGTGGTTGTCTATAAATATGACTATATTTATAATGATTCATAATAGTCCTAGTTTTTATATATTTACTAATGTATTGTCATGTTGACGACCCTAAAATAAATAAATAAAACTTTACAGTATTATAGTTTATATATTAAAAAAGTATCTTACACGAGTATCTAGGAAGTTTGTGATCATGTTGCCTGTTACATTTTTTGGACTTGACTTTTGTTTATCTGTTACCTATACCAGATAGGCATAGATAAATAAGTTCGCAATGTCATTCTCGTAAAAGTATGTTTGTCGCTTATTCAGACGGATATGTGTTTAAACTGAATTCATTCTGACTGAAACTTTGTTTTCTTAAACTATCGCCGTTGCTATTCCAGTTTACCCATTGAAATTACTGTAACATTACGGAAAGCAGATTTTGAATCGCCTTATAAAAACCATAGAAAGAAGCGCTTGAAAAAAACTGAACACTTTAATTTTACTTGATTGAGTTAAACACATACCTAAAAAGATTACTTAAGAAACTCAGGATAAAAAATTGAACCAAATTACACAATATTTATAAGACCTCTACGCGAACTGATTGACACTGGCAAATGCTACCACGAGGTTAACTGTTGATAAACGAGAAAAAATAAACAGTGCCAGCACGTACAAATGAGGCGCGGCCGACAATTAATTTTAAAAAGTTTATTTACACGTGCTCTTAAGTCATTAGTTTACACCATCAATGACGTAATGCGTGACGTAATTCGTGACGTACGTACGCAACCTCGATTTTATACGGGTGACTTGGCAGTTACGATGTAGGCCGGTATAGACCTACCCCGCCTTACGTCAAAGCTTTCATCGTGTAATAATAGAACCATTCAGTTTCCATTTTATAATAGAACTAGCTTCTGCCTGCGACTTTGTCCACGCTGAATAGTTACTTTAAATAAATGCTAACTTTAACTCGCGACTTCGTTTACGTAGAAGGTGAAAAGATGTCAACCCCGATTTTGAAATATCCCTCATTGATGCTCCACTCCTATTGGTCTTAGCGCCATGATATATAGCTTATTGAGCTATTCAGATTCTATATATTAATACGTGAAGCAAAAAAATTGTACCTCTTTTTAACCTATTTGCCGTGAACGGGTGAACTTGAAATTTGGCATAGTTAAAGTTTATATGGCGAAGAAGTGTAGAAAGCTGTTTATTTTATATAAAATGCGTTAGAAGAACATTAAATGAATTAAATTATGCACTACTCACACTACTGCTTGAAATTTACACAACATATACACACATGTAAACAAAAAAGATATTTTGACAGCCATCAATAATTACGAACTTCAAAAAAAGTTGTGAAGGAGATTGCTATGCTCGACTATGTGTATTTTTTAACTTTTACGTTCTAATTACCATTTTTCATCCTACATTCAGCAATGATATTATAAAATATAACTGTTATGTAATGTAAATGTATTATTATGTAATGTTTATTATTTTTTATGGTGAACTCACTTCAAATGATGAATTAATAAAAAAATTAGCCAAATAATACTTTGTATAATCAAAATAAGAATTTTGTTCATAAAAGTAATCCATGACTTAGACCTCGGTGGTTACAATGTTGCTATTCAACCTCATGTATCAACACAAAATAACTTATTTTCAAAAGCTTTTTTTTTCGAAATATCTACGCTATTGACCCAGCAAGATCTTAACAGCTTCACCGGACTACGAATTTTCAAAAGCATTATTGGTAGTACGGTAGTATTAAAACCGTCTTGTCTTGGATTCACCATTTGATTGTATTGTGCATCCATTACTTTTCCAAACAATGATACTGGGCATATCACTATTTCTCATAATGAACAAACTACATTTAATTCAATATATATAAAACCCAGAAATACCAACCCATGGTGTCGTGTAAAATTAATTGAAAATTGTGTCATGGGTTGCGATAAATTTCTTTATTTTCGTAAAGTTATGTTTAGTTAAAATTTGAGCTTCCCAAATTTTATTTCCCTATGATATTTTTATAGATCTAGTATTGTAGTTAGTTCTGAATATGTATACATTAGAAAATCATCTCAGTTTTACCATGGAAAGGGTTTTATTGAGTTGCGAAATATTGGCAATAATTTTAACCATTGCAAATTTAAATCTATGCTTTTAACCTCCGAAAGGTTTCCCTAGACTCGTAATCTCTCATAGGCTACAATATCAAAGGAACCTTTCGAAAGGATATTCATATAAAAGGCTAAGGAAGTCAACGCAAGCGATAACCTACGCTACGGGAATAAAATATTTTTAATATACCCATATATAGTTTATCTGTGTTCATAATTCTTTACTTTTATGTGGCTTAGCCGATTCTTATAAAAGTTCCCAAAAAGTGTCAAAGTATTTGTTTATATTAAACTCAAAAATGAGAATTATAAAAAAGTATCTAGATCACCATACCAAAAGGTTTAATATCGTGTACTGTCTGGGGCAAAAACGTAGCTACACCACTCTATCAGAGATACAAGAATCCTGAGGTTTAGGGACCTTGATTAGATTTGCAAAATGTTAATCACAACCTCAAATTCTTATTAATAAAGGGTTTATAATCAAATCATTACACCAGTTTAAACTCTCATGATTGAAAGCGGAGAACAATCGAGCGTTGATAGTTTCAAAGGTAAATATGCGGTTTGAAATATAAATGTAGATAATTTGATATCTCAACCCTTCCGCGATCCATATAGATTATTGAAATAAATGAAAATACGAGATACCTCCAATGCAAAACCTAAGCAATCGGAGCGTCTCGTTCCGTTTCTTTTAATAGAATTTATTTATATGATAGATATGGAACATATAAGTGTCTGTGTATGTATCCAGCGTGAAGAGATAAATTGGGACATGTGAGTACTTAGAATTTTAAAAACAATCTGATGACTCTGTCTGGAGTTATGTTTGAATGGTATTTGTTCCGCTAATACAAGTCGTAGCCGTAGCTGTTAACGTGGCCGTAAATGTTCCACATCTGACTACTACTTCCGAAGAATAGTGTATGCAAACAACCATGAACCGTAAAGTAGGATGGGGAAATATCTAGCTGGAAATGGCTGAGGAAAATTGGAGAATGTTTATTTCAAAATTTGTACTTTAAAAAATTAACCTTTTTTATATCAAACGAGGCAAACATACATGTGGGTCATCTGATTGCACAGACATTAACAACTCCAAGTACGTTGCCAGCCTGTGTTTGGTAGAGAATGGGAGAAAGGGGGAGAAAGAAGAGGAAGGGAAAGAAGGAGTGGGGAAGGGGAAGGGAAGTGGCCCTCCAGCGCTCTCACTGAGCGAACGAAACGCAACAAGGCAAGCACTGTTACTTCACGTCGGTTTTCTGTGAGAGGATGGTACTACCACAGACGAGCCGACCCATTCATGCTGAAACCTGTAATAGCTTCAGCGTGACTCTACCACCTTCCTACGTTTCTTCTGCTACTTCAGTGGTCCATCCAGTTTTAGTCTTATAGCTTTAAATGCTGTATTCTTATCAGCATGCTCCAATAGCTATTCTAGAATTGATTGGCCGCTATTACGTCTCTCTGCAACAAGACACGTATGATTTTATTTCCATGGCGTGTACCTGAAAAATTATATCTGAAACTAGTGATTAACATAAGAAAATAATATTACCTAAACCAACAGAGCGTAATTAAAAACACGTTTCTTAGTTGACGGTTGAGCCTAACGTCTTGACACCTCTTGCAAATAAAACTAAACAATTTTGATGTAAAGCATCTATAAGCGAGGGTAAACTTGATTGTTGGTGTGGCGATATGTGAGAGACGTGGCGACGCGATGCCATGCGCAAAAATCAAATTCCTTCAACTACTATAAGCTATGTTATTTTTCAGTAAATCCTTAAGAATTTGATATACCATAGTCACTTCTACGTGTCGATGAATAATATACTAAGCAACGCCGTATATTGTAATAGGAGGGGAATACAGAGGATAATTAATATTGGTCTGTGACGTGAGCTCCTCTGCACCGGCTTATTGGTTCTCGAGTGTTGGTTTGCGTACGTGTTTCGATGTACTATGTAGAAAGTACAGGACCGCATTCAGTTTTAATATGGGGAGTTAATTTAAGGACATAATTTAAATATTGTTATAAATATTTTTAACGCAGTATAGACGTTTTATTAAAGTTGTTTATGTATTGTAATACGAATTAACAATTTACTTTGATGCAATCGAAATTAATACATTTTGAATAGCGAATATAAATAAAATCAAACATTGACACAAGAGTAAATGGAAATCGTAAATTTAATTTTATTTGAAGTTTATGACATTTATGTAAATATCATCTATTTTAGCACGCGGCTCCACATGCTTTTTTTTTCAATTTAATTATTATAAAATAAATTAGTATAAAATATTCATCGTAAATTAATCTATGGTTTTTTTTTTTCAATTGCCATTTTATGTTTTTCAGTACACTCTACTTTTCTTGATTTTAGTTTATACAACTCATAAGTAAATTACTTCGAACATACCAGTTTTATGCTATTTATTTAGTACTAGCTGACCCGTGCAACTTAGTCTGCACGGAATTGGTTATCACTGGTTTCAATTGTATTTTTAAACATGAAAAAATTGAATAAAACTGATACCCGATTGCAGCCACAACTACCGTTTCCAATTGTGAATCCATACTATCCACGGATTAACTGAAACATTACCAGATTACATGTGTTGTTTTTTTAAATAAGCCTAGTACTCGTTAGTAAAATCATCTACCACTCCGTTGTTAGTAGTCCGGTGAAGCTGTTAAGACCTTGCTCGGTCAATAGCGTAGTCATTTCAAGAAAAAAAAATCATCTACCAGGATCAATTAAGATAAAAAGTAACCTACATAAAACTAAATAAACATCTCTACCACTTACTTTATCATAACTATCTTCAACTTGTATTTGTTGTATATGTATATGTATGTATCTGCCGCGCCTAGCGCTAACGGCTATTGTATTAAACAGTGTGAAATCATCCGTGCTGCCTTTCACTTGTCTCTTCCTTGATATAACAGTATTAAAACCTTTTTATACTCCATTGTATTAAAAAAATATATATGAACACCGTATCGAAGCGTCAAACATCGCGCCGAAGCGTCAACTGTCACTTGCTTGAAACTATTGTCTAAGAGTTATAAACTGTTTCGAAAACGTATTTAAAATATATTTATAAAAAAAATTTATACCACTCACAACATATTACCTTTTAGTAATTTATCCATGTTGATATGTTTCTATGGTAGATTATTCTACGTTGTTACACTACATATTTGGCATTAAATTTATAACGTGTATTTGTCACACTTGATATTGGCGAAATTACCTACATAGGCAGAGGCCATACCGGAAAGAATCAACCAAGCCAGTTTTATATATTATATTCATCCGAATAACGGGCTACCTGGCTGTCGGTAAGAGTTGCATTTATTTGTGCATACAGACAAAAATATTGATTTTTAAATAATTTTAGGATGTTTTTTTTTCACTAACTTTAAAATGTTATTAAAATGGAATTATTATTGAAATACATTTTTGGTATTGACAATAATGTGCTTGATGATATTTTTTGGAAATAAAAATAAAAGTAATCTTAACCCATGTTAGATTAGCAGTAATTTTATTATTACTATATTTAGATATAAATAAGTACAAATTTCATCTTTCACACTAATTCAGTTATTAACTCAATATTTAGATCGATTTATAGCTATAAAAATAATATATGTATAGAATATAGCTATAGGTATAGTTTAGTGCAACACTGGCTGCACGATAAAAATAGCGATAATTGTGGCAGCGTATGTTATCGACGCATTTTTTTTTAATGTATACGCTGTTAACCTGGAAAGGTCTTTACAGCTTCACCGAACTATTGAGGCGAGCGCTAAAGGCACTCAACCGACTTGGGATGTTTGGGCGACCAACTCAAGGGTACACGGCTCACCTCGGCTTGGGCTGTCGTCTGTTCTGTGCAAAAATCGCGACCTATATGAGCTAAACTAACCTAAGTTATCTAGATATACGTATATAAATTATTGAAACATGCATGTGTACCAAGCATGCCTGCCTCAACAACTCCTATATGTATTCTGTGTCGGAAAATTTTCTCTAAACTATATAGGTTAGGATAGGATAGGAAAAAATAAGGGTAAAACTCTTTGTCGTTCATTTCTCTGCAAAAGAAAAACAGCGTGTAAGCGTGTAGGCGTGCACGTGCGTATAGGTGATGTGTGTGATATTGTAGCAGTGATCTAAAGTTTTGTGTCACTGTATCGCGTGAGCAGCGTACTCAATGCCTTCCCACCGAGGGAACGGACCTAGGCTTGAGCCGTTGCCGAGCGGGGCCTAATCTGGTGTGCGGGAGTGAAATTTACCCCCAGACCACGGCGGCGTGATCTGTAGTTTTGCGGGCGTGGGCGTGAACACGTTCTATTTGAAGAGACAGGCTGGTACTGATCTTTCGCTGACGTGATTGAATCAGAAGGGAAGGTAAAAATTTGTCACGGTCGTCTTCTATACTGCACAGCGTTGGGTACGGGTTCATAGTTCGCGGCGGATACCACTAAAGGGCTGGGTTGATTCGCGGCTTTTTCGAACTAACTACGTGTGAGTGATTTTATATATGCCCAGACAGAAAGCATCTCCAGGTCCATGTGGAGATCCTTATTCCGGACGTACCATGGGGCACCGGTGATTTTACTTAGGGCTCGGTTCTGGAGAATCTGCAACTTTTGAATACGATTTTGCGCATGTGCAAAGACCGAACAACTGTACGTCATAATCGGACGGATGCAAGTTTTATATAAATTGAGTTTTTGTCTGGGGGGCATTTTTCTCTTATGACAAAGCAAATGATAGAGACAACCCAAGACCATAGCGGCTTTGTTTCGCACTCTATCTATGTGTGAATCGAATTAAGTGTTTATCTAAAGTGACGCTGAGATATTTCACCTCACCGGCCCAAGGTATTTCGGTTTCGTATAGCCTGATGGTCGACGACGCATATATTTAAGATGGCGTCCATCCCAAGTCATACGTTTACGTTTATCATTGTTACATTGTATATGGTGAAATGTTAATATCAATAATGTTCAAAATATTAATAAAATGAAATTTGTTCTTTGCTATGAAAATAAAAATTGGTTTGAAAATTTTTTTTTTTATAAAATATATCAGCGGGTATATATATGATTGTTTATAAAGAAATGTGTCTGACTATAATAAATTCATGCTTTTAATTGCGTTTAAATGTTACTGAAAAAAATGTTCCTAAACCTATTCATAAATCAAAATGCGCATTGAAAACACAACGTTAACCGGCTACCAAGTGTCCTTTCGGGCTAATACCATCCTCTCACAGAAAACCGACGTGAAATAACAGTGCTTGCATTGTAGTGTTTCGTTTGGTCAGTGAGAGCACCGGAGACCCACCTCTCTTCTCCTTTCCTCCTTTGCCTTCCCTTAAGGGTAAGGGCCCCCAATATACACGTTGGCAACGCACTTGCGACACTCCTGGTGTTGCTTGTGTCTATAGACGGTGGTGGTCACTTAACATCACGTGACCCACCTGTTTGTTTGCCTCCTATGATACAAAAAAATATATATTGATATATTAAAGAACCAGGTATTCTAAAATTCTTGATCTTTCAACGTTGCCGGCTCTTGTACTAAGGTGTCGCAAAAAAGTCTAGTTACGTTAACTACAATTTTTTGTTTTTAGTTATCCTGGAGAACCCCTTGCATTTTATGGGACAAAAAGTATCCTATATGTAATCTCGTAATATTAGTTATGATTATGTCAAGTTTCGTCAAGATTCGTTCAGTAGTTTCAGAGTGATGCGTGTTCATAGGGACAAACAGATAGACAGACAGACAGAAAGACAGACAGACAAAAATTATAAAAAGATTATTTTTGGCTTCTATATCGATAACATAGTCTACCCTGATTAAAATTTTCAAAAAATATTTAATGTACAGATTTCGACTTGTTACAGTTTTATTATAGTATATAGAATAGATATAGATATACATAGTAATCTCTATAGTAAATGTATATATCTGTATACTCCATTGCATATGTATTTCATCGTAATATAAAGAAAATGCTGAATGAACTCAGTTTACCGGTTTAATGTAAATATTTTTGTCATGTTATTAATCGCGAAGGACAATTTCTACGAGAAATGGACCTCATAAAACTCTCCAAGGGAACTAATGTTAATAAGCCACTGTTAGGTATTTAACTAAATATTATATACACTTTATTGTAACAGAATAGCTATTAAGGTTGATATTTATAATTTGCTCGCGATGTGAGATCGTCTACGCCGTGTTTATTAGTTTGTCTTGAATTATACAGTACCATATTCAGTATCGTAAGAGAGAGGCATTAGATCACATCTCATACTTTGTTTTTACTTACATTCTTCTTATAGTATCTGAAACATGTAAAATTGAATAAATATGATATTATCTATACTAATATTATAAAGAGGTAAAGTTTGTGACGTTGTGACGTTGTAGGGGGTGATCTCAGGAACTACTAGACTGATTTGAAAAAGTCTTTCAATGTTTTATAGGTCATTTATCGAGGATGGTTATAGGCTATATATTATCACACTAAGACTGATAGGAGCGGAGCACCAGTGAAGTATGTTTAAAAATCGGGGTTTTTTCCTCTTAAGAGCTTCCTCTGCGTTAGCCCAAAGTAGCTATTACACCCGAACGAAGTCGCGGGCAGAGGCTAGTATCATATAAAATGGAAAGTTAATTAATTCATCTCTGAAGTAAAACTTCTTTAAGCACATTGATCGGTATTATTGGCAGGTGATAAAGTTATAATTTCGCGTCAAAGCATGACCGAGCGTATTACACTTACGTGGCATCTGTCAGACTAGCGACACATAGTTATACCGGCCTGTGTACTTCTAATATTGATATATTATATTGTGATTGTGCAATTAATAAACTGTATAAGAATGTATATAATTATTTCACTTCTATCGGTAGTCCTTATTACTGTTTTGAATTTTCTTTATTACGAACTAGCCTCTGACCGCGACTTCGTTCGCGTGAAATAGATACTTTAGGCTAATGTTAACACGCAGCGGAAGCTCTCAAGAGGAAAAGAAACCCTGATTTTTAAATATTCTTAATTGATGCTCCGCTCCTATTGGTGTTAGCATGATGATATATAGCCTATAACTATTCTCGATTAATAAGCTATATGACATTGAAAGAATTTTTAAATCGGACCAGTAGTTCCTCAGATTACCCCCTACAACGTCACAAACTCACAAACTTTACCTCTTTATTAATATCTTTATTACCTTGATATTATTATAGATAATTGAGCAACTTAAAAAAAGTATCTTTGTAATTGCAAATTATTAAAGACTATGTTTCTTCAAATGTATTTATATCATATACATATGTAAGTATATTTTCTAGTATATTTGTAAGTAGCGGTAAAGTCTCATAGGAAACCTAATGCAAACTTATCCCAGCATATTTGGTTGGCATTGAAACTTTATTCGAGATATTCTGAAATATGTTTCAGCATAAATCAGCATGAATGGTTCAGCTGGCCCGGTGTAGTACCACCCTCTCACAGAAAACCGACGTGAACTAACAGTGCTTGCATGTTACGTTTCGTTCGGTCAATGAGAGCTCCAGAAGTCCACCTTTTCTCACCTTCCCCCTCACTTTTCCCTTCCTCCCCCACTCCCAGCCTCCTCCAACATAGGCTGCCAACGCACTTGTGACTCCACTGGTGTTGCAAGTATCTATGGACGACGGTGATCACTTAACATCAGGTGACTCATCTGTTCATTTGCCTACTATGACATAAAATAAATATATATTTTAACGTAAAGATCATTATTTTCTTTGTTATTCTTTAATCATAGATATATATTTAGGAACAGCAAGCCCCTGTGACTTCATGCACGTTAATTATCAATTAAATTTAAAACAGAAAGGAAACTAAAGTTTACCTAAATAATTATAACGTTTACCAGAACACAACAGCAATCAACGACTGGTAGAGAAATGTACAGAAAAACATTTCAATTTTACATTATGTTGAAACCGAGCTGTTTGTTATTGCTACGGTCCCAGTTAATCAATTCAAGACAAATAATGGTAAAGGGTATACTTTGATATCGGATTTAACGTCTAATTGCTTCACCTCAGGTTCTAATTCGACTATATTCATTAATATTACACAATTTCAATATTTACATTCTAATCATAAAGTTTTAAATCAAATTTGTGTACGTATATTCTATACTATAATCCATACTGACATTATAAATGCGAATCACAATTTATCTACTACTAGCCCCTGTCCGTGACTTCGTCTGCGTAGTAGTAGTTACTTTGGACAAAGGCTAACACGCAGCGGAAGCTCTCATGAGAAAAAAAAACGATTTTAGAATATTGTCATTGATGCTCCGCTCCTATTGATGCTATATAGCTTATAACCATCTTCAATAAATGAGCTATATAATACTGAAATAATTATTCAAATGGGACCAGAGGTTCTTGAGATCACCCCTACAACGTCACAAACTCACAAACTTTACCACTTTATAATATAAGTATAGAAGTATAGACTATTCAAGCGATCAATTTAACATTTTGCATACATGTTGTCAGTATTACAACAATATAGGTGAATCACCTTGTATCCAGAAAAAAACATTATTTTCAAAGGATAGGTCAAATGACGATAGACGAGCGAAGTGTCGGGCAGAAGCTTCGTTTGTTATTTATTATAAGAAGCGATTTCAATAAGTAATAGAATATACGCGGAGCCACAAAGACATCTAATCTATACTTCTATACAAAATTATAAAGCTAAAGAGTTTCTTTGCGTGAACTAAGAAAATCTAAGAAATTACAGGGCCGATTTGAAAAATTATTTCAGTGTTAGATAGTTCATTTATCGAAAGAAGCTATATGTAATATTATCACACTAAGACTGATAGAAACGGAGCACCAATGAAGAATGTTTCATAAACGTTTTTTTCTTCCTTTTAAGAGTTTCCGCTGTATGTTAGCGATTAACCCAAAGCTGCAAAGTAACTATTCCACGCGGACGAAGCCGCACTCAGAAGTTAGTGTAATATACAATTCTGAATAGAAAACGTACATTACTGGATTATTCATATTTACGCACATATATATTAAGAACGACTCTTAAAGAAACTTCTGAAAGTATATTTTTTAATTATGGTGATTAGGAAATTCAATATATAATGTTTACCCTTATATTATCTGTAAAAAATCTCACGCATATATGTATAGCTATTTAATATAATGTAAGTAGTTAAATAGCATGGTAAATTATATTTTTCTTCAATAGTTTTTAACAACATAGAAAACATATACGGATGTATAAATAAGATAATGTGACGTAAGAACAGAGCGTGTGTGACCTAATTTACAGCTCGTTGCTCGTTAATGTGATAAACAACACGACAACTATCTTCTTTCACTGTCAAATTGAAATCTGAAAAATAATATCGCCCTTATTATATGCACTCTATATTCTATAGAATAAAGGAGAAAAGATTTTTTAATATTTTAACGTTAGTAGATACAATTAAGTGTTTTTACGCTTATAGGAATTTGAATCGAATCTTTTGTGTAAATTGTTGACTGAATATTTCTAAATTATGCTCCTTTTGGCGCCGTATCTATAGAAAAAGTATTGAAAATTAATTGAAACTGTTAAGATATATTAAAAAATGCTTTATTGTATTTACCCTAAAGAGAAATAACTCTGACCGATATGTATACATGGTAGTGTTTTCTTAATCCGTAAATATATCATGTCTCAACAAGCTTTTTTTTATATCATAGGAGACAAATGAATAGGCGGATCACCTGATGTTATGATGATCACTGCCGTCCATAGACACTGGCAACACCAGGAGATTCACAAGTGCGTTTCCAGCCTGTGTATCAGGATGGGGGCAGGGGGTACAGGAAGGAAGAGAGGGGAGCAGAAAGGAGAGGAGGGAGGGGTAGGGGAGGGGAGAGAGTGGAGGAGGAGGGCCTTCGGCGTTCACACTAACCAGACGAAACACAACAATGCAAGCACGGTTATTTAACGTCGGTATTCTGTGGGTGGTACTACCCCGAGCGAGCCAGCCCATACATGCTGCAATCAGAAATAGCTTCAGTGTTACATCCAACTACAAAAATTTTTTTTTTGGCTACTTATTGGTCTTGAAAGTTTTCTTTATTAAAGTGCCTTCCATTGGAGCATTTAAAATAATTAAATAGTTAACTAATTTTTAAATAGGTACACAAAATTCATTTTAATATCAAAACTTTTAAACACGTATTCCAATTTTATATGAAATTATTTTCAATGAAGTTTTATGTCTAATCCTGGCATATGTAACCCCCCTTATAACTGAATACACTCCTGCTTCATTCGTCATTATACGTATATATTTTAGATGGCGTTAAACCGCAATTGGTTCGGGATTGCAATGTGCTGGGCTTTATTCGTGTTTGTTGGTGTTAATTTAATATAATGATTATATCACTATAACAGGCAAATTAATAATAATAACATAGTTAAGCCTACATAGAATACGAACTACAATTGAAATATCACGTCGTTGTATGTTTCACGTGATTTCGTTTTTTAGTGTTGCCATATTTTTTCACGTGATTCACTTTATCATGCCCTTATAAAAATGCTACACTTGGAACTACCATCTCCGATTTCCATTGTTTACACACTAAAACTATTCAAAATAATTCTATGAGGTAATGTTAAACGCTATGCAATAAATTCTGAGATGCCACAAAAAGTCCCAGAAATGTTCTAACAAGTGATCCACCATCTTGTTAGAATATTGACTCACACGACGGTTAATATTGAAATGATCGCACGACGCTTGTAATATTATTGACTACGTGACAATTGCAGTAATAATCTGATAGATTGATTGCCAAAAATAAAGTGAAAAAAAACTCAAAAGCAATATAGAGAATATGAACTTTATGCAAAACTTACGAAAATATTTGATACAAAATGTAAACAATTAAGACACAAGTTTTCACTCAACTGTTGTGAAGTCACAGCGAATACTGCGCATGCGCCTATGTACTACCATAAAATCACCTTCGGCACTTTCTTTATTTCTCTTACAAGTCGCTAAAACTTATTTTGTACATACACTGTTTGTATATACACTGTTTGTAACACTGATGCGCAAAAAATTGAAAAAACACCGAAATGTTTGATATTAAAAAAAATTATATAAAAAAATCTAGAAATGATGGAAAAAATCGACCAACGGGGATAGATTCAGAACATTTGAATCGTAATATTTATGAAAAAATTTTTTAAAAGAGCATTTCATTGCAGACCAATGTTATATTAGTGTATTTTCTTTCCCTTTTAGGCTTAATTTGTGTACTAATAAAGTTAATAATTTATTAAGGTACTAATTACATATAACCAACACTTAATTCTGTTATAAGAGTGCAAATAATTAGAAATGTGCAAACAGAATGTCCTCAGAGGATTAAGTTTACCAATTCGCTGCGAGGATCCGATAAGTAAGACTTAATTTATCCAACGGCAGTAGTAATTTGAAGAGACGGAGTCTGAATTCATTTGATCAGATACAAAAATGAAGAAGTAAATAAATGAACACACGCTCTACAGTTAGTCATCGTAGAGTTCTGTTTGTGTACAAACTTTGACTTAACTTTGGTTCTATTCTGCAAGGAAAGTTATGAATCTTTACACAAATAATAACAAAAAAAGGGATTGATTAGAAGAAATGTTGATCAATTATTAATAGTATTACAAAGTGACAATAGTTTTGTATTAAAAGCTTATAGATTTAATTTTGGATTATTCGTGTATTGAATAGAATTTGAACAAACTAACGGATACAGGGGTCCTAGCCAAGTTGCTTATCTACAATCAGTAATGCAAATAGAAAACGGAATGTATGGAGATTGACATATCTGAATGCTATATCACGTGATAAAATCTCGTGATCAAATCACGTGATATAGCGTTCAAAAATGTCATCTCCATACATTTTTCCGTTTTCTATTTGCGTTAGTGATTGTAGATAAGCAACTTGGTCAGGCCCCCAGGACTATTTAGAAGACGTCCACTTTTCCATATGAGCGATAATAATAAAATTAACAGAGACAACTTACAATCGTTTCAAGATTATAGAGATTACTTAGTAATGATAAGATTACAATTTAAAAAAAACAATCTACAATGAATGTCAATAAACATATACTACGTATAAAAATACATAGTGTGTTGTAAAGACGTCTACCACAGACGTGAAACTTTTGTATTACAGGGAGATATTTTTATTACAAAATTATAAAGATGTTCCCAGGTGATCGGACGAGTACCGGTGTTTTCAACACTCTACCCGACACTGTGCTTGAATCTACCACTTCTCTTCACACAAAAAGGTATCCGATCAACATTTTAAAGCTCTCTCATATAAAATGTACTCTAATAATAAAGTTGTTCTCACATCAAATTACAATTTCGTGATATATAAAATTAGCGAGCCTGCGCGGACATTGCGGCCCGCTCTGATAATAAAAAAACTTCCTAAACCTTTCTCATGAATCACTTTATGTACTAGTAAAAACCGCATGAAAATTTGTTCAATAATTGATTAGTTAGTTTAGATTGAGTTTATTGCGAACAGAAAGACGCGTTAGAGGACTTTTAATAATATGTGGTGATTAACAATGTTATATTTTAGAAAATATAAAAAATAAAAAGTACACATTACTAAGAAAGCTTATACTCTCATTAAAGTAATTAAATTGACTTACCATCCAGTTGAATGTAATTCCATTAAATTCAGACCTATTGTAGAGAGCTTAAGCTGCGCGGCTGCTTGTAGACTGCTAGCTATTAGCCAATCTTATACGTAAACGCTAGACTGACTCAGGAACTATTCAACTATTCCATTTAAATATAATTTCTCCAATTATTACTATCAGTGGATTTTTAATTTCGTTTTCTGAACTCCAAAAAGTTATCTAAATAAGTTATTATATTACCTCACACTAGCGGGCCAGCAGACGCTGTCCCGCGCTGGTTATAAAAAAAATTGTTGACAAATTATATACCAAAATCTTCCTAGTAAATCCCTTTATCTTGTATGACAATCCATTCAGTAGTTTTTGAGTTTATCGCGAAAAAACAGACAGACAGACAGAAAGACGCGGTAGGGGACTTTATTTTATACTATGTAATAAAAAAGATAAATTTTAGTGTTATAACAGTTTGCACAGCGAATAACTTCATAAAATGGAGTTTTTGGCGGGATTTTAGGCTATCATGTAGTGGATTTTATATTTTGTTCATAATCACCTGTTATTGGACCCTTATTTTGTAAATTTGGTGAAGTTTTACGTAATATATAATAATATAAGTACGTAATATAAGTGCATAACTAAAGTGAATAGAAAATAATACCACGGAGCATGAAATTCTGAGATGCCATAAGAACTCCCTGGTAGGTTCTAACAAGGGATCGTCATCTTGTTAGAATATTGACTCACAATACGCAATATTAAAGTGATCGCACGACGCTTGTAATATTATCGACTGTGTTACGATGGCAGTAATAATCTGAAAGATTAATTGTCAAAAATAAAGTTAAAAAAAACTTCATGAAATTTCCATAGTTTACGTTCATTTAAAACTTATAATAATAATGTTTTACTAGTCTATGATTTGTATTGAGAAAAGATTTTGCTGATGATCTCCTACAAAAAAGTAATGATTACACAAAAATAAAAAAGTTTTTTATAAGTAACCAATGAAGTCATTTAGTTCCATAAATATAATAATATAAATAAATATAATTTCATAAATAACCTTATAATTTGAGTTTTAGGAAAGATCCTAGTCTATATGTGTTTGTGTGTGATTTTATATTGTATTTATAATCTGCCTTTATTTAGCACTATGCTATGTAATATTGGCAGTGTTTGACGTAATCTAGTTTGTTAAAAATCTTTTGTGTTTTAAATAAAATATATTGACTTCGCAATCGCACTAAACAATCTTGTATCTATTATTTGTGAGATACATTGTGTTTTCATGTGATGGCCAGGTCAATCTATTTTATTTAAAAGAAAAAAAAAATATCATTATTGATATGGTCACGATAAGATGTTGTTAGGTTAGCTAATTACGTAATAACTTAAGACAGAGGGTCCGTAAAGTGGGGACTTAATAAAGTAACCAATTTGTTATTACATGTATCTCCCAATTTTTTACAGTAGAAGAACTGAGTTGCGAGACGTTTCTTATTTACAAGTTTTGTTTTTGATGGCATACTTAATACATTAACCATTGGCGATTCTAATTAAATGGAATGTCAAACTTTTTTATACTTTTCGTTATTGAAAACGTATTTAACTAAGTTTTAAGATATATCTATCTACAAACTCTATAAAATATTTACCTATATAAAGCGAGCGTCTTCTTCAATTAGAATTAATCCGTTTAAGTTCCATTCTCGACGTTCATTGAGCTACAATTAACGAATCTCAATACTTCACTGTTAATTAACAAGCGCCTGAGTAAATACTATTCGTATTTATTCGAGCCCCTGAAATCCGTTTAGTGAAGTTTCTTGTTCTATTTGTGAACTGATTTTTAATACTAAATGGAGTTAAAATTATTTTTTACAATTTGAAAACCTTACTTATTCAATTACCTTCAGTCAATAGACTTTTGCAATTATGTTAAATGTAATAATCAATACATGAAATGCGTTTGTTAGTTTGCTAATCTATATATCTATTCCTTCTATTTATTTATATACCCGGTGAAAGTTTATACAGTAGCAATTTTTATGGAGGATATTCTGTATTCGATTCTTGTTCTGAATCTAAAAAAAATAGGTGTTGATGTTTGTCGCAATATCTAGAAAAATACAAAAATTATACACAATCCTCTACGAATCTAAGTTTTCTTTTTTTCTCGAACTGACTACGCTATCGGCCTTACTAGGCTTTCACAGTTCACACTTTCAATCTAAGTTAATGCACAGTGTCGGTGACCGTTGGGTAATTTCACTTACACTTGAAGGGCTTCCTATAGCTCCTTCTTTTATATATTCTATAACAAAACTATAAGACCATCGTGTCCATACATTATGGTCCTAATCTGGTATTTATTTAAACATCCAAGCATATTGCTACAAACATTTCATACAAATAGACGTACCAAGTCGTGGGAATTGATAGATATTAAGTTTACTAAGAGCTATCCTATAACCTAAATCAAATAAAAAGCATTATTACATGTATGTAAGCGCGTAAATTCGAAACAATGGACTAATCTGGAGGAATTTTTGGCGGGATTTTAGTGTGTCATGTAGTGGATTTTATATTTTATTTATAATCTTGTGTTATTTAACCCTACATTTTGAAAAACTGTTGGTGTTTTACGTAATACAGTTCGGTTATTGTACATAAGTGAAGTGAATGGAAAATAATACCACGGACCATGAATTCTGAGATGCCACAAAAACTCCCTGGAAAGTTCTAATAAGGGAACCACCATCTTGTTGGAACATTAAAATAATCATATGAGACTTGTTGTGTAAAATGTATTGTTATCTCCATTGAAATAATATACTGACACTGACAAATATTTCGGCGGAGCCAAAATAAGAAAATAAAGAAGAAGACTGACCTAAAACTCTTTGTTCGTACCTTTTTTTTGTTTTCTTTTATTTTATTACTTATCCACTTATCTCTTACTTATCTTACTGATTTTCTTGAAGAGATTTTATCATGATGTGTGTTCATACAAACAGACAGACAGAAAGGCAGACATTTCTAAAACTGATTGAAATGTATGTTATTACTTAATCCTAAACACCTGAAACTATTTTTTTTTTTCAAAATTCTAAAAATTACATACACTTTAAGTTTACATTCTTATATGTATAGACATGGTCATATACCCATACGAAATAAAGACAGAAAGCTAATTTATAATTTTTTTTTATCGAAGCACGACATAGTGACTGCACTATGCCTGATGTTAAGCATAGTACAATCCAAAAACATCGGCAACCACCGAGAGACAGATTATCCATCGCCGGTCGTCGCTGTCATGCCGGCCATAATGACGAAAGTCACCCGGTACTGGATATGCACAGGCTGATCCCGAAACGCGACGCGCAGAAGCGAGTCACTATGACGGGCTTTTTCGCCATATGCATGGTGGTTGCGACCCAGTCAGGCTGTAAAACCCTACCACCCCGCTTATGCCAATGCCTCGTTCGTTATTCAGCAGGGTGCACCACGTGCAGGTGAGGTTGGCTTGGGTGTCTCAAGTCTTAAGATGTTACTCGACACCCCTTACACCCATAATACAAAAAAGAAAGCCTAAATTAATCTCAATCTATTGTTACAGGTAAATCATCTTCAATATCTAACAATCAGGTAAATAAAAAAGGATGTTATCCCAGGGGTGGCATGGCCGGATATCTCGTCGAATAACATATGCCCGAATCCAACAAGGAGCTGACAGTTTTCGTGAAAGAAAACATCATGACGAAACCATAACATGGCAGCAGGGCTTCTTTTAAGGTCTGTCAGAATAGCCACCAGCTACAAGCAAGAATAGGTGTCTTCCGGCAGTTTAATGTAACAAGTAGTTCCTTAGATTTAACTAATTAGTACCTTATGTTACATCGTTCAATAAGATGTGAAATGAGAGTTTTAGATGGTTTAATAATAACGATATAAAACAATATCCAACTAGTTATCTATAAATGCACATATAGATTAAACTGAAGAGATTATTTGTGTGTGTTTATGTATACGATGCAAATGAACCAATAATAACTAGATTTCTATTCGTGGATGCTGGATTTTAGAGTAATATCGAAGTTAAATGCCATTACGTTCTTCTATAAGGTATAGGTAGTAATGAAAAACCTAACAGAGGATACTTAAAATCAGTAAGCGCGTTATAGGACCTAATGAATACTTTATTGCACTTTTTAGTTTGCACACTGGCGAGCTTAATGCCACAAGGCATTTTCTTCCAGCTAACCTACGGTTTTGTTATTACGAAAAAAATTTGTCGTAGGTAAGGCAAATATAAAAAAGTAAAGAAAATTAATTAAATGAAAATGTAATATTAGAATTAACTTAATAAAAAATGGTCTTTAATTTTAACGAGGTTTCAGTACATCCTTGATAATTAGGCCAGCCTCATAAGGTAATTCATCATCATCATTACCCTTATCCCACCTAAGTAAAGTCGGCACAACATGTTTTCTTTTTCCACTCTCTCCTATCAAATATCATCTCAGTATTCACACCTTTTACGCACATATCATTTTTCACACAATACATCCACACCTTTTTCGATCTTCCTCTACCCGTATATCCATTCACCATCATACTCAACACTTTTCTAGTTATATGGTTTTCATCTCTCCTCATGGCATGCCCATACCATGCTAACCTATTACTTCTCAGCTCCTCTATCACTGGTGCAATTTTCAAACTTCTTCTGATATACTCATTCTTAATCTTATCCATTCTAGTCACACCATGCATCCTCCTTAACATTCGTATCTCTACCAAATGTAATTTCCTCTCATTCGTCTCTTTCGTAGCCTAACACTCGGCCGCACACAGCATGACAGGTCTTATCATAGTTTTATAAACTTTCCCCTTGAGTTTCAAAGGCAGTCGTGGGTCACAAGCTAATAATCATAAGGTAATTCATTTGAGTTAATATATCATTAAGCTTGATTCTCACAATTAGAGAGTAAAGAACCAAATTTATAAAATACTCTAGCCGCATCACATACAGAATCTCCCAATGCAATATTCACCTCTCCAAGCGCTCTCCAGGACTCTAAAAGCATTTTTTGGCGTAACTCTTTGGTTCGGCCACGTTCCCACAACATATGATAAAAATCATCCGAACTTAACATTGAGATACAACTAAATATAGGTAGTGCACTGAATAAATAGAATAAATACATATACCTACAACGTAAATAGATAGACTATGTAGGTAAGTAATAGGACTAATGAATGAAAATTATCAAAGTCATTTACAAAATTAAGTTTATCAAAGCTTCTTTCCTTTTTTTTAAATGACAACGCTATTGACCCAGCAAGGTCTTAACAGCTTCACCGGACTACTAAGGCGAGCGCTTAAGGCACTCAGCCGACTTTATTTTGGCAACCAGCTCAAAGGTGCACGGCACACCTCGGCTTGGCTGTTGCCTGTTGCATGCAAAATCGCGACCTATCTTAGCTAACCTAGCTAACTATTCATATATGTATGAGTTGTTGAAACGTATATGTGTATCAAGCATACACGCCTCAAAAACTCCTCCATATATTTATTATCGGAAAATTGAGAGGTTTTCAGTTCAATAAGGGAAAAAAAAGTAAACCCTTTCACTTTCATGTGTAAGCGTGTAGGCGTGCATGAGTGTGGGGGTGATCATGTAGTGTTGTAGCGGTTATGTATATTTGTGTGTCATCATACCGCGCAAGCAACGCACTCAAGGGCACCCTACCGAGTGATCGAACCTAGGCTTGAGCCGCTGCCGTGGGAGGCCTAATCGGGTAAAGATTCTTTCAGATATACATTAAATTATCAAGAATGTATTGGGAGGGTAGAGTTAAGATACCGAATTCCTGAAACTTAGTATTTAATTATTCGCGAAGTCCCATATTATATATTGCTCGAACTACATACATTAGAACACGCTTAGTTAGGATTAGATTTCATTTCATGGTTGTACTATATACCTAAGATTTGTATTTTTAAGCCAACAAAGGCAGATAGTATTACATAAAAAATTACTCATACTTGCAGCATTGCCCGTTTTAAAACATCTCTGTTTGATTTAATTCTTTCAGTTTGTATATCACAATGTATTGTTCATTGTTATAAATATATTACACTGTTTGTGGTTAAAATAACTATGATGGTTTTCATATTGATAGACGCGGGCAAAAAATGAATCCAATGTATGACGTGTTCTCATAAGTATTTGAATTGAACAAACACTCGCCTGCCGCCATTTTGTGTAAAAATTATATTACACAATTACCAGAGCACCATAATTAGCACCATCTTTATATTACGTCACCTGTAGTATTAGTAATAACTACTATATTCATTAATAGATGTAATCACCACCGTAGCTTATATTATTTGTAAAGTAAAAATTAATAGGTTATTTAGGGGTCAGCAACGCGCACGTGACACTTCTGATGTTACAGGCGTCCATAGGCTGCGGTGACCGCTTTACACCAGGCGGTCCGCATGCTTGTTTGCTACCGACGTAGTATAAAAAAAAAGAAATGAATACATAGATTGAATTTCTAAGATGGAGTAGTGAAATTCTTGAATTTAACCATTATATGTACAGCAAAACATTCTTAAGAAATTGCTCCGAATTTTGTAACTTATTGAAATGCAAACACAGATTTTGAAAAAAATATATATGTCGAAAGACAGGTAAATTTATATTTCTATATTTATGCAGTTTCTGATGTAATTTTTAAATGAATTTTCTAATCACAGGCAAACATTATAAATGCAGTTAGTCTGCATAAAACAATATCCCATGTCAAACAGCACTGTAAAGTAGCAAACCTAGAATCGATCCTTGTGAAACTCCGGAGGGTATTTTAATCAAAATCACAACGAAAACTATCTACTACAATAGCTTACATCCTATGTGTAATATGAGACCGAAGCAATCTATTTTATGGTCAAGTATACCAATGAAGTAAAGTTTTTGCAGTAAAATAATATGATCCACATTATCAAACGCTTTTCAAAAGTCAGTATGAATAACATTGACGTACTATTTATTAGCCGTACCAGTAAATATATAATCTATGAATACAAAAAGACTGTATATCGTTTTTTCATTAAACCATATTGTTGTGTTAGTGTAAATTTAAAGAATAGAGAACGATCCTATATATAAATTGATTTTTCACATGCTGTATCTAATGTACTTAAAATAGATATAGGACTATAATGTTTAATTTCCATTTTAGTTTTACCTTAATGTATTGGTAATATTTAAAAGGTTTATTTTATTATGTCATAAGAGGCTAATGAACAGACGGATCACCTGGAGTTAAGTAATCACCGTCGTCCATACACACTTGCAACACCAGGGTAGTCACAAGTGCGTTGCCAGTCTGTGCTTGGGGGAGGGTGAAGGGGTCGTAAGGGAAGGGTAGTGGAGAAACCGCAGGCCTTCGGTGCTCTCACTGACCGAACGAAACGCAACAATGCAAGCACTGTTACTTCACGTCGGTTTTCTGTGAGAGGGTGGTAGTACCCCGAATGAGCTGACTCATTCATGCTGACACCAGTGATAGCTTCAGCGTGGTTCTACCACCTACATTTTTTTTTACCACATACATTTCCATGTTATATGAAGACAACAATATTTATTAAGGAAAAGTTAAATAAATCAGTTATTATTTTTGCTAGTTTTTCTGCGAAGATTTAAACTATATATGATTGGATTTTCTATCACGGTCAGAAGCATTGTTAGTTCTAAGGGATTTTAATGTTCGAAGTTCACTTTCTCCTTTTAATTCTAAGATACCCATCGCATACGATCTTACTATGTTTAACGAAAATTCATCGTAATCAAAGGAAGAGTTAGATCCAATGGTAATACTTTAAAAAAATTACAACCGTTGCAATTGTCAATTATAGAGATATAATCTTTTACACTTAAAATTAACTTATTTGGATAACCTGAACTATAGTTTCGTCATGTTTTCAAATAAGATCATTATATTTTCTTTGGATTAGATCTAATAAGTCGCTGTATGTGAGAGAAATAATGATCATGAGATTGTTTTGGTCAGTCTTAAACCTTACATGTAACAAAGAGAAACATGTCATAGTCACGTGGGTTATTGTATTTTTCCATTTCTTGGACGCTCTTAATTTGTTTTTAATTACATATTTTAATGATTTGTAATATAACACAGGAAAGTCTTCGCCTTCGCTTTTGTAGTAAAGCATATACAACCTTATTATATCATTCCACTGTCTGTAAAAATAAATTGTATTTGAGAGAATAACGTTTTGCCAATCATGTAGTATTGTAGATTGGAGACGTAAAAAGAGCAGAGTACAGCAAATAGAGACTTATAAATAAATGCTTCGACTCATCGATACGTTCGAGAAAAAAAAAACGTATTTATATTTTTTTTTTATCGATGGCACCAAAACCGCGTTCAATGATTATTTCTCAAATAAAGAAGGAAAAGGTACTTAAGTATTTTACCTTCGATCATTTAGAAAGAAAAATAAATACAGAAAATAATATCTATTTATTTACTCGTGAAAAAAAAATTGTGACTCTGTTTATGGCCGAATTTTGACAGATAGACGATTACTAACTTGTAGGAATTAATTTATAGGCCATTTATAACCCGCCAACCTTTGGTAAGTAATGAACGTATTTTTATATATGATATTTTATAACTTGAATATATTTTTGGTATATGAAAAACATACTAAATATTGTTTTAGGCTTAAAATTGCATAACTACTTTTACAAAACTTGGAAACGCAAGACATTGGCATAAAAGAGTAAACAATAAGTATTTTCTAAAAATACCAAATAAACAGTATTTTCCTATACTTTATTTTTATACTAAAGCATGAAGTACATTAACCAGAAATAAACTAAGATACGTTACAACAAAGTATAGTTCGTAACTCACAAGTCCATCCATATCTATACTAATATTATAAAGAGGTTAAAGTTTGTGAGTTTGTAACGTTATGAATTGTGACGTTGTAGGGGGTAATCTCAGGAACTACTGGTTCGATTTGAAAAAATCTTTCATTGTTATATAACCCATTTATCGAGGATGGTTATAGGCTATATATCATCACGCTAAGACCAATAGGAGCGAAGCAACAATGAAGAATGTTTAAAAATTGGGGTGTTTTTTCCTCTAGAGAGCTTTCGCTGCATATTAGATAGCCCAAATTAACTATGTCCACGCGAACGAAGTCGTGGGCAGAGGCCAGTCTATAGATATAATAAGAATGTAAATCTAACGTGTATGATTTTTTTGTTAAATACATTTCAATCATTTTCAGAATTGTCTGTCGATATGTTTGCTTGAACACGCATTATAGTTAAAGTACTGTATTCATGATGAAACTTTTTCAAGTTAAACATAAAACATATCTTCGACTATTATTTTCATTAAAATCGGTTCGGTCTATCGACGGTTGTTGTACTTTTAATTACAATGCAACATAAGTACGAGAGTAAAGTAGATAGTTATTAGACTAAATACATTCAGATTATTTATTACTGTTTCGTATATATGGTTCCACATAGCCGAAGTCGCGTGCACAGCTAGTTACTTATTACAAGTAAAAGCCAAATAGTTGTTCCAAGATATTATTAGTTAATAGAATATTATTATTACCAACGGTTATCGTAAAATCTAACTTTAGACGTAATGAAATAGGGTCAGGAATTACGTCCGCGCGGCGCGTACGTTCGGCTATTTTCGCGCGTTTCGGGTACGTTCGGATATTCACAGCGTACATCGGTCGCGTTCGGATGTTCAGCGCGCCCGTCGATGCGGTTGTTTTAAAATTGGAAAACGTTTTTGTTTTACTGTTTGATGTGAAACAAATGTTGTTTATGTGAGATGGTGCGTTACGGACGTTTAATCATTAGTCAGAGTTGAAAAGAGAAGTACCATATTCGACGAAGTTTTAATAATACAAATAAAAATTTACGAAATCTTAATACAACATTCTAGAAATCTTCGAACATTTTAGCAACGTAATATTAAACTAAAAAGTGATAGATTAATGGGTTTAAATGTAAACACTAATGTGATGTTATTAGATATATTTTGAGGTACACGTATGAGCACGATACTACGCAGAAAAAAGGAAGAGGCAAGATGTTGACAGTAATGACAGTAGTGACATATGACATTACATTATTCGAGACCCAATTGCATCATGCTTACAGAGCATGATACAAACAGTCATTATTGAAGACCTATTTTATTAATATATTCTTTGTTTACCTTTTTTATGGAATTGCGTTTACCAAGATAGCTAGATCTAATAAAAAAACAAATTTGGATCTTCACAGTGAGGATTCCAATTTTATTCTTATAAATACCTACTCACAAATCGTTAGTAACAGACTAGTAAAAGCGACTTAATCTGCGTCAAATTATAACAAACCTTAATAACAACAAGGTAAAGTCGAAAGTCACATAATAGCGATTTACATTAAAATGCATATCATAAGAACCTATGCAATTAACAAAGTGCTTTAAATGTATCAATTCAATTCAGACGGAGTCCTTCGTGGTTGCTATTTTATACTTCCTTCGCATGGAGTAGTTACTTTGGGCTAACGCTAACACGCAGCGGAAGCTCTCAAGAGGAAAAAAATCCTATTGGTCTTAGCGTATTGATATATACTTATAACCATCCTCGATAAATGAGCTATATAACATTGAAAGAATTTTTCAAATCGGAGTACTTCCTGATATCCCTACAACGTCACAAACTCATAAAGTTTACCTCTTTATAATATTAGTATAGATTTCCAGATGCCACGTACATTGTGAAAATTATAGAACCTATTTCTTCGACACTGATAAAAATATACAGCTTTGTAAATACGGGCCTTGGTAAACTCTTTTTTCCTAACATCTGGCCTCTCAAAAGCATAGATTGTTCAGATTTATGCCTATATAAATAAAAATGAAAAGGTCAGAGGCTGGTAGTCCTGTAAATCTCCAAAGGCCTGCCAGACCGTGTCAATAGTTGGTTTGAAAAAAAAAGAAAGGTGGCTGTGCGCGCTCTTGGCAAAATGAACTAGATAGCTTTCGATCAGAGATTTTTGTTTTATTTACTAGGTACTTAATTCGTATCTAAAAATGACACTATAACTTCAGCTAGACTAATATTATAAAGAGGTAAAGTTTGTGAGGTTCTAGGGGTAATATCTAGATGTAAACCGGTTTTTAAAATTCATTTACCAATAAAAAACCACGTTGTCTATGAGTGTAATAGGCTATATATTGACCCGAAAAATGAAAAGACTTTTTTGTGGTGGTCGGATTTGCAAATTAAATTGAAGAAACAACTGTCGAACGAAAACGTTTCTTACGAACGTTTCCTTAACGATGAGAGAAACATAAATAAGTTCTAGAGATACGTTGTTAAGCTTGATAATGCCTATAAAAGTCATCGGCAGCACATGTCTAACTTAAAATTAATAAAATTTAAATATTAAATTTAAATTTAAATTTACCTTCAACAAACAATTAAATACTCATATTCATAATTCACACTATAATTCATTTAAAAGTTGATAAGAGAATACAGTTATATCATTTTTCACTTCTCTCGATAGTGTTTAAGACTGCCTCGATTTTTTTTTCTTGACATACTGTTAAGATAACAAGCTAATTAAACGTAACCGCGGATATTCGAGAGTCTTAAACAACTCGCTGTTTATACAAACGTATGTTATATTTGTACACTAACAAGATCTCTTTCATTCGTAACGGTTCCAACTATAAATACATACATAACGCAATAGACGCACATACATAGGTAGTTCGAGCTTTAGATAGCCAGCGTGCAGCGGTTTGGTTAGGACTACCATATTTCTAGTTCATTGGTTCAGTGTTTGTACACTGGAGTTAATGGAGTGTGAACGAATACAGTCGGCTTTTCAGAAGCTTGTTTAATTCAGAGGCTGATTTTTAAGTCCTTTTAAATCGAAATCAGAACTATCTTAATACTAAAAATAATCACTAACTAATAAATGTATCGTTTATTATTTAAATTTTACTGCTTTAGGCGCATTGAGCTGTGTTTTTTAATAGGAACGAAGCTTATTTTTTCGCGTTAGCGATATATTAGTACACGCGACCAACCGCATTGCGCTTGCGTGGCTCGCTTCAGGCTAGCTTTCCGATAATAAATATATGGAGGAGTTGTTGAGGAGTATATGGTTGGTACACATATACGTTTCAACAACTCATACATATATGAATAGTTAGCTAGGTTAGCTAAGATAGGTCGCGATTTTGCATGCAACAGGCAACAGCCAAGCCGAGGTGTGCCGTGCACCCTTGAGCTGGTTGCCAAAATAAAATCGGCTGAGTGCTTTAAGCGCTCGCCTTAGTAGTCCGGTGAAGCTGTTATGACCTTGCTAGGTCAATAGCGTACTCAGTTCGAGAAAAAAAAAACATGGCTCTACCACCTTTACTGCCATTATCGAGTAGGTAATCATAAGATAAATAATAAGTATCGATAATTTCAATGTTCAATGTTCTAACAAGATGGCGACCCCCTTCCAAAGAGTTTTCGTGGCATTTCAAAATCCATAGAGTCAAATAACACAAGATTATGAATATAATATAAAATCTACTCCATAATAGACTAAAATCCTGTCAAAAATCCTCGTCTTATAACCACACAATATTTCTTCCTCATTTTTTATGCGTCATCACTACCCAACCACTATTCCGGTCTGAAGGGTGTGTGTGGCCTTCCAACCGCCTTCACCTTTCCGTTGAATATGAATACATCTATAAATCGAAGCCATAATAACTCAGTGATCAGCGTGTTTGGAGACCACATTAATCGGCTCGAATCCTTGCAAATTAGTCGGAACTTTCAGTAAAGGAAGTATTGTAAGGAAATCATAGCAGGTAGTAAGTAGGACTTTTTCTAACACCTGGTTAACTACCGCCCGGACGTAATATATACAAAATATACATAGAACATAAATAATACATACATATTATTTATTTCAAAATATATTAATATTCAAAATATTATATTACATGTTGAATATTAGCCGCAGATCACCTATGGATCGCTATATCTATACTAATATTATAAAGAGGTAAAGTTTGTGAGTTTGTGAGGTTGTAAGGGGTAATCTCAGGAACTACTGGTGCAATTAAAAAAAATCTTTCAGTGTTATATAGCTCATTTATCGAGGAAGATTATAGGCTATATATTATCACGCTAATACCAACAGGAGCTGGGCACCAACGCATAATAATTCAATACCGTTATTTTTCTCTTGAGAGCTTCCGCTGCATGTTAGCATTAACCCAAAGTAACTATTAAAAAAAAGTCGTGGTAGTTATAAGGACTGCCGACAGAATTGAAAACTCGAAATAATGAAATAAATGTGGTCTCTTTTGAATTTCTTTTTGAAATTCAAAATTTGTTTATTGAAAATATTAATATTATTTTGGTTTTTATATCTATTGGCATTCGGATCAGTAATTATATACATTTGTATAAAGTCTATTAATCAATCAAACGTATGATGAGCTGCAAAATATCAATATTATATATAAACAGACCAATTTACTACGCATCGCTTGCTAACTACTGTGCAAATGCATTACGGCCGATCTTGCTGACGTAGCATGTCTTGATGCTAAATTACAAGTTTATCTCCTGCCAAAAATACAGCTCAATACGCCTAAAAAAGTTTTCACTTCAAAAATGCTAAATTGGTTTTAATTACCCTTTGGTTTAATGCTATGAAATGTATTCTCTTATTTTTTACATGCTGTTTACGCGCATTACATGTTGAATGAGTTTCCCAACGAACAAGCGTCCTTTCCGCCCACCTTCCGCCCCTTCCCCTCCTCTCAAAATTCAAAGTCAAATGAACGCTCGAACGGTGCCATGGACATGACGCAAAACACAATAATCGCAATAGTCCAATAGTTCTGTGAACTTTAAGTGAACTTTTATGAACTTAAGTGATATTTGATCATAATAACGACGCGAGTGAGATAAGAAAGGAATTCAAACCCGCATCAAGATCGGTGAGTCCAGATATCCTCCCGCTGAACCAGCACCTATTTTTACGTCATACACCCCCTCATGCCGTGCTCACATATAAACGAGTTCATGTCAATTTTTCATTACCAAACTCAGTTTTATAGAGCTTAAATAAATAAATAGATAAAATCAAAATATACTTTATTCAATTTAGGCTCTGAGAAGACCCTTATGAACGCTAAAGATACCACCGCTTCAGAAAATGACCCAGTCATCGAGAAGAACCGGCAAGAGAATCAGTCTGTGTTTCGGCCGCGGCACATGAGTGAATGGCTCATGAAGCCAGCCCTTTTCTGAATTTAGCATGTATACTATCTTAGACCGCATAGCCATTTAACATAACGTGAGATGTGCTCAAATATATCTGTAAAATATTTTAGAAAAAAGAAGAATTAAAATCAATAATTCAATCCCATCTTTACTACAAACGAGAAAAATTAAGAAGATGGATGCATGTTCTTTTTTAGTAACAACGATTGAAAGGATTTTGATAACACTTTGCGGTGATATAGTTTATACACCAAAATAAAAGGGGTGTGATTTTGGGGTGTAAGGGGTGTCGAATAACATCATAAGACTTGAGACACCCAAGCCAACCTCACCTGCACGCGGTGCACCCTGCTGAATAACGAACGAGGCAATGGCGTAAGCGGGGTGGTAGGGTTTTACAGCCCGACTGGGTCGCAACCACCATGTATATGGCGAAAAAGCCCGTCATAGTGATTCGCTTCTACGGGTCGCGTTTTGGGATCAGCCTGTGCATATCCAGCTTATTACAGGCCGGCATGATAGTGGCGACCGGCGATGGACAGTGTGTCAATCGGTGGTCGCTATTATTTTTGGATTGTAGTGTGTTTACCATCAGGCATAGTGCTGTCACTTTGTCGTGCTACAATAAAAAAAAAAAAAAAAAACAGATAATTTAGATTCTATAACGAAAAGCATGTTCGAAGAAGTAAATTTGAAAAATTACTGGGAAGCTATCTCGGCATTAGCTACGTAATCCGTAAGCGTTACACGAAGACAATGTATGATATAATAATCTATAAGAATACTAAGTCAGACTGTAGTCCGGTGAAGCAGTTAAGACCTTGCTAGGTCAATAGCGTAGTTAGTTCGAGAAAAAAAAACTAAGTCAGATGAAGTCGCGAGCGGTTCCTTATCATTTATAAATTCACAAGTAAGCCGAGTCTAAAACAACGTTGTGATAAACATTCATTTTGAATGTTTGCCAACCGATTTCAATGTTCAATACATAGAAAAAAAAGAAAGAAGAAAGAAAGAAAGAAAGATTTTTTATTGTCATAGCTAAATACAGTTGTACAAAAAAAAAAACTTTTAAATATGAAACATGTAAAACTATGGCAATGAGGCCTGGCGTCAGCGTATTGCCGTTTTTGAAAACGGCGCTGGTTTTCAGCCAAAATACATTTTATTCCAATTTCTATGCTTTGGCGCCGATGATATACGCACTCACGAGTTGATAAAAATGAGTATTGTGTTTTACAATTACATCCCGCCAGCGACTTTGTGCAGTTCATGCTAATAGAAGCTATTACTGGCTTTAGCATGAGTGGGTCGTCTCGCCCGGGGTAATACCACCCTCTCATAGAAAACCGACGTGAAGTAACAGTGCTTTCATTGTGGCGTTTCGTTCGGACAGTGAGAGCGCTGGAGGGCCACCTCTCCTCACCTTATCCTCCTCCCCTCCTTCCCCCAACACAGGCTGGCAATATCTGTTTCGGCTTGATACAGAAAATAACAATGAATTAGTTGTACACGTGCTTTGTGATCGGCTATTATGTCTAGACGATGTAACAACTTGTCAGGCATGGAAGATATTGATTTTTAATATATTGTACCGGCACATTGATTCGTTCAACAACAATTCATTTGATTATCCTAGCTCTTATACTAGTACATACAATTTAATCTTTTTTTTTTATATCAAAGGAGGCAAACGAACTGGTGGGTCACGTGATGTTAAGTGATCACCACCGTCCATAGACACTAGCGACATCGCAAGTGCGTCGCCAGCCTGTATATGGGAGAAGGAGGAGGGGAAGGAAAGGGAAAGAAGGAAAGAGGAAGGGACGTGGGCCTCCGGCTCTCTCACTGACCGAACGAAACACAACAATGCAAGCACTGTTATTTCACGTCGGTTATCTGTGAGAGGGGTGGTACTACCCCGGAGGAGCCGACCCATTCATGCTGAAACCAAAAATAGCTTCAGCGTGGCTCTACCATCTACAATCGTTACAATTATAATGAGCCAAGTCCAATATTAATTGCTCATATGAGATCTAAATTTTTTTTTAGATTTTCAGTCTCTATTCACCGTAAACGCAGTAAAATTTTTCCGTTCATAAGTTTTTTTTTTTTAAGATCATCTCATGATATTCAAATTTAACATGCTTAAAATATGAAGATCTATAAAAACAATTTTATATCGTAAGAACGGCTACAATTACATTTGGCTCGTTGTGAACTGTAACGGCTCAATCTAATCTGGTACAAAACAGTAAATTATCTAACAGTTGAATTAAAATAACACGACAGCGTAAATAATAACTATTATATAACTGTTTCTGCTATCTATACTATTTGGTTTTCAGTTACAAGGTGATTCACGATGATAAAGCGGATAATAAGTCTTGATTACGCTACGGCTCTTAAATTTAGCTGCCGTAACACATATATATGTATTTGACGACAAATACCCAAGTTCGATATGGTGGATAGGCAGACCAACATGTAGAAAACCCTAACACAGTTTACTGTTAGATCACAATGTTTTTCTTCATCGAAATTTGATCTATTCTAGAATAAGGCGTCCGCGCGTCTGTTTGTCTGTCTCCTCGCGAAGAACTCAAAAACTACCAAACGGTTTTTCAGTAGGTTTCGATACTAATCGACTACCTACGACCTAACTACTAAGTTAGGATGATTTACGAGGAAGGTTTTAGTTTGTCAAGATATTTATTTATTTATTTACACATGGATAAAGCAACAGTCGACAATCAAAAATAATAATACAATAGCAATAATAAAAAAAATAAACTAAATTGAAGACCTAAAACGCTTTATCACATAGAAAATTAACTTACACTAATGATAATAAGGAAATAATAAATTGTTTTAATAGAATAGAAACAATGGATTAAAAAAACTATATATAAAAGAATAAACGAAAAAGTTCAAATGAATTCAATTATGAAAACTAAAATTACCACATGGAAGAAAAAAAAAAGAACAGGTTGGCAAACATAAATAATGAATATTAAAATATAATATAGTAACTGTTGTTGAGATGGTCATGGATATAAAATGTGTTTAACTGTTTTTTTGAATTTGAATGCCCGATGGTCAAATATGTCTAATGAAATGTGTTTGCTTGCAAGCTCATTATATATACGAGTCATACGTACAATTGGGTTGAAATAAGAAGTATTATTCATATAAGTTTTAAGAATAAATGTTTTAGGAAAACGATAACTGAAATTGGTGTTAAAATTAAGAGACTCTAGCAAGGAGGGAGATGAAATATAATTGTGCAGCAATTTATGAAGAAATACTAGATATTGTGCAAATTGGTTGAACTATAAGGATAATTGTTAGCAGTGCCGGAAAAAGTCAAGCCGACTGAGAGCTTTCGTCGAAAACGCTAATTAATTACTTTGAAAAACAAAAGAAACAACACCGACTATGTCTAAAGTTTTCTATACCACAGCAAAATAGCGTACCGTAATTAACTAGATATTGTTCAAATATAATCTATTAGTTGGTCGTGTTTATTACACTATTAATTTCATTATTAAACACCGTCCACTAACACGAACTTTTAACTTGTCCCACAAGAACAATGCGATACGAACACAAGCTTTAAATAAAAATATTTTATTCTTTTAAGGCGCCACAAACAGCACTACATATTAAGTTAAAGTTTAGTAGTAATAATTATTTTATATGAAATCTTTTATATATGTATTAGTACCTATGCCCGTGATTACGGCGTGGAATTTTTATGAAGACAAGAATGATTAGGTAGAAAAATCATGTGAGTTCAGTGGCGGATTTGCCTTAAGGCCCAGGAGGCCCGGACCTAGGGCAGCCAGATATTAGGGGCGACCAATCGTGACAAAAAATTCATTGACACAGGGGTGACTGATACTTACTACACAGCCTGTGGCATAGGGCGGCAAATCCGCTAATGTGTGAGTGTATTTAGTCCATTTACTTATCTACCCTTCTCTCGTACTTAAGTCGCGTTGTCATTAAAATTACAATAACTTTTGATAGAGTGAACCGATTTCAATTAAACTAAGACTAAGTAATACTCCAGGATATGCATTATGATTTTCTTGATAAGGTTTTATCGTGAACACAGTAAAGAGAGAGACAGATATTCCTAAAAATGACTAAAATGTAGTTTTTCCTATTCCTAGATGCTAGGAACAATTTATTTTTTTTAATCTAAAAGGTATAGATACGTTATATTTATATTCTTATTATATACTAGCCTCTGCGCGCGACTTCGTTCGCGTGGAATAGATACACTAATACTAACACGCAACAGTTCTGAAAAGGAAAAAACATTCAGATTTTCAAACATTTTTCATCTGTGCTCCGCTCCTATTGCTCTTAGCGTGATGATATATAGCCTATAACCATTCTCGATGAATGAGCTATATAACACTGAAAAAAATATTCAAATCGGACCAGTAGTTCCTGAGATTACCCCCTACAACGTCACAACATCACAACGTCACAAACACACAAACTTTACCTCTTTATAATATTAGTTATATATATAGATTTTCGACGACTTATAAAATAAGATTATCTTCTTGAGTCATTAGTTTTGCTAGGAAATATAGCATATTATCGACCACGTTGAACATGTAAACGGACGTATTGGATTTACTCAAACGCCCTGAGTAATAATGCCTTAACACCACAGCGTTGCGGGTTGGTGTTCCGAAATTTGTCAAGACAAAGCGATTAGCGTAATCCTGTGGGTTATTTGGTTTGATTAATGGTACCTACATATTGTCTAATAATTGTATCGTTTTACAGCATTGTTGCGTTCCGTGAATAGATAAATCAACGAACACTATTTGTAATCTTTAATGGGTTTGAAACATGCTACTGTTGCTGGCGTTAAATGGTGGATGGAAGGAGTTTTATCGACGAAGTTGTACAAATCAAAATGCGATTCTATTTTATAATATATTCGAGATAGTAGTAGGTCTTTTTGTTGAAAATTTCTAGCATCTGATGGTGTATTTCGGCAGCTGTATTTGAGAGCCAGTCCCTTTAGGCTTACTATGTTTACTAGCTATGGATGTTTGCTTTATGTGATGTTTGGCGCAGGCAAAGTTCACGCTCACGATTTGATATAAAGTAAATTTTCAAAAAAAAGAATTAACCGACTTCAATATTAATCAGAGGCATAAAAATAAGGCACTGAAAACCGGAAAATAAATAGTTTATCAAATTAACCAAATTTAATGAAACATATGAATATGTGTGCTACCAAGAGATGCATTGGAAGTCGATGCCTTTGTACCTAGATGTAGATGATATGATTTTCGGTTGGCACCGATTTCCAATGCATCTCTTGGTAGCACACATATTCATATGTTTCATTAAATTTGGTTAATTTGATAAACTATTTATTTTCCGGTTTTCAGTGCCTTATTTTTATGCCTCTGATTAATATTGAAGTCGGTTAATTCTTTTTTTTGAAAATTTACTTTATTTTTCCATTTTTAGTGTATATAATTTTTTTTTTCTATAACATGTGGGTCACCTGATGGTAAGTGATCACCGTCGCCCATGGATACCTGCAACACGAGAGGAATCACAGATGCGTTGCCGGCCCTTAAGAAAGGAGTAGACTTGTTTCTTGAAAGTTGTGGTACTTTGTCAGGGATCCCATAATCAGAACCTAACCAAACTCTCATCAAACTACCCTTGAAGAACACCCTTTACAATAAAAAAGGAATCATCGAAATTGGTTGGCATGATATTGAGTTATTCGTCTATTTGTCGTATACACACCAAATGCAAATTTAACACTTATACGGTTTTGCACTGGATGCCGTTGACAGAACTGGACCAAAAAAAATGGAACCACACTGGAAGCACTAGCTTTCAAATAAAAAAGAGTCTTCAAAATCGGTTCAGCCAGTCCAAAGTTATGAGGTAACAAACATAAAAAAAAAAACATACAGTCGAATTGATAACCTCCTCCTTTTTTTGAAGTCGGTTAAAAACACTCAGTCGTAATCAGTGTGTCGTCATTCGCAATACAACGGGAATAGACATTTAATATTGTGTCACTGCTCCGCTTTGTAAATTAAGAAAATGTGCCTTACCACCACAATAGGAATAGCCGTTTTCGGCTTTCGGTGAACACTTTATATGTAGTTCCGATAGTTATTTTACTTTAATAAGTGTTTATGCGCCTCAACCTGTACTCAAAATTAAATTATTCTACCTGCTCCCATGTTATTTATACACGTTAGGTCTTCTTCACCATTTTTATTATTTGAAACCATTGACAAATAAAAACCCAAGACACACAATCTTGGATAGAAGTAGCGCTTAAAACCGGCCGCAAAAACTCCCCAATATACATACGTGGTTATAGTTATACGATAAACTTGTGGTTTTGCAAATTTTGAAATGACTGCATAATGCACTGATTTTTGTGTACCGGCTGTTACACGTTCAATGCACCTTGAGTTTTTGTGTATCAATGTTGGAGATCTTTTAATTTATACTATATTTATTTGTGAGAGTGAAACGATGTATGTTACTTTTTTAGGCAAGAAATACTGAACGGATTTTGATAAAACTTAACAGTAATATAATTCATATATCAAGATAACAAATAGGCTAAGTTTATAAACATGTGTGCATATTAACCAAATATAGATAATATAGCTTTTTTTTTTACGTGGGGAAATCCATTATGGATACCCACTTTCCCGGGGGAGAGGATGGGTTATATCCGACTCGCACGGATTAAAACCCCACGGTGTACCGACAGACAGTGATGTAGGGGCGACAAGGGATCGTTCTCCGCTATTCCCCTTGAATAGCCGCCCCAACGATCTACCCGGCGGAAGGTTGCCGCCGGGCTCTTACCTATAGAGAGGCAGCTAGGTACACGCCAGCTGCCACCCCCCTCGTCCGACGGACCTTTGCAATGAGGGAATGAGCCCCCCGACTACATCCCCTCAGGTCCGGCTACAGTGGCAGGAGGAGTTGGGCAAAGCGCCGCCTCATTCTGCCGATTCTCCGTTGTCCAAGACAACTGAGGGGCTCCGCCTCGCGGGCTCTCTCCACCGCCTCCTTTTGCGAGATAACTTCCTCTCAAAAGGAGGCCACTACTCGCCTCGCCTACTCGCTGTCGAGCATGGACGAGATCACGTTCGGCAGCGACAAATCCTCTCCTACCACCGCCACGCCGCCAGAGTGCGGCGCTCCACCTTCCACGCAAAATCCAGAATCATGATATTTGTCCACAATGAATTCCGAAGCTACTCAAACGCTCTTAGTGACAATTGGCCTTTATGTATAATTTGCTTCAACTTGAAAAATAGGATAATTTATAGTTCGCTTAATTGCCTCAATATCTTTTAATTTCAAATAAAATTATTGTCAATGTTGATTATTGATATTAATTGTAAGTTTCATCAGTCTCCTACAGATGGCGCTTTATTTTGTTTTTTTTTTGACAGAAAATTGTGTGATATATGTAGTTAGATAGTATTATAATGTTATATTTTTATAAGTAGTTTTAAGCTCACATGTTGCACCTCCCTCTCTGATTATATACGACTTGCGGTACGGTTGCTTTGTTTTGAGCTCCCTAATAATAGAACCTTTTAGAAGTTTTGAACTTTTATATCAAATTTTAGGACCGACTGTTATAGACGTCTCACGGTGCTACGTTTTAATTTTAAATTTCTTGTTCAACTCCAGTTTATGCTACAGTAATGCGTGGCCGAGTCAGCTAGTTATTTATAAAGATTAAAACCCAAAGGAAGTCGCGATCGGCTACTCGTATTATATAATCTATACTACTATTATAAAGTTGGAGGATTTGTTTAGTTGAAGGCATTAATCTCAGGAACCACTGATCCGATCTAAAAAATTCTTTCAGCGTTATATAAGCTCTTTTATCGAGGAAGGCTATAGACTATATATAATCACGTTAAAATCAATAGGAGTGGAGTACGAATGAAGAATGTTTCAAAATCGGATTAGTTTTCCTTTTGAGAGCTTCCGTTGCATGTTAGCGTTTGGGCTACAAAGTAACTATTCCACGCGGACGAAGTTGCGAGCTGAAGCTAGTTTATATATATTCAAAGAGTATTTAACAAACTTATTTCCATTATCCTTATAAATAAATTTAAAGTCATTCGTTTGCGTCACTTCAAACGAAGTAATCTCGTCGTGACTTCGCTTCCCGTGCGTTTTCAAAGTTTTGTAGCTGTTTCGACGAAGATTATACTAATGCGTACACCCCTGATTATAGACTTTGTTGAATTTAGACGTTAATTATTTATCAGCTTTATCTATATTAATTTTATTAATGATTGTTTGAAGTCTTGTTAGTTTAAACGATCTCTGGAATTACCCGTTTGATCTGATAAATTATTTTTCCATTTTAAATATCACTTAGACAAATAAGGAAATATAACGGTATTTGATAAATTAAAATCCATGAAGTTTTTAAGCCACTAAACGTGCCAATTAAGTATACATCCAAAAAAATATTTCCTCCTTCCCGCAGCCAGACTGCGATAAATATATTGTTTGTTAGAGAGGTTAAATTTCTTTTTTAATTTCATGATACTTATGAGTAGTTATGTTTTAGTATGTTTAATAAATCTATGTACAGTGAACATACTTGTTCGGGCATTTTCATATTTTTTCATATGTGGGTGAATTGCGATACCGGGCTCGCGCGATCGCAACGACAGTTGAGCTCAGTGACCTGTCGGTGAACTTGCGCTGCCGAATATTATTGTTTTTATTTGTGGTTTTGACCTCCTATTTCGATTCTGTGTATGTGTATGTGACAAAAAACTGCGCATCGAAGGATATATTAAGATCGATCAGCAAAGGCCAGGTTAGTGGTCTGCCTTATGTGAGGGGTATGGAAATGCCGAACTAGGGGTAAACCAGGCCATCCCGGGTCCGTTCTTGCGCAAACAATACTGTTCTTCGAGTTTCAATGCCTCAAAACTAGTGAACATATTAACTTAATATTATGACAATTTGGTGTGAAATGTTTGGTAGATGATTCTAGGTTAGTTAGTTTTTGAACCTCATCGATTCTTTGCCATTGTTTTTATTGAAAAACAAAGCCAGTTGGGATTAGTTGGCTAATCTCTGAAACGCTAGATCTAACCTAAATCACTCTTGTATTGGTATATACAATTTCAGCTTAACTGAGCCATATATATATACATATATATTAATCTTTATTTAATTTAGGGCTAAGATCCAAAAAAACATGTCAGTCCCATCGTATCCTAATCTTAGCATACTCACAGAAGTGAAATAAACACAAACTTCCATAGAATATCAGCTTCCTCACTCGCAGGTGTACACAAGATTCTATGGAAGCTACCCTATATCAAGTTTTATCTGATAGATGACAACTTTTCATTTTGGTTTGTTGCGGTCACATTCTATCAACCAGTTTCAAGTCTTCTGTCGGCCCATACGTTACACAATTGGGTGATACGGTTTTTCTAATGAGAAATGCAAACTTGTTGAGAGGCATATATCCGGAAGATACGCTGTTTGCAACAAAAATAAGAGAACTATTTAAATTACTGTTATCAAACCATGGCATATGATAGGCGGCTCATTTGCAGATTTTATACTTCTTACCATTTTACAAAACAATATCCGCTTCTTTATAGGTGCTAAGCAATAATAATGAATTTGTACAGTATAATTTGTGTAGTCCGGTGAAGCTGTTAAGACCTTGCTAGGTCAATAGCGTAGTGATTTCGAACAAAAAAAGATTGTTCAATAGTAACAAAAAATCTAAAAAAGTGTTATAGGGTGATGAAGTTATAAAATTATAATTGAACTATAAAATGTATCTCAGAATTAATTTAGACAGAATACGTTGTTTTCTTGGAAAAAAACGACGCCACGGACGCTAAATAGTTCACAACATAAAACGAAATCCTATGAAGTTCCCAATAAAATCCACAGCGCGGTTTCTCGAACCGAGTGAAGCTTATGTAGGAAGAAAAATAATAAAATGTTGAGTTATTGAAGTCAGATTCGTAAGAAAGGAAAAGGCGCTTGTTACACTCAACTCCCTTTTATTCCAATAAAAAGGGAAGTGGAAATTTTCCTATGCGACCTTAATACGATTCCTAGATAGATTTATACTGATGACAATGGAATAACGTTTATCTTAATTTGGACCGTATGACATAAACCAGTTTTTGGGTTTTCATTTCGATTTACCTATACTAAGATAAGGGTGTAAGGGGTGTCGACTTCAGGGTGTAAGGGGTGTCGAGTAATATCTTAAGACTTGAGACACCCAAGCCAACCTCACCTGCACGTGGTGCACCCTGCTGAATAACGAACGAGGCAATGGCGAAAGCGGGGTGGTAGGGTTTTACAGCCCGACTGAGTCACAACCACCATGCATATGGCGATAAAGCCCGTCATAGTGACTCGCTTCTGCGAGTCGCGTTTCGGTATCAGCCTGTGCATATCCAGTACCGGGTGACTTTCGTTATTATGGCCGGCATGACAGCGGCGACCGGCGATGGATAATCTGTCTCTGAGTGCTTGCCGATATTTTTGGACTATACTATGCTTAACATCAGACACAGTGCAGTCACTATGTCGTGCTTCGATAAAAAAAGGACTGGCTTTTCTTTTTTTTTTTCTATGTGACTACGCTATTGACCCAGCAAGGTCTTAATACCTTCACCGGACTACGACAGCTTAACAGCTTAACCTATATTGACGTTTGGACACAACTCATCTGCTGTTGAGGGACGATGTTGCTAAAAGTCAGATGTTGCTGATCGTCCCATGTTTCAGACTCAATAAAACTAGTAATAGTTTTTTAGATAATAGTGTTAGTTTTGATAACAAAGACCCAAAGCATATTACCGAATTGCCGGACTTGTAGGCTTAAGCACCATGTTAAACGGGTTTTAATCTTACAAGGCTATTATATAGGGATCAATATATCAACGATAGAGATGTATGTATTTGACACCTCTTTCTGAGCATCCACTAAAAAGAATTGTGTTGTTAATTTACTTAAATGTTTGCGTATTGAAAAGATAAACCCATTCGTTTCTTACCGGTTCTTCTCAATAACTGGGTTGTTTTCCAAGGCAGTGGCAGTTATGACTCTCATAAGCGCCTCCTTTGGGCCTAAATTGAATAAAGTATTTTTGATTTGATTTGCAATTAAATGAAATTAAACTAAATGATTTAACTAAGTGAAGTCAAATTTAATTCCGACACTTTATCCGTTCCTACCGAAGCAAAGCGGTTTTTATTTTTTATTTGAGCCGTGCCGACTTCGTTGGGCGAAAAACATTTTTATATGGTTCGGTTAGTACTGAGTGCTATGTATTTTGATAATAATTCATAATTATTTTTGATAATATGGCCAATCAACATCACTTATCGATTTATATAATTTTATTTTATATACATTTTATAAAAAGCTATTTTTTTTGGATTTCAATATAAAGTTAGGCATATATTGTCGCTGATTTGTTGTAGGCAATATCAAGCTCTACAACTTTTCTATGCAGCTCAATCATATATCTCTCATCGATAAGGCAGCGTTCGTAAGAAACCTTTTCGTTCGACCGTTTTATTCCGACTTTACAAATCCGACTTCCACAAAAAAGTCTTTTCATTTTTCGGGTTCATATGTGGCCTATGACACAAATAACGTGGCTTTCTATTGGTAAAAGCATTTTCAAAATCGGTTTAGTAGATCCAGATATTACCCTCTACAACCTGTCAAACTCACAAACTTTACCTCTTTATAATATTAAATACATAGGTTTTACCGTTTGATGACAATCTTATCTGGTTTGAAACAGGAATGTAAAGTAAAATGTTAAACCCACTAAAAAGAATTACTGGTCCGCAGATTTTGCTCCTCAGTTTCAGTGTGGATGTCAACTCAGACGCGTCTTCGAGAACTTTTGGATAGGAACCACACAATATTTCTTTGCCATTTGGGTAATAATCACCAAGCACTTCATTTTTAGTAGCTGTAGTAAATCACATATCAGCACTTTTTTTTAGTATATTATCTTTTAACTATACATACACGTAAATAATTACATGACTTTAAGAATAGTTGGACGTATGTGGCATGGAGTAACTGTTCCCAGCGGGCGAGAAATCCTCACCCGAGACATTGCAACGCAATTTAAACTTTCCCGGCTGGCTAGTGACACTTTAAAAGTTTTTATAGGCTTACTTTGACTTTATAACCGACTATCACCACATATTAAAAAACGAAATCCACTGCCACGTCTGTCTGTCTATTCGCGACAAACTCAAGAAATACTAAACGGATTGTCATGCAGTTTTCACCAGCAGATAAAGTGATTTACGAGGAAGGTTTAGGCATATCATTTGTCTTTTTTTATGATCAGATCAGGACAACGTCCACTAGGCCCGCTATATATATATATAAATGTATGTCAGTATATATCTGTATGATATTCATAAACTCCCACACCGTTCTGATAACCGTAAAAGTCGGCGCACATAAGAGTTCTTACTTCAAGAAGGTTTTTATAATTTTAAGTTACTAAATTCGCCACTAGATGACGCTGTAGCGAATCATTTTCTACATCATTCAAGCGATAACAATGCAGATTGGTGCATATACTAATTTGAACAAGACGGATATATAAATAACTAACTTTTGCCCGTGGCTTTTACTACTATTAGTAAAAATATTCATTACGCTATATCTCAGCTATTAATTAAAATCTATACATATAATAAGAACGTAAAATTAATGTATCTGTACTTTTTCAATTTTCGTGAAAAGAATCGTTGCCAGGAATTAGTAATAGAATCAATTTCAATCATTTTTAGACAAGTCTGTTTGTCTATCTGTCTGTATGAACACGCATCACTGCTAAGGTGATTGGTTCATATTAAAACCACATCATAAAACACCAAGAAAATCATAAAACATATCTCAAAGAATAACTTTGTCTCTGTTTCATTAAGATCACTGTTTTTTACATAACACTCTACGCAGACGAAGCTGGGGGCACAGCTAGTAAACAATAAAATTAACAAATAAGGAAAAACCGCGTACTAAGTTAATGTTTACAACTAATATTATAAATACTACAAGTAGAACAAATACTCTTTTGCATTCAAATACTTATCCAGAACTAATTAAATGAGAGGATTAATTTAGTTTACATAATTAAGCACATAAATATACTTAAATTTATTTCATTCACTACAATAACAATATAAGGATATATTAAATTCAAATGTTTCTTCTTCATGATATAGTTTTTGCTAGGTAAAGATTGCTAAGTATAAATTTATAAGTACTATGTTTTTTTGCTTTGGAGAAATGGGGCAAGCGGTTAAGTGAGCACACGTAGGAGAACGTACACAAAATCGCTAGTATCAGCTCCTCGTTTATAAAAAACCATTTGTATGAATGAAAGCATTGTTTATTCGTCAATCCGTTTATAAACAATTCGTGTTTACATCTAACGCTTTGATCTCAAATAGGAGCTATTAAAAGGAGACGTCATTTACTAGGTAAGGCCCGAGTCTGTTGTGGTAGCGTCGCATCGCTTCGCTGATTACGTCAACCCATTGTTGCGATCGCCGTGGAAATTCTGCTTCCGCGTAGACGCTGTTATGAATAGTTCTTCGTCACCGATGTATTTGATATCTATATTAGAATTTAGAATAGGTATTTTTTTATGATCTGGTCAAGCTTAGCATATAGATCTTGTACGAATAATACAAAAAATTACGTAGGAAATAAGTGAAGCTCGTATATAAAAATGGCACTGTAAACTCCTTTGGCAGTAAATATACACTGTCCATAAGAAATTGATAAAAATTAAGGTTGAAAGGATGCAGGACAATGATATTATAACTAAGAAGTTACTGCTAAAAGTAGATACGTTACCTACATTTTCGTAAAACAAATGATGCGATCACACTGTGTGCGTGACTTCTAAACCATTCTTGAACTCACTTAAACACAAAATAAAATTCAAAATCTGTCCAGCCATTTAGGAGGAGTTCAGTTACATACACACGTAAACAAGAATTATGTATATAATGATATGTACACATATATAAAAATAATCAATCCGAGTATACACAATTCAGCATCACCTATCCGAACGTGACGGTTCACTTTCGTGCACTGTTCAATGAGACTAAAGAAATTAAATCACTTTAAAAATATCAAATATATACTGTAGATTAATTACAGTGAGCAAACACGTCTGTGTTTTGTAGTAAAATTCTTATAACAAATCGAATCGAAACGAATCCTAAACACATATCGATAGAAAATTGCATCGCCGTAAATATTTGAATACCCAAGGGTTAAATGCAAAGACGGTGAAAATAAAATAAATCCCGCCCGAGGCTTGTAAGGCAGCCCCTCTATAATGCACCTATTTCCAACCTTACTTACCGGGATTTATTTGTTTACAAGCGTTTCCCCGGGCGCTTTTGCAAACTTCATCTTATTCACTCCCAAAATAAAATGGATGCATCACCATTGCGCTAGCAAAATCTGCTCATGGCTTTCAAAAATGGCTTTCAAAAATGCAACTATGAAGCCAAAAGGAACATTAAATTGTTGTCTTTAAGGTATTTCGTCGTTGACTCGAATATACAAAAGTGTTCCAGGATGCACTGGTTCCACCTTCAATCCATACACACATGCAAGATAAACCTCTATACTAGTAGTATGTTGTAGCTCTTACTTATGTTGTATATACACACGTACACACAATTATTACATAAATGTTTATTGTTCATTTGCAAGGGTCAAAAACCGCACACATAAAAACTTTAATCTCAAACCAAGCTTCTTCGGTTTCATATTGTTTAGATCTCCTATTGATTCTATTGGTTTGTTTTGACAAATCGACATGACACTGGCAAAATTATGGGTTCTTTCTAAAGGGGCTTTAGACTAACATTTAAAAAAAAATCATTAAGTTAGAAGTTAGGTACACAAAAAACAGTGACATGTATGTATGTATAATCTTGTATTTAAGCCACAAAAATTGGCTATATTCTATAAAGACTATAGAAAAAAATATTAATTCATAATAATAATTTTATCATACGAGGCAAACGAATAGTTAGTTCATCTGATATTAAGTGATTACCGCCGTCCATAAACACTAGTTACACCAGAGGAGTTGCAAGTGCGTTGCCGGCCTTAAAGAAGTGTACGTGTACTTGAAAGTTTGTAACTCGTAATTGTTTGGAAACAACGCAGTTGGTAGTCGATTCCAAATATATATATATATATATACATATATAGAGATAACACAAGATTATTAATCAAATATGCAATTCACTACATGAGAAAAATCGTAATATTATTTATTGATGAACACAGCCTAGCTGCTAGTTCTCGTAACATTTCGTTTATTTTATTATTTTCACTGTTTTATTTACTAAATTGGCTTTATTTATTTTTTTAAACTTTCAAAAGTATATATATGTATATATATATATGGAAACGGCGTCATTCCTTTCCTTCCTCCGTCATTACCTTGAAACTTAGTATGTAGGTAGTTTTGGGGACGATGAATCGATCTAGCTAGATTTTATTCATAGAAAACTTTTTAACTGAGATTTCAGCCAATGAAAATATATAGCTAGAATATAAATGTGAATTTCGCCGGCGTTGTCAAAACAAATATATGTAGCTCAGATGGAAATCGGTTGCTTCGAAAATCCGAGTGTTCCAGCAAAAGATATTTTATAAGGCAAACCTAATAGTTTATTTTAATTTAAAAATGTTTTTTAAAGAACCGAGCTAGGCTCGGTCGCTCAGGTGCCTTAGCTATATATTTTGTAATCTTTGTTGTGTTTTACGTAATATAGTTTGGTTATTATGCACAAGTGAAGTGGATGGGTAATAATACCACGGAGCATGGATCCGACTTGCCACAAAAACTCCATGGAAAGTTTTTTTTTAACACTATTGGAGGCAAACGAACATATGGGTTAGCTGATGGTAAGTGATCACCGCCGTCCATAGACACTAGCAACACCATGGGAGTCGCAAGTGCGTTGCCAGCCTGTGTTTGGGAGGAGGGTGGAGAGGAGATGGGGAGGACGAAGTAGAGGTGGGCTCCCGGCGCTCTCACTGACCGAACGAAACGCAACAATGCAAGCACTATTACTTCACATCGGTGTTTCTGTGGGTTGGGTGGTAGTACCCAAGACGGGCCGACCCACACATGCTGAAACCAGTAATAACTTCAGTGTGGCTCTACCACCTACAAAAGTTCTAATTAGACGGCCACCATCTTTATTATTTTTTTTTATTGTAGCACGTCAAAATGACTGCACTATGCCTGATGGTAAGCACAGTACAATCCAAAAACAATAGCGACCACCAAGTGACACACTATCCCTGGCCGGTCGCCACTATCATGCCGGCCTGCAAAAAGCTGGATATGCACAGACTGATCCCGAAACGCGACGCGCAGAAGCGAATCATTATTACGAGCTTTTTCGCCATGTACATGGTAGTTGCGACCCAGTCGGGCTGTAAAACCTTACCACCCCGCTTTCGCCATTGCCTCGTTCGTTATCCAGCAGGGTGCACCACGTGCAGGTAAGGTTGGCTTGAGCGTCTCATGTCTTATGATGTTATTTGAAACCCCTTACACCCCAATTATATAGTTTATCCAAATGATCGTAAGAAACTTGTAATTACCCCCTCGATAATGGCAGTAATAATCTAGTAGAAAATTGGTTGCTAAAAAAATATAAAGCCAAAATACAATTTAAAAAAAAAACAACGTTACAAAAAGGTATACGTCTGTAAGGATAAATAATGTTATTTTCTCCATCACTTTACGATTCTGTCTGTTATCTCATTTTCGACAAATGAAACGTCCGTCCCAGCTGAAGTGGTTCCAGACCTCTTTGACAACAATGTTATTTTTTTTCTTCCCTCCGAAACCGTAAATAATTTATGTAGAGTGGATTTACTTGCCCCTTTATTATATATATTGTTTGTAAATATATCTGTGTATTTTGTCGGATCCGATTTCCATTATAGCAGAGATTTGTTATTCGTTTGTGTTAAATTTGATTTTACAGACGACTTCTTCCTTCCTTTAGTGCCTTATTGCAATGGATAAATAAAAAGGACTTCGCAAACGATTGACAAACTGTGCACCACATACAGTGGCATTTAATTATACCTATGTAACTCACACTGCATAACATGGCCTGCCCGTCGCCCTTCGTAATTTGTGACCTAAAGTTAAATCCTAAACATCAAGGGTTTCCTGTAAGTTACACTTATAACGTCATTAAACCAAAAATAGTTAATAATAATTGAACAGTTAATATTTAATAAATTACTATTAAAAATAATATATATATATATATATATATATATGCTCACGGATACGATTTTTACGTATACAAAATACTACATGTAAGTAAAAAAAAGGTGCGGACCAAGAGTCTGCAGAATAAAAAAAAAGTTACACTTAACAGTCAGCTAATTTACGTTAAGTTCGCTGCTATATTACGGCACATCGTCACCTATTAACAACATCAGAGATTGTGGTCGAAATGTAATGAAGACATCTCTGTTTACCTTAAAAAAAGAACTACGCAACTACACTAACTAGGTATATATATATACATATATATAAAATGATTTATATTCACACACAGACTCTCAAATGTTATTTTGGATAGAGCCGTACACTACGATGTCTGAATGATGACTAAACTAAGTAATGAAAATTTATAGTGGAATAAGGTAAAAATGTCGATTTACTGAATTGCACATGTAATAAGATAGTGACGTATGAGTGACGCTGAGTGCGTTTTATGAACATAATAGTAAGGGTCATAACAGGACGCTAACCCTTTTGGCATACTTTGTTATTAGTTTTATGTAATTAGTTTTATTATTAAATAATTATATACTACAATGAAAGTTACTAATCACGAATAAGACTTTGATTAAACTTTATCTGCATCTATCTACCTTTTGTAATTTTTTATACACAGAGCAAGCGTATGTTATTTCAAAAATAATAAAACAAGAGAATTGTTAATAATACACTTAGGAATCAAAAATAAAAATCTAAAGTGGTACTAATTCATTTCTCTCTAGAGAACATTAAAATATATTATATGTTAAGTTAAAAGGACGAGTCGTCAATAATTATAATATAAATACGCGTGCTAATAGCTAGTATGCTAGTCGCTTACCTCTGTGACGAAGCTTCAACTATTTGTCGCGCTAAAAACTAAACTTAACCATAACCTTTCCGATAAAGGCATGTAGAAATGTCTACAGACGTTGATCATTCCAATAATGACTCGAAATTATCGTTTCCAACTTCCTTTTATGCGTATACAAACTACGGGTTCAATTATCGTTCTGCGTTAGCCGTCACGCAACCCGCCAGTTTGTAACGAATACGATAATGTTTCCTCACACTTACATTTATTCACAAGTTAAAATAATACTTCATTGTGATACAGACAAGTATGGAAGTAACATAAGAATATTTATCTAGTTCTTCTTATGTTAACACTAAGTAAAGTACATCTATAGGCGCGTTTAGCGGTATTTTTGGCAGGAGACTATGATTTCGCGTCAAGATATGCTACGTAAGAATGATCGACCGTATTGCGCTTGCACGGCTTACGTCAGACTAACAATGCGTAGTACAGGAGCCTGTATACATCTAATATTGTTATTTTGCAGCTCATGATACGTTTAATTGATTAATAAACTAAATAAAAATGTATGTCATTATTGCTCCGAGTGCCAACAAATATGAAAACCACCCTAACAAATTCTGAATTAGAAATATTGTCATTCACACTATGATATGACCTGGGCGACCGAGACCAGCTCGGTTCTTTAAAAAACATTTTAAATTTAAAATAAACTGTTAGGTTTGCATCACAAAATTGGCATTTTTTTTCACAAAAAAGAAATTAAATTAAAAAAAGGTATCACTTTTGCTGTCGCTCGGATTCGAACTGGGGTTACACGGATTTTCGAAGTAGTCGATTTCCTATTCTGTTTTGACAGCAGCGGCGAAATTTACCTTTATATTCTAGCTATATTTGTTCATTGGCTGAAAACTCAACCAAAAAAGTTTTCTATGAATAGTATCTAGCTAGATCGATTTATTGTCCCCGAAACTGCCTACATACTAAGTTTCACGGAAATAGAAGACGCCGTTTCCGAGATCCTGAATATATACAAATATAAAAAATATACAAGAATTTCTCATTTATAGGTATAAGATGAATAAAAAAAAAAACATTTATTTCATTGTTTTATGTTTTCACTTTTATCGGCAGTCCTTACGACTGGCTCGCCTTTTTTATTGTATCGTATAATATCTAATAGAAATAGTCATTCCTAATAACAAAAATATTTTTTCATGTTTCAACATAACAACACATAGTTATATGACAAATAACATACGTTTATGAGACGTAACCGTATTGTTTCCGTAATAAATTATGCGAATTTAAACGCATTAATATAATTTAACTCAATATTTCAAATCTCAAATAGAGCGTCTTTAGCGTTATTATGTTTGAATAATTCTATTTTGCGATGTTATTTTAGTGTATTATAGCACGTGAGTGTGAATCGTATCAATGTATAAGCTTTAAGCGGTTAATGTTGCCTAAAATAAAATTAAAATGATATAGTTCTAAATCCGAAAATGGTTACTCAAAAAGAATCAAACAGTATTCTGATAACATTCAACCTTATCTCACTCAATATACATTTGGAAATAACTACAATTGATAAGACTCTTTTCTCGATTGGATTGTGATTCTTAGAAGAATGTATTCCTAGAAACTTCAACATTAATTTCTCCACCTCTTTGTTCGGTTGACCAACAACAATATGTATATTCATGAAAAGTTGTTCATAATAATATAATTCGTTCTTAGTAATAGTAAAGGGAAGAAATGTATTGAAAAATGAATAGATAGAAACCAGATTACTGGATATACGGCATAGCGTGTAGGTCTTAAATTATTGGCTGATGATGAAACGTAATAAATGAAAAGAGATTCACTTTGCCAGAATTATTACTATATTCAGTTAAACCCGACTGAATCATTTTTATCGCAATAATAATCATTTTAGTTTACAAATTTAAAAATTGTTTTAATTTGAGACAATAAATATTTTAAAAATTCAATATAGGACACAGTTGTTTCATTATTACTCGAAATGCAATGCGATATGCTTAAACATGGCACTATGGTGGATTTTACACTTATATTTCTTTACTAACGTTCTCGGCGGACGTTGTCCCGTTCTGATAATGAAGAAAATCGTAACAAATTCTATACATAAACCGCCCTCGTGAATCACTTTATCTACTGGTGAAAACTGCATGAAAATCCGTTCAGTAGTTCTTGAGTTTGTAAGGAACAGACACGTGACAGAAGACTTTTTTTTATAATATGTAGTGATAATGGTCATGATTCAATATGACACAATTTCAATAAACGATCACCGTGTAATCTTCTATTTTTAATAGAATGCTCTACTGTGTTTGTAATTTACGTAATTAATTCAGTCGCCGGTCGCTCGTAACTTGCGACAAACACTTTCACCGCTGGCAAACAAGCCATTTTTCAAGGTCACACACACACGTATTTGTATACATTTCAAAAATTGAAACAAAGAAAAACACTGGTTATGAAATTATTTTTTTATTCTTTTTACTATTACTACAAAAAAAACTGTGGTAATATGCGATATATCGTGGGCATACAAAGAAACCCATTATTTCATGTAATTACTTCAGGACGAATTAGACGCGGGTTACGTATAACGCAAAAATATCATTAGTCTTCAAATAATCTACACATACTAATTTAAATAACTACCAGATACAGTCAATCTCGTGAAAAACAAAAAGATGTAATCATTTGGTTTGCAAATATTAAGCCGTATTGGACTGTAAAAGGATTGTATTGCTGAAACGTTAAAGCCAAAAATGTATAGCAATACCACTTGACTTTCTAATAATATATTCTCTCTCTACAATTATGAACCCATGAGCTATTTTTTCACCCTAACACGACAAAGTGACTATCTTGTAATTGTCGGTTAGGGATTGTTTAAGCATTATGCCAGCAGGTTTTTGGTATTTTTGACTGCCTCATTTTCTCTCCTTTGTCAGCTAAAATAATCAAAACTCTTACCCGTAGTGTGCTAGCATCCCACCTCATCATTAAAAAAATTCTGCATTTGATTCTTTGATTGATTTGATTTGATTCGCAGTTTCTGTAGTAAACACCTGACTTTACTATTTGAACGTAACTTAACGTAGGCGCGCCTTTTAAAGCTCACCTGTCGTGTGCTAGCAACTCACCTAGTTTTGAGTTTTTGGCGGGATTTCAGTCTGTCATGTAGTGGATTTTATATTTTATTCATAATCTTGTGTTATTTGACTATATATTGTGTAAATTTGGTGGTGTTTTACGTAATATAGTTAGTTTATTATGCATAAGTGAAGTGAATGGAAAATAATAACACGGAGCATGAAATTCTGAGATGCCACAATAACTCCCTGGAAGGTTCTAGCAAGGGATCCACCATCTTGTTAGAATATGGTTTCACACGATGCTTAATATTGGAATGATCACACGAAGTTTGTGATATTATTGGCTACGTGAGAATGGCAGTAATAATCGGAAAGCTTGATTGCCAAAAATAAAGTTAAAAAAAAAACTCACCTAGTTAATAAAAATGCTGCATTGCATCACAGTCTTCGTAATAAGCACCTGAGGGTTTTTTTTTATAAAACGTTACACAACAAGGACGAACCTTTTAGAGCTCATCTGTCGTGTGCTAGCAGTCCACCTACTTAACAAGAACTTGCATCGCAATCTCTCTAATAAACGCTTTTTAAAAATTTTATTAATAGAAACGTCACACAGCAAAAGCGCGCCTTTTACAGCCTACCTGTTGTAGGCTAGCAACTCACCTATTTAATAAAAAATGCTAAATTACATCAGTACCCATACTAAATACCTTACAGACTTTACTGTTCCCCGCACACCCGATTAGGCCTCCCACGGCAGCGGCTCAAGCCTAGGTTCGATCCCTCGGTAGGGAGCCCTTGAGTGCGTTGCTTGCGCGATACGGTGACACACAAATATACAACACTGCTACAACACTACACGATCACCCCCACACACGTGCACGCCTACACGCTTACACATGAAAGTGGAAGGGTTTACTTATTTTTCCTTATCGAACTGAAAAACTCTCAATTTTCCGATAATAAATATATGGAGGAGTTGTTGAGGCGTGTATGCTTGGTACACATATACGTTTCAACAACTCATACATATATGAATAGTTAGCTAAGATAGGTCACGATTTTGCATGCAAGCCAAGCCAAGGTGTGCGGTGCACCCTTGAGCTGGTTGCCAAAATAAAATCGGCTGAGTGCCTTAAGCGCTCGCCTTAATAGTCCGGTGAAGCTGTTAAGACTTTGCTGTGTCAATAGCGTAGTAATTTCGAAAAAAAAGACTACTGTTCGCACGTAACACAACAAAGGCGCGCCTTTTAAAGCTCACCTGTCGTGTGCTAGCAACCCACCTTGTTCATAAAATATACTGCATTGCATCAGTTTCTGTAAAAAATACAGACTTTACTGTTTGTACATTACACGATAAAGGCGCGTCTTGTAGAGCTGAAATCTTCAAAGTTATATGGTTTTAAATATAGCGATTTTATAACCGATATTATTGATATTGAAATTCGGTCCGTGCGTTTTATGTATTGGACTCGGGCCAAAGCTAACAATTTCGCGCAAAATTGCAAGTGTTCAGTGATTTAAATACATAACTAAGAATAGTTAAGCACGCCGCACTCTCGTACTAACTATATGAGATTTACAGTACTTTATAACAACACTAGTTGTACTCCTAGCTCCAGACGCTTTTGCTGATCTACATATATTTGATTACACACTTATACAATACAGACAGATCTACATATTTATTATTATTGTTGAAGTGACAACTACATTAAGCACGATGTGCGGTGTTTTTGGCAGGAGATAAAGTTATGATTTCGCGTCATGACGTGCCAATAAAGCATGACCGAGCGTATTGCACTTGCGCGACTTACGTTAGATAAGCGATGCGTAGTATAACGGCCGGTTTATGTCTAATATTGATGATTTGTTCAAAGATTGATCGGTTCATCGTATGTTTTAACAATTGATAAGCTGTACAAAGATCTATATAATTATTATTCGGATTTTTTTATATCATAAGAAGCATACAAACAGGTGGGTTACCTGATGTTAAATGATTACCACAGAGGAGTTTCAAATGCGTAGCCAGCCTGTGTTGATGAGGAAGGGGGGAAGAGGGGGAGAGGAGAAACGAAACGAGAAGGGTGAGGTGGTCCCCCAGCGCCCTCACTGACCGAACGAAACGTAACAATGCAAGCACTGTTATTTCGAGTGGGTGTTTCTGTGGTTCGGATGGTACTAACCCAAGCGTGCCGAACCATTCATGCTGAAAACAGTTATAGCTTCAGCGTGGCTTTATCACCTACAGTGTGAATAGATGTGAAAACCAGTCAGTAAATTTCAATATACAAATTATAAAATTTAAATAATTCATTTGAAAAATCCAAAATAAAGCACAGTTATATTATAGTTTTCAATTTTCACTTCTATCCGCAGTTCTTATGACTGCCTGGACTTTTAAATTATTATATTGTAAGAATTATTACGTCGTTACCTATTTTAAATGAAAATAAAAACATATATTTGAATATTAACAAGACCCTCGTGTGTATTATATGTAAGCACCAAAAAACAAAATTTATAAAATTTGAATCGAATCCATTTTATGAACACGATTTTTAGAAATAATTTAACTGTACAAAAACATCTGTCCCCGTTTTTTTATTATTATTCGGGTCAGTTTGTTTTCGAACAAAATGATGTTACGAAATATATGCGAGTATGTTGGCCTGAAGGTATATTGTCCAGTAATTAAATTCGTATGTGTATTTTGTTAACAATTTTTATACCTATTTTTCCATATTTATGTTTTTTATTGTGTTATTTTTATTGTGACTGTATTTATATCCATTTTTATTTTGTCTTCTAACGAATGATTGCAGAATTATAAAATAAAATAGATTTATTAGTTATGGCCCGAGACTACGCTCACATAAAAGTGGTTTGTTTCAAAAGAACTTCGTGTCTATGTCCGTATCAGTGGTGAACCTTTTTTTATTTCAGTTTCCAATATCATCTAAACGTTTAGTACCTGGGCGACCGAGCCTAGCTCGGTTCTTTAAAAAACATTTTTTGATTGAAATCTTAGTAAAAAAAGTTTTCTATGAATTAAATCTAGCTAGATCAATTTATCGTCCCCGAAACTACCTACATACTAAATTTCACGGAAATAGATGACGCCATTTCCGAAATTATGAATATATACAAATATAAAAATATACAAGAATTGCTCGTTTAAAGGTATTAGATAATTATTTTGTTGACAGTGTTGTCATTTAAGCAATAGAAAAGTATCCAAACGTCATTTAAAAAGTCGCTAGATTTTGAACAATACATAATAAAAAATTCCGCCAGCAGTCGCTAAATGTTTCATAATATTTCATGGTAAAAAATACGGTGAAAGTATTATATTGCGAATATTTCACTGTGATAAAACAGACAAAAGGCTTTACTTGGATTAGTTATAACAACTTTTAGTCACTTGATAACTCTTCTTGCTGTTTTCATTCTGGTCGACCCGAGATTGAACGTCATTCTGATAGAGAAATTCCAAAAACAACATCAGCAATTCATGTTGTTACCAGTAATTACAATTAAATTAGTACCATAATACTTAAACATTTTCAATATTGAATTAGTCGCCTTCGCTAATTTTTGAAGTAGGTAAAAAAAGTCGTTAAACATGTCCAAAATCCGCTAGATCTAGCGACAAAGTCGCTAAAACGGCAACAATGGCCGATGAATTTATTATAATAAATTATAATATTATAAACTTATACAACACTTTGAAAATTTCTCTAAATGTTATTAAAATAGTCTCGAATAAATAACAAACCGTTTCATTTCATATATAGGGAGGAAATACAAACAGTAATGAACGTAAGAACAAAGAAAATATATCGGAACGACCCAAATTTATAAAAGAAATATTTATGAATACAAAAATAAATACATGATAAAGAAGGTCCAATGCCTAGATCAACAGTGGCATCGTATCTATATATACATAATTCTTTTGTACGTGTGTGACTGAATTTCTCCTAAACGGCTACGTTGATATTGATTACTTTTTATGTATTTTCATATGGATTCAAGAATGGTTTAGATTTATAATTGGACGCGATGGGAAGCGCTATCATCTTATTTCAGGATTTTTATTTGTTTTCAAAGTAGAGCAACGTTTGTCAAGGCCGCTGTTATATACCACATTCTTATCCTTCATTTGTTTACCAATTTTCATTGGTTTAGAACAGGTATACCTAAACTATTTTGAGCAAGACACCTCCTTAAAATGAATCGATACCTCAGACGCCCATAGCCATATTACTTTTATATCGCGTATATGCATCAAATACAAAGCAAGTCCGACGAAGACCTAGCAGGCCAATGTGAAAAAAAAAAAACGACAAAACATTTGAAAGACGCTCGAACACAATATCTTGTACTAACATGCCCACATTTATTGACTTGTCGAATTTTTATTTTGTGCGAAACTTGTGCACCCTTATCGACTTTTTTTTAGTTTTTTTTAAATACTTCCTAATAAGGTATTAGTATATTTATTACAAGTTAAATACATGTAACACAACTTAGACAGTATTTTGAATGTCTCAAATAAGAACTTGTGTTAATTAATAGGGATCATTTTTAGAGCTCATTGATCAGATTTGGTCTTATATAAAAGCGAATTGAAAACAGGTATTTTTTTCCTAAGCTTGTTTATGATCGCTTAAGCACTTCATACATTTATTTTCGAGGAAATTTTCAATAATGATTTTGGTCAAAGTTGGATCTCGAAGTTCATGCTTAAAAATTAACATATTTGGAACGACGTAAAAAAATAAAAGCTACGACTGATGCGAAACGTTTTATCTTTATGAATTTTGATATAATATCCAATTCACAATGGACCGCCGTGTGTCGGTAACTTATCAGGTAAATGAACAATTGTATAGGCATTCTATCTGTCCGCTTTGTTAACAGTGGGAGAGGAGAGCGGAGATGGCACCCAGGTACTAGGGATGCCAGATAACCGATTGTGTAAATAGCGGAAATATCCCAAGCGTTATTTCTGAAAAGCCACATATTTCGGCTTCGTATTAAATGCCAGGTACTAGAATTTCAAATCAGAACAAAAGACGTGTACTACATTCAAGTATATTCATATTATTTCTTACTAGCCAGTGCCCGCGACTTTGTTCGCGTGGACATAGTTAATTTGGGATAACTAATATATAGCGAAAGCTCTCAAGAGGAAAAAACACCCCGATTTTTAAACATTCTTTATTGAAGCTCCGCCCCTATTGGTCTTAGCG
>JACEII010000001.1:12964676-12987206 GCA_014332785.1 Antheraea mylitta
AAATATTGATTCCTAATTACAAATAGGGTTGCCAATTTTGTTTTAAGTAAATTTAACTGTTTTAATTTTTTATTTCAAAAACAGTATTTGTATTTAAAAGTAGCTAATGAATTCAATTGAAAAGTTGCAATGATATAACAAAAAAGCTGTACATACGTTACCAACATGTTTTGGCAAATATTTTGGCAAAACTGATGTCACAATAATGCACACATACGTAAAATAATATTGTAACGCCACACTGTCTTATATAAAATGTGGAAGTGAGATGGCATATTCTCAATATCGGTAGTTAAAAAGAAATAGTTATATGTTGCTTAGATACCGGTCGGATTGATGGGTCAGCCGTCAAAAATAAGCTAGTTAGCCAAGTTTTAACAAGGTGTTATCGAAGCGCTTATAACTTATCTGCAGATTTTTAGTTATTGTTCAAGCACCATTCTTCAGGTTCCGTATACTTTGTTTTGTATGATTTTTAATTGAATTTTAAAATGTTGAAGAGTGACAAACTAAAAAGATTTACCTTAATGGATCTATATGTACCGCACATATATCTCGATCTAATTGAGTATAGAACCGAATCAGACTTTGATATATTACCATTCTTCCTTTAGCAATACCTAATACCTTTAATCTATCTTAATACCTTTAAACGAGCAATTCTTATATAGTTTGATATTGTTATATATTTTATATTGTTATATATTCATGTATATTAAGTATCTCAGAAACGGTAAGAGCGATTTCCGTAAAACTTAGTATGTAGGTGAATAAATCGATCTGGTTAGATTTCATTCATAGAAAACTTTTTTATCTGAGTTTTCAGGCAATGAAAAAATATAGCTAAAACATAAAGGTAAATTTCGCCGCCGCTGTCAAAACAAAAGTAGCTCAGATGGAAATCGGTTGCTTTCAAAATCTGTTAACTCCAGTTCGAGTCCGCGTAATAGCAAAAGAGATATCTTTTTTTTTCGTAAAAAAGGTAATTTTGTAAGGCAAATCTAACTAACAGTTTATTTAAATTTAAAAAATAATTGTATTATTATAATTACCTATAAGAGTTTTTGTTTTTTGATAAAAATGCTAATTTTGTGGGACAAGCCTAACAGTTTATTTTAATTTAAAAATGTCTTTTAAAGAACCGAGCCAGGCTCGGACGTCCCGGTACTAATAATTTGGAAAGCAAATAAATAAACTGGAGGACATAATAAAAGCCGTGTGAAATGTGAATTATGCTTTAAAGAAAGTTTATAACCATTAAAATTTAATATCTGAGAAAATCTTGTCTGAAAAAATCCTAGAAATGTGCGCGACATTTCATTCGAAAGAAATTTTAAATATTTGACCTTTTCGTTTCAGAAAAGGAACAACGTTCAAAACGTGTACGATTTTCATAAGAATAAGTTTTTTTTTTCGAATGACTACGCTATTGACCCAGCAAGGTTTTAACAGCTTCACCGGACTACTAAGGCGAGCGCTTAAGGCACTCAGCCGATTTTATTTTAGCAACCAGCTCAAGGGTGCACGGCACACCTCGGCTTGGCTGTTGCCTGTTGCATGCAAAATCGCGACCTATCTTAGCGAACCTAGCTAACTATTCATATATGTATGAGTTGTTGAAACGTATATGTGTACCAAGCATACACGCCTCAACAACTCCTCCATATATTAATTATCGGAAAATTGAAAGTATTTCAGTTCGATAAGGGAAAAAAGTAAACCCTTCCACTTTCATGTGTAAGCGTGTAGGCGTGCACGTGTGTGGGGGTGATCGTGTATCATAAGAATAAGCAACGCACTTGCGACTCACTTAATATCAAGTGACCCACCTGTTCCTTTGACTCCTATGATATAAAAAAAGCTAATGAAAAACATCTTTTCCACATTCTTAACTATTTACGATTTTGCTGGTGTTATATTTAATGTGGTAAATAGATGCACGATGATAATGACTCGGTGATACCTGTATAAACACTGCTTAAGTTAACGTATGTAGGAATTAAAGAAAAAGGCTATGTTTTCGATGAAAAACCGTCACGAAACAAAACCATAGGAAAGGCCCCAAAGCAGTCATCAATAGTTATTTAGAAAGATCAGTGAAACGAGCATGTGACATGTGACAGGTAGGTATTTAAAAATCCAACACATTTAAAAAAATGCCTGACAACACTTCGGCGTAAGGTAATTGAAATTCTCAGAAACTATTATTTTTATAAAGCGCTATGCGTCCAGCGATATATTATATATTCTGTCGTAGAGAAGTGGACTCAACGGTGTGATATGCATACGCATGAGAGGCGAAGTAAAAATAACACTATATGTTGATTGAAGAAGGCGTTACTTTGCGGAAATCCATAATTAAATATTATAGTGGACGCTACTTTGCACTTCCGCTTGGAATTTGTTGATCACCACTAAGTCTAAACGTGTTTCGAGACTCGCCCACTCGCATCGTAAGAGTCAACAACATCGTTCTGAAGATGCTCCGTGTAGGAGCGAAACACGTTTACATAGCCCGTTGAAGGTGTTAAGACCTTGCAACGTCAATAGCGTAGTCATTTCGAAAAAAAAAAAACAAAACACGTTTAGACGTAGTGGTGATCAATCACTTCCAGGTGGAAATGCAAAATGCGTCCACTATAATATTGAATAACACTATTTATGAAGAAACTCTGTAAGCAAAGTAATTTTTACTAATATATTTCTATTTCTTTTCCTGTGCAATAAATAACGCAGCTTATAATATCATTCAGGTTGTGATGCCAGTACATGTCATTATACCTATATTATTACAGAGTAGATCTCTAAATGAATTATTGATTTCCAATCTAAGAGTTGTAGCTATCCGGACAAACATAAGCCCATACTATCATGTTATTATCATATTTTTATTTATCGTAGGTTGAAACTCTTTATAGGATTCAGATCTATGTCAATTAATTCGTTATACCAAATTTTTATTTTTATTATTATAAAAATTGCTGACCTACAATATCTCTTTCAGTAAAAATATTGTCATGTAATCAAAACCGTACAGAAAAATATTCAACAAAATAAGATTGAGAGCACGAGAGAATGAGAGCGTGAAGTTATAGCGTTGTATAATAAAAAAACCTCTACGGAATTATTATTTATGAGCTTAATAACGTTTTAGGCTTTTGTGAAAAATGTCAAGATATATGTTTATTTTAACTAATTTGAAACGTAACAAAAGATTTTCATGGAGCAACAAATCTTGCTTGAGTGTTTTGTAAAATGTAAACTGTTAAATGAATTCACACTTATTTGAATCATCTTTGCAATATTCATGTAAAATATTTTAGAGTTGTCGTGAATGCGATCTTATAGAGAGAGAAAGTTATACCTATAAGAATGAAGCAAAAAGAAGAACAACAAACTCTTTCTCTACAAAACGAAATCCGTTCGCCTTGACTCCTACTTTTCAAGGTGTTTCTTTACAAGTGACTGACAACCTCGAGCTTCTTGGGATCCAACTAACATAGGATCTCAATTTCGGGCGCTCAATTGAACAGAAACCGAGAACAGCTGCGAGAAAACTTGGGATCCTCTCTAAAGTTAAGCGATATTTTACACCAGAACAGCTTCTTAACCTGTATCAAGCTCAAGTACGCTCATGTGTGGAATATTGCTGCCACTTATGGGATGGATCAGCCAAAGATCAGCTGGCCGCTCTTGATTTTATTGAACGTCGTGATCGTCGGCTTATCGGTATGAAGCACTGTGCAATAAAAGAATGCTCATTTAGACCATCGACGAAAAGTAGCATGTCTCCCAGTGTTTTATAGGTTACACTTTGGAGAGTGTGCACAGGAATTATATGATATAATTCCGCCGTCCCCATTCCATCTGAGGACGACTAGACGCCGTGAGGGTTTCCACCCTTACGTGGTTGATATTCCCGTAATTCGAACGAAGCGATTTGCTTCCACATTCATTATACGTACGGCTAAGAAGTGGAATTCACTCCCGGCGTCTGTCTTCCCGACATCTTATAACTTGGGAGTCTTCAAGAGTGGATAGGCACCTAGTGGGAAAGCGCGATACATCGTCGGCCTCATCGTCACTTACCATCAGGAGAGATTGTAGCGCGTACCTGTTGAATATAAAAAAAAGAGAGAAAGTAAAAACAAGATGGCGATGCGACTGAGGGGAGTGTATCTTATGTTCAATAAAATAATTAAATATTACAATAAATGTTACTACGTACAGAAAGAAGAGATCAAGAGTAAGTCAAAATAAAACTAATAAACTATTCTCGACATAGGTTATTGAGAATGTAATCTATATCTATACATATAAAAAAAATTGTTGCAAGTGTCTAGGAATAAGTAATAAAATATATTTCAATCATTTTTAGAAATATCTGTCTGTCTGTCCTTTTGTGCGAACACTTATCACTTTTAAAGTACTGCGTTCACGATAAAACGTCATAAAGCATATCCTCGAGTATCATTTAGTATTTATTCCATTAAAATCGGTTCACTCTATCAAGAGTTATTGTAATTTTAATGGCGACGCGACTTAAGAGAAAAATAGATAAGTAAATGGACTTAAAATATTAAGATGTTTTTTTAGTAACTGTGTTAGGTTTCACGCCGACGTAGTCGCAGGTTCAGCTAGTAATATAAACAATACCATCAGTAACGAAATAAGATTTAGCGGCTATCGTAATTTTACGCGATTCAGGCTCACTTCAATGACTAGACGACATACCAGTTCATTTTGCCCGTAAATAGGTTAATATAACATGGGTAAACACTACATAGAAGACGACAATGAACGTTTCCGTGCGTCTGGAGGGGCCATAAAATGGACAAATACCATCAGCGCGGCGGGAAAGCCTTTTATCACACGCCGTTATCTCGAAATAGCTTAATTTTCTTCGACCCAGATCTCGAGATAAGCTGTTAGGAAAAACACTCCAAGCTTTATGACAATGTATATGTAACTTGTTTGATTATATACTTCTATGTCAAAGATGTACTAAAATTAGGCGGCAATATTAGAACTTTAACACCTATCAGGAAATAGTTTAGATAGATAAGCAATTGAAATTGTCTCAATTCTTTTATATATCTTTATATAAAGATATTTTTTGGAAGTAAAAACTTCTTTAGTCGCATAAAGCCTAACCGTAACATTAGTATGAAAAAGACTTACGGGTTCGCGTCACCGATGGCCTCAACATGATAGTGAAGTGTCACCGACATGCTCGTGACGTGTTGAGCTTTTGCCAGACTGGCGACGTGTAATATAGCGCCCTGTGCATATGTTGATGTTTTGTATTTCGTTTGTGCAGCCCATCGTATATTAAAGTAATTAATTAGCAAACTGAATTAATAAACTGTATAAAAATATATTTAATCATTGCTCAGAGTGTCCATAGATATAAAAACCAGATTATATTTAATAATTTAAATTTACGAAATAATTCCAACTATATTTGATTTAGTAATTAAGAAAAGAACACATTAACTGTATTGTTTTGTGTTTCGCTTACGTCAGCATTTTATAGACTCGACTTTTTTATGGAAAAATTTCTTAACATTTATTTTATCAGCAGACCCCCAGTACACCGTAGTATTCTTATTCTCATTATTTCAGCTCGATACAATTATTTTAGGAATCAAATTATAGAACCTTTGAGCATTTAAAAAAAAAATAAAAAATTCAAAATGAAAATTAAAAAATAAAATCAAATGTAAACATGTTCAGTTTCAGTTTCAATTCTGACGTACAACTAAGAAAACTCAGAATGCCGCCACCATTTTAACATTTACATTAGCTGATTTATTTTGTAATATCTATCATATTCACAGTCGAGTCGGGTCTTTGAAGTCAGTTATAATAATTTCTAATTAATGTTGTCGCTTGTAAAACTTGTATTATGAATATGAAAAAGTTTCCGTCCATCGTTTATAAATAACGCATATAGTTGTGTGTGACCTCATTTTATGCAATATCTATTTATGCTTAGGTCTCTTCGTATACAATAAGCAAAGGATTGATCCAGGTCACGTTAATGTAATTTGTAACCTTATCCTATTTCAAAGAAGGAATTTTTCAATTGTTTAATATACAATAGCCCCGGCCTGCGACTTCGTCCGCGTGGTAATAGTTACTCTGGGCTAACGCTAACATGCAGCAGAATCACTCAAAAGGAAAAAATCCCGATTTTGAACATTTTTCATTTGTGCCCCGCCCCTATTGCTGATATATAATATTCCTCGATAGATGAGCTAAATAACACTGAAATAATTATTCAAATCGGACCAGTAATTCCAGAGATTACCCCCTACAACGTCACAATCTCAAAAACTTTACCTCTTTACAATATTATAATATAGATGAGCTTGCGTGTCTGACGTATGGAATATTGTGGCCTCCTTCTGTGAGGAGGTCGTCTCTCAGAAGGAGGCGGCGGAGAGGGCTCGCGAGGACGATCCTTCAAGCGGCCGTCTCCGCCACTGGAGGACTGGCAGGAGGAGGTGGCAATTTGACCGTTTTCTCCCGCCACTGTAGCCGGACCTAGAGAGGGTGGGTCGGGGGCCCCATCTTTCCATTGCACAGATCCGGCGGACGAAGGAGACGGCCGGTGTGTGTTCGGCTGTCTCCTTACAAGACGAGGCCCGGCGGCGGCACTTCTGCTGCTGGGCCAACCGCTGGAGCGGCACGATGAAGTCTATAGAGATCTCGTGCCGCCCCAACTATAGCGGAAACCGTACACCGTGGGGTTTTAATCCGTACGAGTCGGACATAACCCACCCTCTCCCCCGGGAGGGTGGGTATCGATAAGGGATTTCCCCAAGTAAAAAAAGGTTTACCCTCGCCTATGGATAATTCATATTTTATCAATAAAATCAATATATTCCGAGTATACGTGCAAAGTAATATTAATTGATGGATTTCCACAAAGTAATGCCTTCTTCATTCAAACTAACAAACTTCATCTCTTTATAATATAGTAATATAAATGTAACATTAATTAAGGCATTATGTAAATTGTCAATTAGTGATGTTACTCTGTGGTGAGTAGCTTGTATCAGTCGCTCGCGCCAATAAGAAGATATGTATGATGTTATGTTTCCTCCAAAAACACCTCATCGTCACTCATATATTTAGTCCAGAACGCTATAGAACTAATATAAGGGGTTAACATATACATGAACAGGAACTGAACCAACTACTAACAATAGTCTCATTAATAATCTTATTAATATTATTTCAGTATGATATAATGATGATAGAAATTAGATGACAACATATTGTAGGGATCGGGTAAATGATACAAACAACTAAATTCAAGGAATTCGGTATCTTAACTCTGCCTTCCCAGCACATTCTTGATAATTTAATGTATGTCCGAAAGAACCTTGATAAACTGGGTTTCGTAAAAGGCCGGCATAGTCAACAATTGTGACAAACTGGTTATCCCATATTTTTAGACTTAGTAAAACGAGTAATAGTTTTTTGGGAAATAGTGTACGGTTCTATAACAAAGTTCCAAAGGATATTATCGATTTGCCGGATTGTGAATTTAAGCGCCATGTCAAGCGGGTTTTGGTCTCAAAAGGCTATTATAGAGTGAATCAGTATGTGAACGATAGTGATGTCTGGAATTGATTCATCTCTGTGCATCCATTAAAAACGTTTCTGTCATGTATGTAATATAGTCTAAATATTAAAAAGATAAACCAGATCGAGTTTCTTGTCGGTTCTTCTCGATGACTGGGTTGTTTCCGAACCGGTGGTAGTTTTTGACGTTCATAAGTGCCTTATTAGGGCCTAAACTGAATAAAGTATTTTTGATTTTGATTTTTGATTTTTAACGGAGGCTAATACAATACCGACTTTATTATAACATATTACGTATTCATATACTCCCTCGCAATATCGTTCTTAAGTCTCAGTTTCATAACTAAATGCCAAGCACCTACCGACATGTTCCTGTAAAACTACGACTCAAAACTTAATACTGAAAAACTGGTTGAAATAAAGAAAAATATCTCTAATTTCCAGTACCGATTTTACCAACAGACACGAATTCATGCTACAGAGAACCTGTTTTATTCTTTGTATTACAACTCCTCTGCGTCCTATTTCACGGCGTAACCAAAGTTACATATTTCCCACATCTTTTACCCAAAAGAGAAATTTGAAATATCATTTTTAACAGTCACAATTTAGAACAGAGAAATACTGGTGCTATATTCGGAGAAACTTTCTACATTATGGAACACTATTAAGTGACAATTCTAGTATATATGAAACGGTGGATGGGCGTTGAGAGCGGATATTTATAAAGGTGTGACGTCAATCATATGTGACGTCATCCTTGTAATTTAATTGGCCAGTGACATAGGAATAATATCAAGTATCTATATATATAATAGGATTATAAATCTGTCGTGTCTGTACATTTTGGATTTTTGAATACATTTTAATCAACCTCCTTAACCAACCCAAGCCAACCTCGCCTGCACGTGGTGCATCCTGCTGAATAACGAACGAGGCAATGGCGCAAGCGGGGTGGTAGGGTTTTATAGCCCGACTGGGTCGCAACCACCATGTATATGGCGAAAAAGTTCGTAATAGTGATTCGCTTCTACGGGTCGCGTTTCGGGATCAGCCTGTGCATATCCAGCTTATTACAGGCCGGCATGATAGTGGCGACCGGCGATGGACAGTGTGTCAATCGGTGGTCGCTATTATTTTTGGATTATACTGTGCTTAACATCAGGCATAGTGCAGTCACTTTGCCGTGCTACAATAAAAAAAAAATTTAGAAATGTTTATTTGTCTGTTTGTATAAACATGCATCACTGCTAAAATACAACGTTCATGGTAAAACCTCTCCAAGATAATCATAAAGCATATCTTCGAGTAACATTTAGTTTTTGCTTGATTAAAATTAGTTCGATCTATCAAAAGTTATTGTAATTTGAGTGAGAGTTCGAGTTAAGTACGAGAAAAGAGTAGAAATATTATAAAGCTGGAGGTTTTGTTTCTTTAGTTTGTCAAACGCGCTAATCTCAGGAAGTACTGGTACAATTTAAAAAAATCTTTCAGTGTTAAAAAGAACATTTTCTAGATTCATTTTCAAGAAATACTGATTAGTCATCAACTATAACCCATCTTTCATTCAAGCTTATTCTATTGCTAGCGTAATATTACTCACTCTCTAAGTATTGTCTAGTACACGTGCAGTGCGTAATATCTGGAAACTGTCTGTCCGTATATAACAAGCTACGATGCCTAATATAAACAAGCAATTGTTATAAAAAATATCGTTGAAATTAAGCATATGTCGAAGATTGTAAGCAACTCCCAAATTTCTTAGAAGTATTTTGATTAAATTATTGTACTCAGTCTATTATTATCACCAACATTTTTTTTTTTTAATATGAGAACATTGAACCTAAAACAAATGCGGTGTTATTACAAAAAAGTTAAATACGTATTGAATATTTGCTTTAAAAAGGTTTGGTTTTAAACGCACCGCGCTTCCCCGTAGCAAGTTCGTATTATCCTTTTTTCGCAACGTTAATCTAACCTAACCAAAGCGAGACAAAAGAGCAAAATGGTGAACATACAGAGAGTGCGATGCATTTAATACGAAACCTTTTTAGAGCAAGTATTTAATACATATTTAACTTTTTTGTAATAACACTGTTTGTCTATAATAATGTCATGCGATTTTAAAGCGATGAAAACGTGTCCGGACACAGCTTCGATGGACATAGATTCGAATCCTTACGACTGTGTCGAAGCCTCTGGTGACGAAAAACCTAATGAAACTATGGTCATTATCATAATCACCCTGTAAAAGACCAACTGTAGGACCATAGACCTCTTCCCAAAGAAAGATGTGATCATAACACCACGCCAGCCCACGACATATTTGCGATTTCAAACTCTGACAAATCCACAGTTATATGTTCGCACAAAAGTAGGACTATAGTAACATTTTTTAGGTCTAGGTTTTCTCACGATGTTTTGCTTCACCGTCAGCCGATAGTGTTATCAATTTGAATCAGTAAATGTACGCAAATATCAAAAAAATCCTTGGTACATACCGTGGTTCAAACCTGCGGATATCAGAATGATGTTTCATCGGACAAACAACTAGGCTCAACGTATTCAACGGCAATTATACCTTTTTAAATGAGCCTCAAACACGTTCCACTCATGGTGTTGCGGGCCACAAACTACAAATATTTAGGTATTAAATAGAAATCCTAAATTCAAATTAACAACGTATCAATATAGTGAAAAATGATTGTCCAAAATACAAAGCTTGGTATAAACCTTGAATCATAAGGAACGCACTACGGTCGGGTTATCATGGATCTATTTAATTTACTCAACGTTTTCATAGTTTTTCTGATGGGCAAGAAATTTAAAATAATTAAAAATAAAGTATAATCGGGTGAGCCAACTACAAAGGCTCAGAGGACCGCTGGTTGAATATAGCCGCATCAGACCATCACGACCACTCCATAACTTCGTAATATTACTTGTAAATCATGATTAACAACCAAAGTCGGTAATCAACATCGAAAATGTTATATACAGAATTTCAGTCGAATAAACAAAAACAACTTTACTGCCATTAGATATTTAACTGCTTGATAATTCAAATAACATTTAAATCGTTAAAATAACATCAAAGTTATTGAACGAAAGATTATTTAATATTAAACTATATTGCAGTAATTAAATAGATATCTTACCTAATTGTGTAGACTTTGCGATAGTCCTTCTTCAAATTAAATATAGAACAAGTGTATCTTTATACATTTTACGATTATTGTTCCAATATTGGTCATAGGTAAGGCTCTAGACAGCCTGTTTTATTTCACACTAACCTCTGCCCGCGACTTCGTTCGCGTGGAATAGATACACTAAGTCTAACACGCAGCAGTTCTCAAAAAAAATACATCCCGATTTTGAAACATTTTTTATCTGTGCTCCGCTCCTATTGCTCTTAACGTGATGATATATATATATAGCCTATAATCATCCTCGATAAATGAGCTATATAAAATTGAAAGAATTTTTCAAATCGGACCAGTAGTTCCTGAGATTACCCCCTATAACTTCATAACGTCACAAACCCACAAACTTTACCTCTTTATAATATTAGTATAGATAGTTCCAGCTGCTTTTTGCAAACTATCGCTATATCTAGTTGCAGTGTATCCTAAATTAAGTTTGCTAAGACTAAGTTTTTGCTAGAATCGTTCACTCCTACGGTTGTTAGCTCTTCAACAAATGTAATCGACGGACCCGCTGCCACTTCAGCCTTGTTTACTATACTCCTTTAGAGTTAATAGTCTACTAAATGTTTTAATTTGTAGAAATACTAAAATTACCTTTTTTAAAATAAATAGATTAACTTGTAATCAAGGTAGTGGAATAAGCACAGCATATATCGAAGCAAATGGATTAGAAGAGACATCCAAGGAATAACTGATTTTATTCAGATTTATTAAAGTCTACTGAACTAAAAAAAACAATGCATGCACCACATCAGTGGAGTAAGTAACATGAAGGTAGAAATAAAACTGAACTCTTTATGAAATAGTATTCGCAGATTTAAAAATAAAATAGCTAGATTTTAAACACTCGTACTTTTAGTACTGATTATTGTAAAAAACTCAAAACCTTACTTATGAATAAAAAAATAACTTATCCATTATACTCTTGTTACAACTTTTATTCAAAAAAAGCAAATAATCACAAATGAGCAAGTAAGATTTCCACATGTTCTACATCCTTTGTTTTAGATTGAATTATTGATAATTTCGTATGTTTCACTTTACTTTTAAACTTTCTAGTACAAATAATTTTTGCTGTGAAGGAACTCTTAAATTTCTATTCCTTTCTTTTGTCGAAATTAAGTATAAAACTTCCGTTACACCACGACATTTACAAACAAAATGTCGAAACTTATCCTCCTTGGACGCTAATAATTTATGCGTTTAATTCGGTAAAGACATCAAAACTAGTTTTTTTAAAGTATAATTTATAGGTTTGGCCACAATCTAATATTACATGACAATGTGTTTTAGTATAGAAAATACGTTAAAACTAGACGGGAAAAGGCTGTCAAATGCAACTGCTGGAACACACCAACAGGTGATTGGCGATAGATTTTCAATTTGAGGGCGAAAGCTAACCAAATGAATTTAGAAAAAGCCCTACCATGCTATAGTTTTATCACAATGGTTTCCTTCACCGAAATTTCCGACTAGGTCGTAAAGGTGCGATGGGATGATAGCTTTTGAAGCGATCATAATTTAATCGATGGCGTCTTCTAACATAGCGTCGAAGGACGGACGTTTGAATTCTTGCAATTAAGTCAGAGCTCTCATTGAAGCCTTCGTCGGCGGATAGGGTCGCTCCGAGGATCGATCTGATCGGATCTAATCGGAGTTGAGATCAGTCTTAGCAAGCCCTCTTTCTCCTAGATGACCTCCTCACAGAAGGAGGCCATCGCTTGACACGCCTGCTCACTGCCGAGCATGGCTGAAACCACACTCGGTAGTGATAAATTCGCCCCTACAGCCGCAGTCTGAATGCGGCGCTGTCTCTTCATAGCATGCGACGGTCGACTCCCTGCAAGCGATACGATGCAGGTATCACCCGAAACAACATATCCGGTGAGTACCTGCACCAGTGGAAACGACAGGGAGAACCCACTCCCTGTTACACCGTTTCGGCAGGACCGGGCTTGGTTAACTACTATCCTCAGGTTTATGTGTACTATCCTATTTGTGTATACCGACAGCTACACACGAGAGCCAGTCCCGTCTGAGACCTCATCGTCATTTAACATCAGACGAGGTTGTGATCAAACGCTAAAATTTGTAAATTTACACATCTTAAATTATAAATCATTGCAGCCAATGATATTACAATTGTAATATCATTAATTTATTTGTAATATCATTTGATTGCAGTAGAAAAATATTTACAGATTGTGCGTTATTTAGAATGTTCTCAAATGTTGTTGCGTTAAATTAATATATTAAAAATCGTCATCAATATATGACGCTATATCAGCCACTTAAAACGTCTAGCTGTCTACATGCCAAGATCAATGTGTCCGATGCGGTCTGAGAGAGACATCAAAAATCCGTCGGCCAAAATCAACACTGAGTCAGCGTGTTGACTCACAAGTGATTTTAGTGCGCCATTATGCATGCTGCATTCGCATAGTACCATGACGTCAATAACCAGATGTGTTTTCTGGAAGAGATCAGTTTAATAGGAACCTTACTTGTTACCGTATCGGATATTATATTGGCCATATAATGGTTAGATAGGACATTTATGTTTAACCTATTGTATTACTTTTCGGCACGGTTATCAGCAAACTTATTAACTACTAGCCGTGCTTACGACTGCGTCTACGTGGAAACCTAATGTACAAAATAATAACTAATGAAATCATCTGAATGTATGAAGTCCATATACTCATCTAATTTTATCTCGTAGTTAAATTGTGTCGTCATTAATATTACAATTTTGCAATTATTTAATAAATTATTTAATTATTTAATAAATAAATTACCGATTTGCCGGACTGCAAATTTAAGCGCCACGTCAAGCGGGTGTTAGTGTCAAAAGGATATTATAGAGGGGATCAGTATGTGAACGATAGTGATGTCTGGAATTGACTCCTCTCTGTGCATCCACTATAAGCTATTTATGCACTATGAGATATTGGAAAATGATTTTGAATAACTTTTAATAGATTGAACCGATTTTAATTAAACCAAGACTACATGTTACTCCAAGGTATGCGTTATGATTTTGAGTTTTTATCGTGAACACAGTACTTTAGCAGTGTTCATACAAACAGACAGACAAATAGCTCTACAAATGATTTTACTACTAGAAATGTATTTTATTATTTATTTCAAGGAACTGACCACATTTTTTTTCTCAGAAATCTCAAATGTATAGACACGTCAGATTTACATTCTTATTAGTAATTTAAATTTAATTACAATAATTTTCCATCTACGAATAACAGACAAATCAAAATCGCTACTTAAATCGTATTTTATAATATAACCACGTCGATAAACGGCGATGCAGTGCACCGGTGCGCAATCATTGACGTCAGTATGTTTACACCGTGGACAAAACAATACATCTGGCGTGCGTCATACAGCCAATCTAAGTTTGGAGATTTGCGTACGGATGCATTGGGCGGAAGGCGTGTCCGATGTGGCCTTGATGATACTTAACCACAGAATACCAATTTTGCGATCGACGTTTCTCGTAAAACCCTTGATCTGATGTCATTTTTGTATTCTGCAGACTATTGGTCCTCACCTTTTTCTTTGCTTTCGTTTTATGTTATTTATTTATTATTTAATTTATTTATTCGTTTATTTTTGTTATTTAATTTAACTTTTTTAGGACGACTTTTTTTAATGACATTATTGCCTTTTTGCGGTTTCCTTTTGATCCTTTATGGCCATTTTTAGGTTATAATCCACCATGTCCCACGCCGAAGCGTCCACGGCCCAATGGATGAACCTACTAACCGCGTCGTTGGTCAGGTCGGTATAGTAGACACAGGTGTCAGTGTGTATGGATATTTGCATCTTTCTGCCCTTTGTTTCCAAGATCACCACCGATTTGAAGTTCTATCCCTGGGATTCGTAAACTGTTAACCGGATGGTATCAACAAAAGTGATTTTAATAGTAGTCATCCAGTGACTCGAAATTCGACCTTTTTTAAATGTTACTGAGGTTTTTTGCCAAAGATTTTAAAAATATTGCAGATTAGTAAACTTTAGGACCTTGAAATATGACGAATACACATATACGTTAATACAATACAAAAACCTCAAGGAAGGCACAAACCAAAACCTGTGCCGACTTGACTGACGACGCAATTAGTAGGTTTATCCATTGGGCCGTGAACGCTCATGCACGGGACATTGTGGATATTGCTATAAAGATGAAAATGAAGCAGACATAAATGTTAAAAAACAATCTAAAATAGTTAAGTCAACTAATAATAATAGTTGTTCACGATTACAAAGTGTTTTGATATTCAATTCAATTACGTAAAGACAAAGTCCTCTGCCGCGTCTGTCTGCCTGTTCGCGATGATCTCAAAAAGACCTAAAAAGTACGTTTTTGTACCATCCGGTTAGATAGTAATTAAACACAATCAAAACTTTTATGAAATCATTATTCATTTAACTCGTTACTTATCATAGTAATATGTTCGTAATTTTCTATATTTTAGGTATTTATTTTATAACAAAGAGTTGCTAATAATATTTCCTGTGTTATTTAAGTTTCGAATTAGCTGATAGATGGCGGCACTACAGATAATAAAGCTTTGATTTAATTTGTTACTTCCACACATTGAAACCTGATGGCAGCACGGTCGCGCGTTCCTAGTTACACATAATTAATTCTATTGTATGACTTTTATAATAATATGATAAGAAAAACGCAATTTTTAAATTTTTTGTCTGTGTCTGTCTGTCTGTTTGTTCCGGGTAATCTCCGAAACGGCTGGACCGATTTTGACAGAAATTTCACTGGCAGATAGCTGGAATTACAGCGAGTAACTTAAGCTACTTTAAATTATACTAGCTGTTAACCGCGGCTTCGTCTGAAATGCTATCTCCAAAACGGTTAGACCGATTTTCATTAAACTTTCACCAACAGATAGCGGGCATTATAAAGAGCAATTTAGTCTATTTTAATTTTGACTAGCTGTTAACCGTGGCTTCGCCCGCAGCAATATCTCGAAAACAGTTAAACCAATCTTTACAAAACTTTCATTGGCAGATAGCTGACCTTATAAACAGTCATTCAAGCAATTTTAGTTTATACTAGCTGTTAAACGTGGTTTCGCCCGTAAGGCTATCTCTAAAACAGTTAGACCAATCTTCACGAGACTTTCACTGGCACATGGCACATAGCTGACCTCATAAAAAGTAATTTAGGTAATTTTAATAATAATAATAATAATAACATTTATTGAAACAAAGCAGATGACAAAGGTAGATACTTATTCTATGACTTTGAATTTAAATGAATAACCACTTTATTAAGTACAATAGTTTATCATTGAATCAATAGTAATTATCGTTGACATCTATACTAGTGTTCAACTGTATCACATATGTCAACGCCCACCGTTTGAATAAATTTACAAAATACAATTTAAAAGCACTTATACGCTAATTTGTTTGTGTGTGTGTGTGTGTGTGTGTGTGTTTGTGTGTGTGTGTTTGTTTGTGTGTGAGCGTGCAGGGTGCGTGTGTGTGAAGGTGTATATGTATGTGTGTCAATGTATTCAAGGACTATCATGCTGTAAACTAAGGCTTAAGGAGATCTTCAACTTCTGTGTAATTTAAGCCATAAAGCCACATAGTGCTCATTTTTTTAACAGTGTACCTCGGACGACCCAAAAATATAAATAAGTTTGTTAATCTTATTATAGATTCCGGAACCAAAGGTATAAAAATGGCGCGCTGCTAGAGCAGTCCGGTGAGGTTCTACTTTACAAACACGGCCACGTCTTCGATAAGACTGAGGAGTAGGACAGCGTAGCATGCTTAAACATAGCTGTATGGAGCACAAATAAACCTCTAACAGATAAAACTTTACATTCAGAAAATAATGTAATGGTAGGGTATAGAAAAGGCTTTTTGTACATAACCTCTAAGATAGCTCGTTGAGCTCGTTCCAATTGTAGCAAAATTGTCTTACATGCATCTCCCCAGGCGGTTATGCAATAGGACAAAATTGAATGAGCTAGGGAATAATAAGCCATCCGGAGTGCTGATGTATATGCAACTGATCTTAATTTCCTAAAGATATATATAAGTTTTCTGGTGCGAGTGATCACACTAGAAATGTGTATTTTCCAAGTAAGTGTGCTGTCTATTTGTATACCTAAATATTTAGTGCATTCTATTCGTGTTAATGGGACACAGTTACATAGGTCCATATGAGATGTTTTGTTGCAGTTGTGTGCATTTATTTTGAAGCTGTCATGTTTGGGTTGAACTAACTTACAAGAGGAGATTGTAATAAAATTTGTCTTTTCTACATTTAGCGTAAGCACCTTTGCTGATAACCATTCAACTACCATGTTTAAGGCATTTTCCACATTTTTTTGTGCATCTTCCCACGTGCATCCATGAATGATCATCGCAGTGTCGTCTACATAGGAATATATGGAACAATATGGAATATTCATAGAACATAAATCGTTCACATAAATTAAAAATAGGGTAGGTCCTAACATGCTACCTTGCGGAATACCCACAGTTACAGAGACTCACTAGCACTAAGACCTACTTCAATTTTAACACATTGGCGTCGATTCGTAAGATAATCTCTAAAACTATAATTTTGGGGTGTAAGGGGTATCGAATAACATCATAAGACTTGAGACACCCAAGCCAACCTCACCTGCACGTGGTGCACCCTGCTGAATAACGAACGAGGCAATGGCGCAAGCGGGGTGGTAGGGTTTTACAGCCCGACTGGGTCACAACCACCATGTATATGGCGAAAAAGCCCGTAATAGTGATTCGCTTCTACGGATCGCGTTTCGGGATCAGCCTGTGCACATCCAGCTTATTACAGGCCGGCATGATAGTGGCGACCGGCGATGGACAGTGTGTCAATCGGTGGTCGCTATTATTTTTGGGATTGTACTGTGCTTACCATCAGGCATAGTGCAATCACTTTGCCGTGCTACAATAAAAAAAAATCACATGTCCACGTATACCTGCCATCTTATCAAGTGAGCTGCCATCTTATCAAGTGGGATAGAGATCGATACAGTGTCGAAGGCTTTTTTAAGATCTAAGAAGATCCCTATAGTATATATCTTAGAGTCTACATTTTTAATAATCTTATTAGTGAGATCAAGAACTGCGTATACTGGATAATCCTGATCTAAACCCATATTGATTAGGTGAGAAGATATTATTCTGCGTTAGAAAACGTATTAGTCTATTATTTAAAATCTTCTCCAAAATCTTTGACAAAGCAGGAAGGATAGAAATTGGTCTATAGTTGTTAATATTGTATCTATCTCCACCCTTAAAAAAAGGATGCACTAGGGCACGCTTAAATGCATTTGGTCCAAATACCAGTGGTGAGGCAAAGATTAAAAAGGAATGTTAAAGACTCGATAATTGAAGAACATGAAGCTTTAAGAATAGTAGTTGAGATACCATCCCAACCAACAGCGCTATTACTACGTAAGTTGAGTAGTGTAGTTTCAACTTCTTTACAGTAAGTACTTAACAAAACCATAGATTGAGAACTGGAATGGACAATGGCACCACTAGAACTTTGTGCAATAAAATTATCAGCTAATTTTTTACCAATATTTGCGTAGTAATTATTGACTTCATCGATCGAGGATTGAGGATTACATGAGATAGTTAATAACTCTTTAGCCGATGATGACATGATAATTTATACCAGGTGTTAACCATGGCTTCGCCCACAATACTTTCTCCAAAACTGTTAGACCTATTTTCACGGGACTTTCACTGGTAGGATAGCGAATCTTATAAAAATTAATTAAGGTTATTCTATTCTAGACTAGCTGTTACCCGTGACTTTCTCTGTATTAGCAAGATTTCAAATCATTCTTTATTTTTAATTCGAGAAATAATTATTCAGCTTATTGTTTGCAATTCAACATTACAATTATTAGTAATTTTAAAGATCTTCCTAATAAGATCTTAAACCATAAACGTATTACGTAAAGGGTGTCATAATAAAATTTCTTTCAGAACAGAAAAGCGTTTATGTTTTGTATAGTCACAAAATCTTAATTATTATAGCAATGTATATTAAATGTAATTTTTATAATAATATTTAAGTTATTGTTTCATTAGTTTGTAATACAGTGTAAGTAAGTATTGAGATAGTTATATGGTGGGTTAAGGTTCCAGATATGTTGATGATGATAAACTTCATTTATTACACAGTTAGTATTTAAATATGTAATGTAAACGTTACATGTTACTTTAAGTGGCGTGCGTGTCGTACTTATATTTTTTTTTATTGAAGCACGACAAAGTGACTACACTATGCCTGATGGTAAACATAGTACAATCCAAAAACAGTGGCGACCACCGAGAGACAGATTATCCATCGTCGGTCGCCGCTGTCATGCCGGCCATAATGAAGAAAGTCACCCGGTACTGGATATGCACAGGCTGATCCAGAAACGCGACGCTCAGAAGCGAGTCACTATGACGGGCTTTTTCGCTATGTACATGGTGGTTGCGACCCAGTCGGGCTGTAAAACCCTACCACCCCGCTATCGCCATTGCCTCGTTCGTTGATCAGCAGGGTGCACCACGTGCAGGTGAGGTTGGCTTGGTTGCCTCAAGTCTTAAGATGTTACTTGACACCCCTTACACCACGAAACCCCTAACACCCCAAATTCGTTTTAATACATTCGTTTTAAAGAGCATTCCTATAATAGTACATGGTCTCACGATTTTATATTTCTTTAATACAATCTTTAAAAACGTGTGCGGAGCTGCGGGTAAAGCTAGTTCTAGAAAATAATAGAATAGAACAACCGTCATGGTTATACGTATAATTGAGATCATAATTAATAACTAATAGTCACCCGCGACTCTGTTCGCGTTTGTATCTATATAAATGACGACACCTTGTATTATCTACGTGCAACTCCAACGGGTCAAGCAGTATTATTTTATTTTATAAATGAGTAGATTTTTCTCGCGGCTTCGTTTTGTTTTTTTTTTTTAATATAAAAGATACCCTATATCTTTTTCCGTACCCTTGGTAATGTGCCTGTAAAATATATGATAATAGGTTAAGTAGTTAAAACGTGAAATTGTACATTATCGAACAAATAAACAAACAAATTTTCATTCGAATTATGTTCACTTTGATTAGTTCTTTTAATTCAATGCAATTGGTATCAATTACAAATTTATAAATTAACTGACGTCATCCTTATTTACTTTTTTAGTTTTATTTCAGTTCAAAAATTATTCGGAATCATATAACACGGACATTATTATTCTAAAGTCTAGTGAAGCAATTAAACTCTTTGAGCGATAAACTACGTAAAAGTATAAAAATAAATCAGCTTTGTAGTGCGAGTGAGGTGTGAAAGATCTTTCATTAAATTGGAACGGAAAAGGAACTACTTCAAAACGCCAGTACAGACGCGTATAACTGCAAGAAACAATAACAACTGACGTATAGCAATTTACATAGTCGAATTATAAAAATTGGTTATAATATAGAATTTTTTAAAATGAAAGTTTAGTCGGCTACGCGACTCTATCGCCTAAGTAAGAAACAAATATAGACTTAAGAATGGTTTATATTAATTTTCTATTATTCCCTAGCATATTTCGAGATAGGGTCAGGCAATAAGATAAAAACCAATGTGGAACGAACCAGAAACATTGTCGAGATCTAATATCTTCGCTTCGAACACATTCTGCCAGGATGTAGTGCACATCATCGATGAGCCCGCAATTCTAACAGAATGGTGATAGTATGTACGCATTATAAAGATGATCTTTTTTATATAGGATGTACCCTGATCGTAATCTCCGTGATTGCTTCCCGATGGCTAACAGTATAATCATCAATCCAGGGTGACTTTAAGGGATGTGCCTGAATTATTTTGTACCATATTCGTCCTGTAACACTTTGTCAGGTCTTAATCAAAAGACCAGATAATAAAGGGAATAAAACACGTTAGGGGATTATACGTTCCATAATACAGTAAACATACGGAAATTGCATTCACGGATCAATACCACATTCGTCCTCTACTAGTTCGTCAGGCCTTAATCGAAAGACCAGATAATAATAATGGGAAGAAAACACGTTAGGGTATATTACATTTCATAAAACAGCAAATATAAAGAACTAGCAAGATGCATTCGCGGAAATAAAGATGTGAAAATAAAGATATTTAATAGAAGATGGCGTTTACTTTGCGAAAATCCATCATCAAATATTATAATGGATGTTACTTTGCACTTTCTCCTGAGATTGATTGGCCCCTACCATGTCTCATTGCAACAAAAGACGTTTTATTTTATTCGTAGAAGATGTACTTGTTGTTACATCTGGAACAAGTTATTGAAAGAACGAAATATTGGTAATTTAAAAAATAAAAATAATTAAAAACGCGTCGTCGGTTGACGGTTGGACTTGACATAGGTTGACACTGTTGGTATTTGTAAAATAAAAAAAAAAGAAATTAATTAAAATACGATGCAGATTAACGTGTTAATCATAATTAACCATAACCGATGACATCGCACGCTCTTTCACGGAGCATCATAATAAAATCAAATATTTCTTACTGTAGTGAAACGTGGCAGCGGCCAATCAATTCCAGGCGAAACAGCAAAGTAACATCCACAATGATATTCAAATTTCCTTAGACCACAAAAACGGAGTTAGCGAGTTTATTATAATATTATTTTTTCTTCTAGGGATAGTGAACAGAGGTGATTCATTCCGACGACGTCGCTCTCGCTCAGGAAGCCTAGCACCTTCATCTCCTGCGCAATCAGCTCCCGAGTCCACCGAACGCAGACCGGTAGCGTGTCATCGAGTCGCAATGGTCGGAGCACAAGGAGTTGGGAAGACGGCACTCATCAGCCAGTTCCAGACGAGCGAATGCATCAACGCGTATGACAGACAGCGAGGTAAAAAAATTTTTATTCGTCATAAACTCGAAGTAGGAATGGCGATCTGAGATCGAATAATCGATTTTTATACATAGAAAACTCGTTAATATTAATAGTAAACGTCGAATCGATCCAGTAAATCGATTTCTGAAAATATAAAATCGAATTTTGACTTTTTTTATGTAAATGAAAATAAAACCACATAAAGGTTTATAATTTAAAAAATCTATAAAAAAATCATCAGAAAAGAAAAAAAATTAAAAAACAGATTTTTGGATAATCGATCCTCTAAACATTGATTTTTTTATGATTCGATTCCACAGACCATAATCCCTATTGATTTAAAAATTATGTTTTGCGAAGAATCGCCATCCCTAACTCGAAGTAAGGATTGAAGTTATAGTCATAGAGTGTTCTTACAAAAAAGTTAAATAGCCATAGAATAATTGTTTAAAAAAAAAGTTTGATCACTCTGTCTTACCGTAGTGTGTGTCCTTTGTTTCGAGACACATACTTTTTATATTCAAACATTGTCTAACTTTAATTTAATATATTAAAGTTATCTATCGCTTAATTTAACAATTACAAAATTTTCTTTTAATGAAATTGTCACAATAAGCTATTTTACTCAAAGTAAATACATTTCGTTGAAGATGAAGATCTGAACAAAAAATTTTACTCGTATTTTCAAATTGTTTGCAAAATATCTAATGTTCCGAGTTTCAATATTACTAAAGAATATCTAAATCATAATTTTAAAATATAATAAAAACCAATTAATTTAATCTAA
>JACEII010000001.1:12987216-13089507 GCA_014332785.1 Antheraea mylitta
CAAAAATATTATTCGTATTTTCAAATTGTTTGCAAAATATTTTATGTGCTTCAATATTACTAAAAAATATTTAAATCATAATTTTAAAATGTAATAAAAACCAATTAATTTAATCTAAAATTTAAAAGGGTAGGAAGACAGCACATTTTGTTGTAATTATAAACAAGCGAAACTTAACAAGCACTTTTTCGCTATACAACGATTGTTTGACCTCTTTATAGAATCCGTAGAAAATGATATTTCCCTGTATTTTTTCCAATGGAAATAACTGGTAATAGCGCCACGTTCACTCCTTCCCCTCTACGGAATAAAAACAAAATGATAATTCTCGGATGCTGTGTTGGCTTTTTTGCAACTTGAGTAACAAAAAATAGTTTATACGACGGCATTTCGCTCGATAGAACTTTTATTAAGGCCTAGATTTTCAATTTTCTCGCACCTTTTCGTTTTATGGGAAAAGGCGACCTTATTGATATATGCAGTTTCATCCAGAACAATTCATTTTTGCACTAATGATAGTTTTATTTTTTGATTTTTTTTTCTTAAATTCTTGTGAATCGTTTTTAATTAGGAACTCTTTCGAACGTCATTATTTTTATTAGAAAGGTTAGTAACAGAAAATTTGTTTTAAACACTATTTAATATTGTATGCCGAGAGTTTTTGGCTGTATGTTAAGCTGTCATGTAATGGATTTTATATTTTATTCACAATCTTGTGTTATTTGACTTTATATTTTGTAAATTTGGTGGTGTTTTACGTAATATCGTTAGTTTATTGTGCTTAAGTGAAGTGAATGTAAAATAATACCACGGAACATGAAATTCTAAGATGTCACAAAAACTCTCTGGAAGGTTCTAACAAGGGATCCACCATCTTGTTAGAATATTGAAATGGTCACACGACGCTTGTAATATTATTGTACTATAACGTCCATTGAAACAAAACATTGACACTGATAAATGCTTCTGCGGAGCTAAAACAAGAAAAAGAAGAATACTGTACGCCATTTTTCTATACTAAAATCAACAACACAAGCGAAACCATAGGACACAACTAATGTTAGATAAATGTGTAATTACATTTCAAAATAGGCTGAATGGAATTTTAGCCTTTCGTAATATTTTACATTATTTTTGAAGATCATCAAATTTTGTACATATAAAATATGAAGATCATAAAAAAACTAAAAACGTTATGAACGGCAAAATTTGAACTTCGTCCTCGGAGTATAAAACTGAAAATCTTAAAAAAATGAAACATGTTATATAAACAATTAAAATTGGATTTAGCTAATTATGAAATATAACGGCTCAAATAGGGAAAAAATGATACCATTATAATAAAATAGGCAAATGTAAAGCATTTGAGGTGAAGTCATGTTTCCTAAACAAACTTGTCGGCTGTCAGACCTAGCGACGCGAGCTTGAAGAGCCCTCTCCATAAATTATGAAATACCCAAAATGAAAGGCGGCTATAATCCGACCTGACAAATGGACAGGGGTAACAAACAATTTTTCCCTAATTCATCATTTAATAATGCTTTTAATGTTATACGTTCTACTAAAACCTATATTCTAGAGGATACATTAACAATATTAGGTCTTATGAACCGACTTCAAAAAGGTTCTTTGTTCTCTTTATTTGTTTGAACTTGAATGATATTTTAAGAAAATGCATCACCGTTATTTTGTATTCTTTTACTGACATAATATATACACACACCGGTAAGTTCTAATATACAAAAAAAAAGATTCTAAGCTTACAAATTTAAATGTTATGAGTGGTTTCGTAAAAAAAAACTTTTGTATTATTATCATTGAAGTTACGGCCTCATAAAAAATCATACATGTATAATTACAATATGTAATTTAATGATAATATAATATCACTTAGTGTAGGTACTCACAAAGGTACGTACTCAATCAATTAGTTTCCTACCAGTGACAGAACTTTAAGAAATACACAAGCAGCTCTGAATATTACCGCTTACAATTTTATGTTGTTATTACAAAAAAGTTAAATACGCATTGAATACTTGTTTTAAAAATAATTCGTATTTTATGCACTGCAGTCGCTGAACATTCGCCATCTTGCTCTTTTGTCTCGCTTTGGTTAGATTAGGTTAGACTTGCGAAAAAGGATAATGCAAACTTGAATCGGGCAAGCGCGGTGCATTTAATATAAAACCTTTTCAAAGCAAGTATTTACTACGTATTTATCTTTTTTGTAATAAAACCGTGTATGTTTGCAAATTTTATCTATTTACAATAAAGGTTGCCTCCGATAGATTTCATTCCAAGTGATTTCTGGCATATTTTGTAACCAACAATATGGATAATCCAAGTTCTTGAACCTAGTCACAATTTATATATTTATGAAGCGATTAGAATTTAATTTTGCTGTTACTTTTAAGAACTAGCGTTACTGTAATAATTTGTAGTTAAAATATATTGACATCGACTTAAAAAACGTGTTATATATACAAGAGTTATAACCTAAAAAAAACCTAAAGAATGTTTTTAAAAGGTTTTTAGAACTTCCTTAATCGAACTAAGTAATTTTTAGACAATTTTTAGTTGTATATTGGTACACAGAAATATTCCTAAATTTCTTCTCTATCTTGATTCAAACATACGTTACTTAATTATTATTTAAATATAAGCCCATATCGCTTACATAATAAAAAAGTCTAACAATACCTCTTCTGTTAAAACCAATCGTTAAGACAAAAAAAAAACATATTAAAGAAAGACACAAGCATACACTCGAAAACATTACCCACCCCAAAGGACTAAAATTGCAGTAACAGCACTGTACATAATAATTATCATATTTAATTGCCAGAACATAGGTATTTGTCAAAGCATCTTGGCTGAACCCTGTTCGAGTGACGCTAGGAAGCTGTATGATCTGATAATGATATCTCATCAGCGACTCTCATGATAGAGCTAGTAAGATTGGGGAACAATGGGGCTGGTATGTTCGGTGGAATAAAAGCCCCTTTAAATAAAGTAAAATAAAAAAAAAAAAATCTTCGTTTTCTAAGTGAAAATACCTTGAGCCGTGTACGCTAGTCGCCCTTTAGAAAAATAACGATAACATATGCTAATATTATAATAAAGGTCGCATAAATAAAGCAGCAAAAAAGTGTCCGTGACATGCAAAGAAAATAAACAATCTTTTATAAACCAAAGGTTGCGGTCGCCTGGCGCGTTATATCCACACGCCCTATTGATCGCATATTATCGACATTATGGAAAATTTAAAAACCTTCGAGTATAATGGAGATGATTTTACCGGATGGTAAAAGAAGGCTGCTTTTTTTTTTATTTCGAAGTGTCTACGCTATTGACCCAGCAAGGTCTTAACAGTTTCACCGGACTACTTAAGAAGGCTGCGTTCGCGGATCGACTTACAGTAACCAACCTGGATTGTAGGAATTATAGGGTTGTAACCTAACTAGATTACCATGTTCCATGTTTCTTAGTTTAATGGGTTTTGGGATAAAACAGTGCACATCCAGCTGTCAAGATTGTTACAGGGTAGGTTTGACAGCTGGAATGTCAAAGTAAGGAATGGCTTACATCTACACACAACATTTACACGGTAAATACAAAGATCAGTCATATGCTTAACGATACGCCTTCCAGGACGAGGAAGTTGCTCATATGTCATAAAAAAACTAACAAAATAGGCTATTAGGCTTATCCAGAGTCGAGCAACATGCGCGACGGGTCGAAGATCTTGAAGTGATAAAACAAACGAGTCGTGACTCGACTGATGTACTGTTATAGATTATTCGAAGGCTATTTCTTTGGACTTTACTACCAACCCTTTGGGATCTATTTGTAGTTATTCTTTTGATAATAAATGATATAATATCTATCTAGTACCTTTAAACGAGCAATTCTTGTATGTTTTTATATTGTTATATATTCAGGATCTCGGATACGACGTCAGAGATTTCCGTAAAATTTAGTATGTAAGTAGTTTCGGTAACGATAGATCGATCTAGTTAGATTTTATTCATAGAAAACGTTTTTATCTGAGTTTTCAGGCAATGATAAAATATAGCTATAATATAAAGGTAAATTTCGCCGCCGTTGTCAAAATAAAAATAGCTCAGATAAAAATCGGCTGCTTCGAAAGTCCGTCTAACCCCACTTCGAATCCGAGCGACAGCAAAAGAGATTTTTTTTTATTTGATAGAAAATACTAATTTTGTAAGGCAAACCTAACAGTTTATTTTAATATAAAAATGTTTTTTAAACAACCGAGCTAGGCTCAGTCATTCAGGTACAAGATAATAATATGAGGATCAGAAATATTTCCAGATAAGCCAACATATCTCAATTTTATCTAAGAGATAAATTGCTTATGTGAGCTATTATCCTTCGGAAATATCCATACACTATCAATGTTTTATAGGTATAAGGTAAACAATCCGTAGGACATTATTATAAAGTATCTCATAAGATTTACTCAGCATTACCGATAACCACAAACTGCTATCCTATCTTTAATTTATTACAAAAAAATATCTTAACGGTTTCTGTCTACTTTCTGTAAATATTATATACATACATTATCTTTATATATAGGTACATTTCTTCTGTACGTGTGTATGTCACTGAACTCCTCCTAAACGGCTGGACCGATTTTGATGAAATTTTATGTTCATGTTCTAGTGGACCCGGTAGGTGGCGCTGCGGTTGAATTTTTTTTTTATTAACAAGCCAGAACAACGTCCTCTCAGCCCGCTAGAATATTACAATTATATTTTCAAATAATAGTAGGAACCACATTAATTCGTTACGTGGTTTACAAGAACTATGAAAAAAAATTAGATGTCTTCATATCAGTGACTTTATGTAGTGATATTTATTTTATTGATTACTAGCTGTACCCACGACTTCGTCCGCGTGAAATTTTATGTAAAAAATAGCGAATTATAAACTCATCTGAATGTATTAAGTCTATTTACTTATCTACTCTCTCTCTCGTACTTAAGTAGCGTCGTCATTAAAATTACAATAACTTTTGATAGAGTGAACCGATTCCAATGAAACCAAGACTAAATGTTACTCGAGGATGTTTTATGATTTTCTGGAAGAAGTTTTATTACAAACACAAAGTTTTTTGAACGACAGATACTTCTAAAAATGATTTTAATGTATTTTATCACTTATCTCAAGACCCTGCAACAACTTTTTTTACGAAAATCGAAAAGTACTTTAGATTTGCATTTGTTATCTATATATTAATACGTGAAGCAAAATCTTTGTACCCCTTTTTAACCTATTTCCCGTGAACGGGTGAACTTGAAATTTGGCATAGTTAAAGTGTATATGGCGGAGAAGTGCAGAAAGCTGTTTATTTTATATAAAATGCATTAAAAGTGCATTCAATTAATTAAAATATGCACTACTCACACTACTGCTTGAACTTTACACAACATATACACACATCTAAATAAAAAAGAGATTTTGACAGCCGTCACGTCAATAACGAACTTCAAAAAGGGTTGCGAAGGAGATTGCTATGCTCAACTGTATGTATTTTTTAACTCTTACGTTCCAACTACCATTTTTCATCCTACATTCAACAGTGATATTATAAAATATAACTATTATTGTAATGTTTTCTTATGGTGAACTCACTTTAAATGATGATTTAATAAAAAAAATGCCAAATAATACTTTGTATAATAAAAATGAGAATTTTGTTCATAAAAGTAAGCCATGACTTAGACCTCTGTGGTTACAATGATATAATTCAAACTCATGTAGCAACAAAAAAAAAACAATTTATTTTCAAAAGCTAATGGTAGTATTAAAACATCTTTGTCTTGGATTCACCATTTGATTGTATTGTGCATCCATTACTTTTCCAAACGATGATACTGGGGCCATGTCACTATTTCTCACAATGAACAGACTACATTTAATTCAATATCACCCAGAAGTACCACCCATCCATGGTGTCCTGTAAAATTAATTGAAAATTGTGTCATGGGTTGCGATAAATTTCTTTATTTTCGTAAAGTTATGTTTGCTTAAAATTTGAGAGCTTTACCACGTGATTTTTCTTTCAAATTTATAATTAATTTCAATTTTCATTTACACATAGGTTTTTTTTATGTTTATATGATTAAAGATCATGGCAAATGGCAAATAACTAAGTAGCCATGATGAAAACCTTAGATTATAGAAGTATACCTTTTGACAAAAGAACCCTAATAAAGTTCAAATTAAAAAAAATCAATATGTAACTAGTATATAAAACTAGATAAATTATTATTGATTATAGATTATTACGTACAAATGGTAAAATATTATATCTTAATATAATTCAATTTACGAACGATGATCGAGAGTTATATTATTTTTTATTGGTTGCACCAATTACCAATCAATCTCCCGGGCTCGGAGCATGTGTCTCTGACAGGGTGAAATTCAATCAACAGCCGCAGGCGTCCCACATAGGGGCTTCCTTTTTTTCTCTCGACATTATATCTATAATAAATACCCAAACCGCATCTTACCAACACGAGACGGAAACTTTTGTATGAAACATATAATTGACTTCACGATAGAGATACTCTCATCATTAATCGATGTCGATAGATTGTTATTGTTTATTTTTGATCTTTTTTAAAAAGTGTAACAATATTCGTATTATATAAAATTCCCAAAATAGACCCAAAGACTTTTTCTCGAGGGAAGGTATAAGAGTAATCAGCATATCAGCCCACGGCGGTGATTTCAAAGAACGAGAAATCCACAATTTTCTATTTTACCTATATACGATAGTAACATTTCCGGATTCAAGTTTCCTTACTGTCAAACGATATTGTTGCCTATGTAAATTAATACGTGTACATGAATTCCAATAAATATTTTGATATATAACATTAAATCTATATTCAAGCGCTGAATCTCAATATCTGGATACATATTAAACAAATAATATATAAGATAGTTATTCAAGGTATACAAAATAAATGATAATTATTCATAGCAAACAATGTAAAGTAAACTTATAAAATCATCAAAATCTAAAATGAAATGACGGTTATCTATCATTCGTTGATAGTTAATCTACAGTAACCTGAATTAATTAATTAGAAGGGTAATCGTCTGTGACTCCGTTCACATAAAAGAAAATGATTTTGTCTTTATGTTTTATCTGGATTAATCACGTATTGCCTTTTATTCTTTTAATTGTAATTTTGTTATTATTACCTAACATTTGAACTCATTTTACCCCTAAAAAATGTTGAATATCCTCATGAAACAGCTTTAGCAAAAATAAAATATCGATGAGAAATAAATAGCCGATAGCCAAACCCACATCCCTATTATTCACCCATTCTTTGTAATTCACTTACTGTGGAAGTTTCCGACAGTTCAAAAGGGTGGATCTGTCTTTACATGCCGAGTCTTATTAACTTGATACCAAGTAAATATGAAGAAAGTTAAATGTACCAATTTCACTTTGACTGCAATAGATAATGAATTATGTTATACCCTAAAATTTTTGAAAGCGCTCTTAAATACAAGTTTATAATTAATTCGATAAGTTGTTATACCTTTGTTTTTTGTACTTTATAGGTACCTATAAACCTAGGTATTTGACCATAATCTCATGTGATAAATTTTGTTGTAGAGAACAGCAGTTGAAGTGGACACCATATTCCCACTAAAAACGTGCAGTTCGAGCAATTGATATTATGAGACCTCGCGGATCACTAAAGACTAAGTTTTAGGAATTCGGTATTTTAACTCTACCCAATACATTTTTGATAATCTTATGTATGATAGCAAAAACTTAAACAAGCAGGATACAGTAACAGACCAACATAATCTAAATATTACAAACAATAACAAATAGGTCTTTCCATGTTTCAGGCTCACTAACACCTATAACAGTTTTAATGTGAAACATCTATAGGAGCAGGGTAAGCCTGATTGTTGGCGTGGCGACGCAAAACACGAGCATTGCACTATTAACGAAATAATCAAAAACATTTGCAACCCTATGAGTATAAACATTAGATTCAAACTGTTTTGTCGGCCATTCGTTATACTAGTGTTACGCGGCACGCGTCGATGAACTAGCGCCCTTTGATAAATGCCGACAAAAACATCACGCCTAGTTGATTTTTTTTATTTTATAAAAATGAATATTTATGTAATAAAATACATTCATTTATTTATGTAACAAATTTGTTATGCTTTATTTTTTCATTATGCCAATTTGTTATGCTTTATCTTTTCATTATGCCAATTTGTTATGCTTTATCTTTTCATTATGCCAATTTGTTATGCTTTATCTTTTCATTATGCCATAGCTGATTCCTGTCATAATCTGTTATCTTATGCATATAACTTATATAATATTATTTCGATGTTTCACATCTGCCAGGCGCCCTGTAACTGCTTAATTTTTTATGTAATAGTGTTAGGGTTTATAACAAGTTCTAAGGCACATTAATGATTTGGCGGATAGTGAGTTTAAAAGCCATGTCAAGCGGGTTTTAATATCTAAAGAATATTGTAGGGTAGATCAATATATTAACGATGGTGACGTCTGAAAATTACGCCCCTCTCTGTGCATCTACCAAAACGAACGTCTATGTTTGTAAAAATATATAACATCAAGAGATAAACCTTTGTTAACGTGATATTAATTTTTTCGAACTGGTTACGCTATTGACCTTGCAAGGTATTAACAGCTTCACCGGACTACTAAGGTGAGCGCTTAAGGCACTCAGCCGATTTTATTAGACAACTAGCTCAAGGGTGCACGGCAATAAGGGAAAAACAAAAATAAAACCCTTCCTCTTTCATATGTGTGTGCACGTATGTGGGGGTTATATGTGTAATGTTGTTGCAGTGATGTAAGATTTTGTGTCACTGTATCGCCCGAGCAGCGTACTCCAACAGGGATCCACGCGGAACGGACCTAGGCTTGAGCCGCTGCCAAGGGAGGCCTAGTCTGGTACGAACCGGTGGTAGCTTTGACGCTCATAAGGGTTTTCTCAGGGCCTAAATTGGATAAAGTATTTTTGATTTCATTTAAAATAACCATGTGCTCTAAGATGGTGAACATGTTGGACCTAGAGGGGACTAGCTCTCAAATACAGCTATCGAAATACACCAACAAATTCTTGGCTACAGATTTTCAGCTTGAGGATGGTACCTAGACAGGCTAGAAAAAGCTCTACCACCATGCTATGGTTTCGTCATGATGGTCTTCTTCACCGAAAACTCTAAACCAGTTGCAAGGATACGAACCTGTAATAGTTTCGGACTCACTACTATATAATTTTGTAGGTGGTAGAGCCACGCTGAGGCTACTACTGGCTTCAGCATGAATGGGTCGGCTCGGCCGTTGTAGTACCTCCCTTTCACAGAAAACGTGAAGTAACAGTTGTTGCATTGTTGTGTTTCATTCGGTAAGTGAGAACGTCGGAGGTTCGTCTCTCCTCACCTTCCCCCTCTCCTCTTCCCTACCTCCCCTTCCATTCCTGCAAAACAGGCTGGCAACGCAGTTGCGACGCCCCTGGTGTTGCATGTGTCTATGGACGGTGGTCATCACTTTACATCAGGTGACCCACTTGTTCATTTGCCTCTTATTATATAAAAAAAGGAGTCCAGACTGACACGGACAGCGTAATAGCAATACTCGGAGTGCGTAAAATAGAATGTTTATTTATATGCTCATATATAGACATATATTTCATTTGTTTGTTCAATTTTTTGAAGGACAATCTATTTACAATATTACAAAAGTTTCAGCCAGACTGCCAAAGAGGATGACATACTCGGTAGCTACAACTACGCCATCATTGCTCAAGAAACTTTTATATGTAGAATATCTATTATCTATTATTAAAATATCGCATAGTAACAGTTACTTTGGGTTAACGCTAATACGCACCAGAAACTCTCAAGAGGTAAAGAATTCCCGATTCTGAAACATTATTTATTAGTGCTCCGCTCCTCTAAGTCTTAGCGTGATTATATATAACCTATAAATGAGCTATATGACACTAAAAAAATTTTCAAATCGGACCAATAGTTCCTTAGATTACCCTCTACAACGTGACAAACTCACAACGTCAGAAACTCACAAATTTTACCTCTTTATAATATTATAGATGTGACATTTATATTAAGTAGGGGGTGCCCAGTGGTCGACATTCGACAATAGTTGATTGATTTTTTAAACTTTGAACTTTATTAGTGTTCTTTTGTCAAAGGGTATATCTTCTATACTCGACGGTTTTTATCATGGCTACTCAGTTATTTGCCATTCGCCATGGTCTTGAATTATACAAACATTTTAAAAAATCTGTGTAAATGAAAATTGAAATTACTTGTAAATTTGAAACAAAAACCAGATGGTAAAGCTCTCAAATTTTAAGCAAACTTTACGAAAATAAAGCAATTTATCGCAACCAATGACACAATTTTCAATTAATTTTACACGACACCATGGGTGGGTGGTATTTCTGGGTTCTGAATTAAATGTAGTCTGTTCATTATGAGAAATAGTGATATGCCCAGTATTATCGTTTGGAAAAGTAACGGATCCACAATACAATCAAATGGTGAATCCAAGACAAAGATATTTTTAATACTACCATTAGCTTTTGAAAATAAATTATTTTTTGTTGCTACATGAGGTTAAATTGCAACATTGTAACCGCGGAAGTCTAAGTCATGGATTAATTTTATGAAAAACATTCTTAATTTGATTATACGAAGTATTACTTGGCTCATTTTTTTAATTAATCATCATTTGAACTGAGTTCACTATAAATAATAATAAACATAACAATAATAGTTATATGTTATTAATATCATTATTGAATGTAGGATGAAAAATGGGAATTGAAACGTCAGAGTTAATAAATACATATAGTCGTGCATAGTAACCTCCTTCCTTTCTTCCTATTTTAAAATTCGTTATTGACTGCTGTCAAAATGTCTTTTTTATTTACATGTGTGTATATGTTATGTAAAAGTCGAGTAGTAGTGTGAGTAGTCCATATTTTAATTAATTTAATGTACTTCTAATGCATTTTATATAAAATAAACAGCTTTCTGCACTTCTTCGCCATATAAACTTTAACTTCGCCAAATTTCAAGTTTACCCGTTGTCGGGAAATAGGTTAAAAAGGGGTACAATTTTTTTGCTTCACGTATTAATATATAGATATAATTACATTTATATGAAATTCCGTTGTTCGTGTGTTTGTAATTCTTTTTCTCATAAAGAACTTTGTTACTAATTTTGAGATTTCCTTTTGTATTTATAAAGTAACCAATTTATTTATTAGCTATACTTTGACTTGGTAGGTGGCACTATTGTCAGGATCCAGATCTTTTGTACATTTCCGACCATTTTATAAGACTTTTAAACACTATAAAATGTGTAATCTAAAAGTTTCGGTTTTAATTCCTCTCCGTTTATTAAAAATGTTGTAAATATATCCAATAGGGTATCCAATTAACGACTCAAAAATAATTATATGTAAAAACGCGTCCATAAACGGGGACAGATATTAGGATTTTATAAAATTGACACGTTTAAAGAGACTGTTCAAAAGCTTCCACATAATCGCGTAGAAACAATAAACTCCGTGAACAATAAACGTGTCATCCGATGGATTTTCACAAACAATGTACGATAAATCAAACTCGGAACTGAACAATGGCACTAAAGGTGTTTCGGGTTGCTTTACGAACTGACAAATAACACCAGTGACGCTTAGCTATTAACGCCCTGTCATCGACACGCTTTGGTCGCTATTGAAATTTGAATTTTCGAGATAAATTTAGCGACTGATCGAAAAATAATATTACAGTACCCGGATTCTGATTTGGTATGTCGACAAGAAGAATAAAATAGCTAAGTTCGATTTTGTATAGCGTTGTCTTTGTCTATCGCAGTCATTACGTTGTGCGACAAAGAGAACGCTTTACAAAAAATTTTTACAAAAAAAAATTGAACCGACTTCGATATCAAAACTCATACGGCACTGAAAAACGAAAAATAAATACATTATTAATTCAACCAAATAAAATAAAATATGAATATTTGCGCTACCTAATAATATATTTGAAATCGGTGCCAACCATATTTCATATCATCTACATACAACGTTTAGGTCCACTCTCGCGTCTATTTGTATAGTGTAATATACTTTTTTATACCTACAACAAATTAGAAATTTAGGTTGGCACCGACTTCCAATATATTATTAGGTAGCGCAAATATTCATATTTTATTTTATTTAGTTGAATTAATAATGTATTTATTTTTCGCTTTTCAGTGCCGTATGAGTTTTGATATCGAAGTCGGTTCAATTTTTTTTTGTAAAAATTTTTATTTTTCCATTTTTAGTGTATATAAATATATTTATCTGGTTCTAATTAATTATAAAATAAGTTCATAACTTGACAAACAAACATGATATTACACCGTACTAGATCCATCTGCTCAAATTAGGTTGATTGTGAACGAATTTCAGAACCTCATCTTTCCTAATGTCTGTTTCACGGAAATTGCCTCAACAGTCATAACCCCACATGTAAGTCCTCGTCAAACGAGTCTTATGTACCCAAACACAAGATAGCTGCTGTAAGCCGTTGAGGAGTTCCATTCTTCATTTTCATGATCAACTCAGGATTGATTAAATGATATTCTTATCATTACAACAGGTTGTTCCAAGTTTTCATTAAAATTAGCTTATGGGGAAGTTCATTTATTCATATAAGCTTTATTCATCCCTTTATTTTCAACCCTTATGATTGGATTTTTTTTTAATTTCAAGAACACCATTCCCAGTTATCAAATTTCAAATAAAATTGTTGAAATCGGTTTCAAGTACACGAAAATACGTAGACACGAACTGGGTGAAAATCAAATAAACGATATTTAACCCCCTTAGGGGTTGAATATTTTATGCAAATTTATATGGGACCACCTTGGAGTATAGCCGAATCAAACAAAAAAAGAATCATTAAAATCGGTTCACAATTGACGGAGATATCGATTAACATACATAAAAAAAAAAAAATACATACACCCGAACATATAACCTCCTCCTTTTTCGAAGTCGGTTAAAAAATGATGCAAGCCGATTTTACTCGGACGTCCCACTCTTTGTTTCGACGTACCAAATCAAATGCACGGTACTGTACAGTAGATATTATTATAAAAGTACTAACTGCGACTTTATATCTTAAGCTAGCTTCTGCCCACGGCTACTTCCACGTGGAATGGTTACTTTGGGCTAACGCTAACAAGCAGTGAAAGCTCTAAAAAAAATGGTTTTGCAATATTCTTCATTGGTGCTCCAATCCTATTGGTCTTTGCATGATGATATATCCCTCGATACATAAGCTCGAAATAATTTTTCAAATCGGAGCAGTAGTTTCTAAGATAAGCACGTTCAACCAATCAAACAAACAAATTTTCCAGCTTTATAATATTAATATAGATATAATATTAATATAGATACAATATAATATTGATATAATATAATATAGATATATTAATATATATACTTATAGATATCATCACTAACCTGTAAAAGACCCAGTGCAGGGCCGTAGACCTCTTCCCAAATGAAAGTATGAACATAATCACCACGCAAGCCCATGACGTTTTTTTTTTGATAGAGATAAACGTTTAAGTGAGTCACCTGATTTTAAGTAATCACCGCCATTCCTAAACACTAGCGACACCAAAATGGAGTCGTATATGCGTTGCCATCTTGTATTTGGAGGAAAAGGATCGTAGGGGAGAGAGGGGAGAGGATGAGGATAGATGGGTAAGGGGTAGAGACTGGGAGGGAATATGGAGAGAGGGGTAGGAGACTGGAGAGGGGAGTACATAGGCCTCCGGCGATCTCACTGACCAAACGAAACGCAACAATGCAAGCACTCTTGAAACCAGTAATAGCTTCAGTGTGCCTCTGCAACTACTAATTTTGATTTCAAACTATGAAAAAAAAACACAGTTCTATGCTTTCCCTCATGTAGTGGTTTCCCACAAGAACATTTCTCAGGTTCAGGTACCCTCACGGCGTGTTCCTCCACCGTCAGCCGACAGTGTTACCAATTAAAATTAGTAAATATACGAATTCCAAAAAAATCATTGGTATATGCCGCGGTTCAAACTTGCAGACATCGTATTAATATTCCTCGGGCCAAAACCACTAGACAACCACGACTCTTACACGTGTAAATTATAATTTTTAAGAAAAATATAACACAGCGAACTCTATATACTGGGTAAAACCACAACCTTGTTATGAAATTTTGTTGTTATTTGCGTGTAGACTGTAACAAAAGATCCAGTTTTAGCGGGTTCCTGGAAAAATCTAAAAATATATGTAAATTACAATATGGAAGTACCGTTGTGAACTTTCCAGTAAAGGGCACGAGTCAATCAGGCAAGGCTTAGTTCGACCCGATAGGGTTACACAGAGCGCGTCATCCAAATTAGCTTAAGAGCTCTTGACTTTTTTATTTACAGGATATATACCGTGTTCCTTTTTTACTCTAAGCAAAACTGATAAAAAAAAAACGCTAAAGAAAACTATATCTTTATTATGATACAATAATCTTCAGTATTAATCAATTTAAATTAAACAAAATGTTATTGTAAAAGATGTCTTAAATCTACTGTTAACACGACTCATTCCAGAGTTAGACATTACATTTACGACATGAACATGTTGAAGAAATCTATAGATATATATTTAACTATATGTTATAGTATCTGTTCTTTATAAAGTTACATTATAAAGTTTAAAACCGATACGACGACATTGATGAGGTTTACAACCAATTATAACATAATATAGGATATGCTTTTAGTTCGTTAAAGTTTGGGTTATTGTAAGAGGAATCGTGTCGAGCTCCGTCTGTCTATTATACTAATGTGTGCACGTAACCCATTGATAGATTGTAGCGTGTTCCATACAAGCGTACGTCTACCACTTCTAAAGCATTTTTTATGTTAAAAATACTCACACAATTTAAATTTAAACGACACCGGTAACGGTATTTGGTAAGAACCCTACTTTTTTCCTATGTAAACTACAAGTACTCTTGGAGGACGTTGTACCACCCTGATAATAAAAAAAAACACATTATATACCTAAACCTTCCTCACAAATCATACTATCTACTGGTAAAAACTGCATGAAATCTGTTCAGTAGTTTTTGAGTTTATCGCGAACAGACAGACGTGGCAGAGGACTTTACAACATTTTTATAACTAATTATAAACAAATATATCACGACAGTAATTTACTAACTGTAGATCAATTTTAAATACTGCGCGAAGCAAGACTTCAGTCACACCTGATAGAAAGTTAGGAAGAGGCCTAGGATGTATAGAGTGCTCTCAGTAAAACTTATTCGCTCTTATTCTGAATATATTTAAATTATATACTTTAGAAAAAAACAGACTTAGACAGAGTGTTTACGAAATGACGATCATGATCACTTCGTGCAAATCTTTTCGTTAGCTTCATAGACCATAGCACACAACCAGAAATGTATCATATAGGAATGACTGTTAAGAATATGTAGTCCTATTTGAATCTCTAAATGTAATTAGTACTGTCACCTGATATTTACAGTTTAGTTGCTAGCTTTTCCTAAATTGAATTTATAATAATCCAGGACATTTTTTTATAGTTTTCATAAATCACGATATGGTCGAAAATGATAGGCTCGTTAAACTACACGAGGAGTGCCTCTCAGAATACCGATATTCATTTGACGGTGGTAGGTGTAACTAGGCGGTCTGAGAAAGAGCTCTTTCGTAATATTATGGTTTCATCACGTTTATCTACCCGGTGTACACGGCCCATATAGTCAATTAATGTCACATTCAAACACGTTACTGTTAAGGACTATTAGGAAACTATGAATAGGCATTGTCGGTCGGTGTCATTGAAACCATTGTGTTAAAACAAGTAAACATTATATAATAACGGATAGGTGTAAAAGGGACAGCCAAAGTCACTGTACAACGAATAATTGTTTCATTGTCATCGTTACGATACGACACAAAATGGCAAATTCTTCAACAGCAAAGTAATTAAAAACAGTTTATAATAACAACGCCTGTTAACGGAAAAATTAGACAAAACGAAATATATTCATTTAACGTAAAAAAATTGTTTATTTCCTGAATTAGAAAGAGAATTTTAATATCAACTTCTATTGCATTCATTTGTTTACTTCGAAACTGATATACTTGACAAGGGTACATTAGGGTACGCTGTCGAGAGTATGTTTTTTTATGTCTCACTTATCTTTTCAAGTTTGAAACAGTTATAAAATATTTAACGATCAACAATAAAAACTGGGTACCCCGCTTCGTTTTCAATTAACCGAATTTCTAAAAGGCGACCCGAGTCGACCCGTCTGTAGTAATAAATATTAAAATGACCTACGCATCGAAATTAAAATTTCTTTAATTCTGTAATTCGATACAACTGCAAAATTAAATTTATAAATAATTTATGTGCTGAAAAAAATATTTATTAGTTTTAAAAATGATTTTAAATGTTTATTCAATAAGTATTATAGATTATAATAGAAGCATAATATATGTCACTTCGAAGGTTCTGTCAATTAAAAGTATACCATACCCCCCAAACTTAGGAATCTAAAATTGGTATTTCTTTATCTTTGAGTTATTTCAATGTTTTTCTTTTAACTATATTTCGGCAATTAAACTTTCAGATTATTAATGCCATCTTCACGTAGTCAATAATATCTCAAGCGTCTTGCGATCACTTCATTATTGCGTCGTGTGAGTCAATATTCTAACAAGATAGTGGATCCCTTGTTAGAACCTGCTAGGTAGTTTTTGTGGCATCTCAGAATTTCATGCTCCGTGGTATTATTTTCTATTCACTTCACTTATGCACAAATAACTAACTATATTACGTAAAACTCCACCAAATTTACAAAATATAAAGTCCAATAGCTCAAGATTATGAATAAAATATCAAATCCACTACATGACAGACTAAAATCCCGCCAAAAACCACATGTTTATACCTAGATTTTTGTTTCGTGCAACTAACTATATTCAGAATGGTCAAAAATTTTGGCGGGTCTTTATGTCTCTGTAAGCAATTAATTAAAAAGCCATGTTTTCGAAATATTTTACATAAAGCAAATTACGTTTAACTGTGTTAAATAAAGTAATGGACAAACGCGGCGAGAAACGACCTTTTGGTTTCGAGGATTATGAGTTCCTGATTATTCAAAAAAGTTTTACTTGTTTCAATTTAATTTAAGTCAAAATCCATAGCACTCGAGACATAAAAATAGGTAGTCATATGCTAGCATTATTCGAATTTGCATGACAAGATTTAAGATGCCTCTAGCTCTTCCTACTATGGGTCTTCTTGAACTTCAGCAGCATTCCTTTAAGATTATACTCCAACTAATCTCTCTATATGTAACCAAATACCGTACCCATTAAAAATGGCCCCAACATTTACCTCCTTTAGATATCCGAATTTCTATACTAACATGGTAAGCTCTATAGCTCATTTTGCGGTTCTCGCATTATTCACAGTTCCCTAGTTTGGGTCCCATTTTCCGACTTCCAGTGCCATCACTGTCAGTTCTCACTTATATTATTCCCGTAAAATGCATTTTTTTAATCGCTCTGTAGGCTCTCTCGGACTCCTTTCGAGCATTACCTTTATTGGACTTAAAATGCTACCTTTCTCGTTAACTTCTCAACTAACTTAAAATTAACTGAAATGGTTACATAAAAGTGTGTGTTTTAAATTATTCGTTTTGGTCTTTCATAACACTCCTTAGTGGTTACTATTGAATTTAGTGTGAGTGTCGTTTGAAAGGTCTTTACGACGCTCACTCTGTGATGGTTATGGTTTCTATGCGACTCTAATTTTGCTATTTAATGAGCTCTGTATTTTCTGTTCTCCGGCTTTGTAGCCCTTAATGGCACTAACTTGCCTACAGTCATACGTGTGCTCTGAACACTTACTTAAATCTTGTTATACTTGTTTCCCTCGAAACTTCACTTTAAGATTTCTTATAAAAATTAAATTAACCTAACGGTAATTGGTGCTGTATATTGTATTAAATTAATTCATATAACATAGTACGTGTAAATTGAAAGGATGAATAGTGATGTTAAGACACAGTAATTGTCTCGGACTGGGATCCTTGCCAACACATATCTTGTGTAATGTTTGCAATAACAGCACGCTTAAGGGTCTTGCGTCACAGACTAAGCCAATGTATATGCAGTATCAAACCAAGTAATAGAGCGGGCTGCCACTACGCGCATAGTGATAAACCTAACATTCTCTTTTGGAAATTTCCAATTCGCGATCCGCCAATGTTTGATTAAGGTTGGTGTTACTTTGCGGAAATCTGCTATTGAATATTAAGGTGGACCAGCATCGGCGACTGTCAATCAAACGACAGGTTTCAATTACTTTTTATTCTGTCACAATGAAACGTAGCCTATCAACTCCAGGTAAAAGTGCAAAGTAACGTCTACTCTAATATCCACTAATGTATTTTTTTTTTTATAGAAGCACGACAAAGTGACTGCACTAAGCCTGATGTTAAGCATAGTATAATCCAAAAACATCGGCAACCACTGAGAGACAGATTATCCATCGCCAGTCGCCGCTGTCATGCCGGCCATAATGACGAAAGTCACCCGGTACTGGATATGCACAGGCTGATCCCGAAAAGCGACGCGCAAAAGCGAGTCACTATGACGGGCTTTTTCGCCATATGCATGGTGGTTGCGACCCAGCCGGGCTGTAAAACCCTACCACCCCGCTATCGCCATTGCCTCGTTCGTTATTCAGCAGGGTGCACCACGTGCAGGTGAGGTTGGCTTGGATGTCTCAAGTCTTAAGATGTTATTCGACACCCCTTACACCCCCAATATCAGCAATGTATATGTGAATTAGCTGCTGAGTCTCGCAAACAAGAATAACAGCGACGGTTAGCGACGGATAATAGATTTATTAGTACTATGACGTCACTTATAAAAAATGATACCTCTCGCCTTTTTTGCGAATTTAAAACAGTTTTCAGCGGAGGATCAAAGCCGAGAAAAAATTCACGGAAATTTCCTCTCAAATCACCTTTCGAATTACACACATAATCAACGCTTAAATCTCGTAGATTTCATGTTTAATACATTTTGCATGTGAATTAGGGATAATTGAACCGTAAATGTTACGTAACGAGGGTTCCTACATTAATATTCTGTTACGGGAGAGGGCTAACATTGTTTCGTCTTCGTTTAATTGTGTTTCCTAAAACCGAATTATGTACGGAGATTTCTTCATATTATTGTTTTAGGTATGTTACTTTATAAATTCTTATCTATTTTATAGACTGCTTACATGGAGGTAGGAAATACACTATCGTTAACGTTTCTAACCATGATAGTAGAACGATTTGACCGGCGAAGTATGGATTTGATATCGACACGATTGATGCCAATGATTTATTAATATTCGCTTACATTCATTCAATTGATAACAATAGCGATTGACGGTGAAGGAAAACATCGTAAGGAAAGCTAAATAAGAGTAATTCTCTTGTACGAATATGTGGAATAATACATAACACTGGAATACTTCGTATTTGAAACGTCCAATACTTTATCTTATATACAGTCTTCTAACCCAGCACTGGGACTTAACGAATTGTGAGAGAAATATGACATTTATTTTTGAAGGTCTGAGGGAAACGGAAAAGATTATGGATTAATATTTCGTGACTGACAATACCGCTTTAAAATCTATAACTAGAGGTATATTTCAAATTACGAAAAATGTACTATTCGCAAACATTCCAATTCGAAAACCCTGCTAACTACAGACGATTTTTAATCAATTATCTAGGCTCTCAGCTGCTGAACATACGTTGGCTGTTCCCAAAACGTGACTAAATAAAATTGACACACTGCAAAGTATCACGAAATGCATTATAGCTGATTGATACCATCACGGTTACTTACTTGATACACAATGGCTAATTCTCGAAATGAGACATACACCTAAGCATATATTACATATTGTGTATGGTTGCTTTATTATTTTCTACAATGAAAGACCGTTAACATTCAAAGATTCTCTTTAATCTGTGTAAATAGATTTCACATAAGTCAAAAACAAATACAAATAGCCGGTGGTAAACGTAATTTGTCGTAGTTGAGTCTCTAAACCCCCAGGGATGGTAGCGGCGTGACTCCACGAAGCTGCGAGGCCACAAAACGTGCGTCAATTACAAACCCGACACTTCCAATTATCATGCTATTCAAACATGATCAGGGCCTTTAAATCAGCGTTTCATTAATTTATAAATAATTTTATATCTAACATGTTACAACTAGTAGTTCCCTTGTAATTTTAAAATGGTTGAATTAATGTCATATCGGTATAAATTATGACTATAGCGCAGGGAGTCGACCAACCCGCTATGGTTTCCAATACTTCAAGCCGCATCAAACCACACTTTTTAGATCGATTTATAAAATTTTTTTATTGGTCCAAATTGCTATTCCTTATTCTCTTGAGTTAGAACTGAATTACGCGAGGCCAATTTGTGGTACATATGTCCAAGGTCAGCAATGTTGTTGTCCGCAAAAGCAACGTAATTATTAACCGTTTCATGATGAGTGGTACCTTTAACTTGATAGATAATGGAATTCTATGTGAACGATCGGACAATACATACAAGAATGCTCTTGGCTCTCTCAGTTCCTTTCCACACACGTTTGTATATATGGGATGACCCGCAACGTGTGGGTGGGATGACCGCATCAGGGTGGAGTATAGATTCTTTATCCTCTCGTAGTGTCGTCTACGCCAGCCACGACTATGGCTGGATCCCTATTTGCGCACTACTCCTTTTATAGCGTTCTAATCAGTTCGGGCAAGGATTTAAATTATATTAGTAGCTTAGTTCTTTCTATTGAATGACTTACCACATCGTATTTGACTTGTGCTATTATTTCCAACTCAAAAATATCCCATAAACGAATAAAACAATCACTATTAGCATGTGTACATAACGGGCGTCTCGAATTCTAGGTATCTTCATTATTTATGCTAGCACGAAAAGCCTATATTTTATACTTCATAAGGATGATAACAACAATAATGATGATAATTGTGATTAAATTTCATGCCTCCATGATAGAAATATATTCTAGGTATATTCTAGCTTTGATATTATATATGAATATGCCTTCTCGAGGTCTAAATTGAATAAAGTATATTTGATTTTCACGTTTTCCTCAACCAAAAGCTAAGGTTTGTTGTTATGTAAGATCTGATACACATTCCGTGGTCGGTGGTACTCTTTTTGAAAATAATGAAATTCATTACGACATTCGAGGATCAGCGTATCCCTTAACATTTTCGGTGACTTTGTTGAAACAATATATGATCTGAATTTTGAAAGATTTTTTATTTATCTTGAATGAGATATTTTTTCAAGTTTTTGTGAACGTATATTTAGATATATACGATTGGTTTTCTTTAAATCTACATCTAAAAGTCTTATTACGATATCAAAAGGAAATGATTATATGAAAAATGATTTGATTTAATTTACTTGTCAATAATTTAATAAGGCGAAAATATATAACGCATTGAAAATTGAGGGTGAATCTAAATAAACAGTAAAGGGTCACATTCAATGTATATTGTTTAAGAGTTTTTGGTATCCACTCTACATTTTATTATATTGCTTATGTTAATTGTAGTACAATCATTAAGCTTTCAAATTTAAACACTTTCTTCTCTGTTATGACTAATCACATAGCAGATGTTTTACTGAATATTACAGTTATCTTTGGTCATAAAATATGTTATGCAGACATTAGTAGCGGTAGCAGCTTTTATTTAACAATATTGTAGGTGATAGATATAGTACATAATTTTGGCAAGCACGGTTCACCGTATAATTCTTAGATTCACATAGAAGTATTACTATACAAAACTTTCGTTAGTAAACTGGTCATAACAGTAAAAAGTCGAAATCGACAATAAGTGCACATATCAGACATTGATTTGACAAAAACAATTACTTGGCCATGATGCATTTTTCTCTTGGACTTTCACAGCAAATCTGTGTTTAATCTGAACTAATTAATTAAATTTTCATGAGCACATAACCCCTATGGAAAAGCTTAATATTTTCTTCCTAGATAATAATCTGATTAATCTTCTATCTTCCACATAAAGTCGTGTAAAAATTCTGAAATTGTTTTCGATATAAGATGTGTTGATTAAAAATAATGCCCCAGAGAGGGGCACAGAGAGTGTATCCGCTAAAAACGAATGTAACATATATATGCTTGCAAATATATTTACAATGAAAGGATCAAGTTTCTTGTCGGTTGTTCGTAATGGACTGGGTTGTTTGTCCGAACAGGTGATAACTTTAACGTTCATTAGCGCCATCTCATGATCTGAGTTTAATAAAGTATATTATGATGTTGATTTTGAAATTTGCACATACAAAAGATTAATTTGTAATTCTTGCATTTATTTTTCATTACCTGTGCCTGCGACTCCCTCCGCTTGGAACCCTATGTAAAAAAAAAACAGTGACAAATAAATCTAAATGTATTAAGTCCGTTAGCTTGTCTACTTTTCTCTTTTACTTAAGTCGTCTCCTCATTAATAGTACAATAACTTTTGATAGAGTGAACCGATTTTAATAAAACCAAGATGTAATGTTACTCGAGAATAAGCTTTATGGTTTCTTCGGGAGTTTCATTGAGGTTTCTATTATCGTGAACGCAGTACTTTAGCATTATACGTGTTTAAAGACAAGATAGACATTTCTAATAATGATTGAAATGTATTCTATTACTTATTCGAATACACCTGCAACAATTTTTATCACAAAAGTGTAAAAAGTAAAGACACGTTTCTTGAACTATATTTTCTATTAATTATCCGATTTCAACGTTTGCAGTAATTAGGTATTCGCTTTTCAAAATGACGCCCATTTCAAAGGCTTAATATTATCCGCAGTGATCATGCGACGTGACGTGTTCAAACACACCCGTGCATGTAATTCGCCATGTATGAACGAACGCACTGTTATGATTGATGGGATGTACACTCGATTCGAAATGGTACGGCCGCGATGATGAATCACCCCTTATCATATTCGCATTACCGATTTTCAAGTGCTATGACGTAATTGGGCTTATTGATTTTCCACGCTAATATACTGTTTTTCCGTAAAATATATTTTTTATTCCGCTTTACTACAATCCACCTTAGAATAAGTTTGTTTTTCGAAATAACTACACTTTCGGCCTGACGAGCCTTCACAGTTTCATCGGGTGTAAGGCGAGCGTTGTTGCGAGACATTACATCGTAAGTGGCCGAACATCACCTGAGGCTGTTGTCTTGGCTGCAACTTTGCTTCTCCAAGTATAATAGTATGATTCTTATCTAAATTAGATGATTAATTCATGTGTGTAAGTTGCAGGCAAAAACCAACGTAGTCTGAATGTTTTGTTAAGAGACTAGAATTAGAAAGGAATTAAGTTTGAAAAAGAACAAATTTATAATATTATGTTAGGAGTGTTACACATAGTCGATGCAGTCAGGATGCCAACAAATACTTCGTGGTTACTTTCACTCTTTATTTGGCCAGAGTTACGGCTTACAATACTTTTCACATAGGAATCTTGCCTCTTATAGGCCGAACTATATAATTTATAAGACGAACTAAATAAATCAAAGCAATTACCATTTACTAATAATCCTGCAAACATGTTTTAAGTAACTCAAAAATAATAATTAACAAACAAATTAATATTATTTACGTACATCGATTATATATAAAATCATTGTTATTAATGTATCTAGAATATATTTAGACATACGATTACGTGTGTAGAGCAGCGACTTCTAGCCTTTTATAGGCCAAACTATGGAAGTCAAAGCAATTAACTCTACCTTCCCAATACATTCTTGATAATTTAATGTATGTCCGAAAGAACCATGATAAACTGGATTTTGTAAAAGGCCGGCATAGTCTAAATACTAGGAACCGTGACAAACTGGTTATCCCATGCTTTAGACTTAGTAAAACGAGTAATAGTTTTTTAGGAAATAATGTACGGTTCTATAACAAAATTCCAAAGGATATTATCGATTTGCCTGATTGTGAATTTAAGCGCCATGTCAAACGGGTTCTGGTCTCAAAAGGCTATTATAGAGTGGATCAGTATGTGAACGATAGTGATGTCTGGAATTGACTCATCTCTGTGCATCCATTAAATTTTTTTTCCATTAAAAGTTTCTGTCATATATGTAATATAGTCTAAATATTATATATATTAAAAAGATAAACCAGATCGAGTTTCTTGCCGGTTCTTCTCGATGGCTGGGTTGTTTCCGAACCGGTGGTAGTTTTTGACGTTCATAAGTGCCTTATTAGTGCCTAAACTGAATAAAGTATTTTTGATTATGAATTAATATTAACTACTAACTAATGTTATGCAAGTAATAAACCAATAACATCAATTCCTATTTATGTCTCATTGAAATCTATGTAATTATAATAATCATTTTTATTTATGTATCTTTAATAAAATGGCGATAGTTTATTTATCTGTAATATTGTGGCGCTAGTACATATGTTCCGGTCGTGTTGTAGTCTCGAGTCTTGAATATGACGAGCGGCATCGGGGGTGGGTAGAAAACATTTATCTTCTGCCCGCGACATCGTCAGCGTGGAATAGTTACAGTGGGCTAATATGTCGCTAACACTTCTAGGTGTATTCCGGCAGATGCATTTCAAGGCCAATTTTTGTCTAGGTTTGCCATATTTACCATAATTGGCCGGGATGGGTAGAAAACATTTATCTTCTGCCCGCGACATCGTCAGCGTGGAATAGTACAGTGGGCTAATATGTCGCTAACACTTCTAGGTGTACTCCGGCAGATGCATTTCAAAGCTAGTTTTTGTCTAGGTTTGCCAGATTTCCCATAATTGGCCAAATCACCAATTAACATTAGATAAGATTGCAACCAAACGTTGCAATCTATAAAGGTTAAAAAAATGACCATCCTTCTTAAATGACACAAAGACATGATGAAAAAAAAATGGTAATCTGGATCCAATTTAATTTATAGTCAAGTGCTATCAAATTTATTGGTCACGAGGCAGCAGTGGTTAATGAGAATATTGAAGCACGGTCAAACGCATTCTTCCATCAATTATTATAAATTACTTCAATAACGCATATATGCCCGTAATAACTTGTACTCATAAGAGTCGGTGTAAATTCCTGGGATTCGTTATATCCGAAATACGCTTATCTTGAAGGGCATGAGAAATTGTTATTTAAGTCCTAAAATCCAAAGATTTGGAACGCAACCAACTGTTTGTCAAGTAAACACACCGACATCTCTGTAGCCAAGGCTTTTAAAATTATGTAAGGAAACACTACACATTTAAAAGTGCTTTCACTATATACATGCCTTGGATATTCTTGCAAATAAGGCAGTATGGGAGGATGGATGAAAGTGTGTTATTCCTTGAAGCAAAAATTATTCAACGTACTTTGATTAGACATCACACTGTTACAGTTTTTGCATGAGAATAACACATATAAACTATAATTTATAAAGTTATTTCTAAAATTGAGCAAAATCTATGTGATCTAAAATCGAGTGTATTATAACACGTGGTAGAAGTGAAGTCTTGTGACTAAAGGAAGTGGGAAAGCAACGTCACTAGCATAAAGAAGCTTGATTCTAGAAACTAGTTAGACACTTACAGGTCAACAACTGCCATACTGGTTTACCAACACCTGGTACGCCATTTACAACATGATTATTTTAGACCTATCTCTAACGCGCTACAGAAACTGTCAATTACACGAAGACTACGATGTCATCATTTGTCAGCACAAATGCAGATAAAGCCGCGGGAAATCACTAACTCAGTTATATGTTAACTGATCCGGTGGTTTAGTCGTACCTCATTCTAAGACACTGTCAATAGACGACTCTTCTAATCACAATAAGTTTGTGTTTTAAGTTAGGTAATTAACGAGAAGGAGACGGCCGGTGTGTACCCGGCTGTCTCCTTACAAGACGAGGCCCGGCGGCGGCACATCTGCCGCTGGGCCACACCGCTGGGGCGGCACGATGAAGTCTATAGAGATCTCGTGCCGCCCCAACAATAGCGGAAGACGTACACCGTGGGGTTTTAGTCCGTGCGAGTCGGACATAACCCACCCTCTCCCCAGGGAGGGTGGGTACCCATAAGGGATTTCCCCACGTTAAAAAAAAAAAAAAAAAGGTAGTTACCCAAAATCCTCTAGTTTTTCTGTGGATGAATATAAATAATTGATATTTTCCCTGCTAACATAAAAAATCAGTACGTGCGACCGTCACACGCGATTGAAGTAAAACTTTTTAAATATTTTTGATTTTGTCAATAGATAGTTTCAAAATCAACCAAAAATTTATGAATTATGAAAAAAATAATAGTAAAAAATACTCATTTCAATAACAATAAAAATCATACTACAGAATTAATTATGTATATAAGGGCGCGCGACCATGCTGCCATCTGATTTCAATGTTTCTTTACATTGAAATCAGATGGCAGCATGGTAACAAATTAAATGAAAGTTTCATTATCTGTAGTAACATATTTCAGCTAATTTTTTTTTTTTTAACTTTATATTTGGCAATTAATCTTTCAGATTATTACTGCCATCGTCACGTAGTCGATAATATTACAAACGTCGTGCAATCACTTCAATATTGCGTCGTGTGAGTCAATATTCTAACAAGATGGTGGATCCCTTGTTAGATCCTGCTAGGGAGTTTTTGTGGCATCTCAGAATTTCATGCTCCGTGGTATTATTTTCTATTCACTTCACTTATGCACAATAAACTAACTAGATTACGTAAAACTCCACCAAATTTACAAAATATAGAGTCCAATAACACAAGATTATGAATAAAATATAAAATCCACTACATGACAGACTAAAATCCCGCCAAAAACTCCAGCTAATTTGGAATTTAAATAACACAGGCTATATTATTTGCAACTCTTTGTTATAAAGTAAATAAAATATAGAAAACTACGAACAGGTTACTATGATAAGTAATGAATTAAATTTATTATGATTTAATACAAGTTTTGGTTATGTTTAATTTTTATCGAACCGGATGGTACAGTAACGTGACGCCATGTTGCCGTAACGAACTTCCGTTGCATTGTCATCCAGTTACCACCTTCTAGTAGCGGCTAAATAAGTTGTACTTCAAAATATGGAATTGAATCACAATTTTTTTTTTTAGTTCAGCTAATGAATCAATACTTAATTAAGAGAAGAGACGTTTTTAAATTTGTAGTTTTACTGAAAGCGCCATCATCTACGGAGACCCGTAGTGTTAGTTCAGTAAAAATAGAATTTCTTTCAATGCTTCATTTGTTAGCTGAATTCATTTTATTCAAATTATAGTTACATCATGTTATATAGTATATGAAAGTATACGTTTATAATACACGCAAGGTTCACTAAAGTTTATTTAAAAAAAAACGAGTCAATCTTCATAATTAGAAATATATACACGAAGCACCAATTTCAAAATTAAACTTTGATAACCGTCGGACGGACGTTGCAAAGGAGCCATTTAGCTTGAAGTACTTTCCCGGTCAGGGGTAAAAAAAAACAACTTAAAGGTTTCTTCGTTTACTTAAGAATATTAAAGTGAAAAGCAGGTACTACTAAAACTAACTGACTTTGATTTTAAAATCATTCTAATGGAATGAATTATAAAAATTGACTAGCAACTACCAACGACTCCGTCGGTGTTATTACAAAAAGGTTAAATACTTGGTTTAAAAAAGGTTTCGTACGAAATGCACTGCGCTCGCCCGAATCAAAATCGCGTTATCCTTTTTTCGCAAGTGTAACCTAACCTAACCAAAGCGAGACAAAAGAGCAAGACGGCGAACATTCACCGAGAGATCTTTTTAAAGCTGGCGTTCAAAACGTGCTTAACTTTTTTGTAATAACACCGCGTATGTTTACTTTTACGTTGATATTATTTGTAAATTTGGATGAATATATTTTATGATTTCTAATAGCCAATCTTAATTGTAATTAGTTATCAATCTTGTAATAAGATATAATATCGTGTACAAAGTTTAGTCAAAATCGTTGGACATTAATTTATATTTTTAATTGATTTTTTTCCAATGAATTTTGGAATGACGTACCCTTGTAGATAGGATTTCATTAAAATCTTGTGCTCGGGACGCGCTGTTTTATATAGTAATTATTTTGGACTCACTATTTTATGAAACTATATTTTCAACGAAAACTAAAAATACATAAAAACAGTTGTAACGTGTAATTTATTTAAGATATATAAAAATTAAAAAAAGATGTTTTTTTTATAATAACACGGCAAAGTGACTGCACTGTGCCTGATGGTAAGCACAGTGCAATCCAAAAACAACGACGACTGCCGAGAGATACGTCATCCTTCGTCGGTCGTCGCTGTCATGCCGGCCTACGTAAATGCCTCTTCAAGTTACGCTTGAAGGACCCCATATTATAGGAAGGAGGGAACACACTAGCCGGGAGATTGTTCCACAGCTTCACGGTACGGCAAAGTTAGGATGTTGCGAACTTTTTAGTTCGTGCCCATATAGGGTTTACCGTAAAACTGTGGCTCCGTAGACCAGCGCGCGTGGTTCGGTTGTAAAAGGAGAAGAAGGGATTAAATTGAACAACTCTGCAGAACACTCGCCATGATACAGACGGTAGAACACGCTCAGTGAGGCAATATCCCTGCGCAGTTGAAGCGGCTCTATAAACTCTGTAATGTCTGCATCATTAACAATGCGGACAGCCCGTCTCTGCAACCTGTCCAAGGCATCCAGTAGGTACTTGGCAGAACCGTCCCAAAGGTGCGAATAGTATTCCACGCAAGGCCGAACTTGTGCCTTGTAAAGAAGATATTACTGATCAGTCGTAAAAACCGTCGCATCTTGTGTGTCCGGTTCATCTCGATGAATAGGTTGTTTTCCGAAGCGCCAGTAATTTTGATAATCATGAGCGCCTTTTTAGGACTAATTAATGCTCGCTGTTTCACATGCGTTTTTTTATTTCATTTGATTTAATGTGAGCAAATTTTAACATAAGTGAAATATGAAGTATTAATATTATTTTTATAGATTTTATAGTTTCGGAGTGGTATTTATGTTTTTTTTTTTTTTAACTTTGTAGTGTATAATCCTTCTTGCTTCGACACCATTAGCCCAGCTTCGTGTCCACTTCGTCCATTTTTTTCAAACTTTATAAACTCAAATGTCTATTTAGGTAATCAACATTATATGTGTCTTGATTGTTGAATAATTCACTTGTTAATTCCAATCAATACTTTTATTTAAATTACACTACTTTAAAAACTGCATTAAATATTTGACAAAAATACAATTTACAAATTCTGTTACGGTAGTTTCGTTTCCAGTTTGAAAAGATAAACGGTAATTATCATCCCCCCCTCGGCAGCGGATCAAACCTAGGTCCGTTCCCTCGGCGTGGAGCCCTTGAGTACGCTGCTCACGCGATACAGTGACATTAAACCTTACATCACCGCTACAACATCACACACATCACCTATATACACGTGCATGCCTACACACTTACACGCTGTTTTTCTTTCTCAGAGAAATAAACGACAAAGAGTTCTACTCTTATTTTTCCATATCTTATCATATCCTATATAGTTTTGAAGATTTTTTCCGACATAAAATACATATAGGAGTTGTTGAGGCACGCATGCTTGATACACATGCATGTTTCAATAACTCATATACGTATATCTAGATAGCTTAGCTTAGGTTAGCTCAGATATGTCGCGATTTTTGCACAAAACAGGTGACAGCCCAAGCCGAGGTGTGCCGTGCACCCTTGAGTTAGTCGCCTAAACATCCCAAATCGGCTGAGTGGCGCTCGCCTCAATAGTTCGGTGAAGCTGTGAAGACCATTCCAGGCCAAAAGCGTTTTCATTTCGAAAAAAAAAAACAATCATCATATCGCTGTGTTCCGATCTGAAGGGTTTTCATGGTTGATAATACTAAACTTTAGAGTAAACTTGAGTAGAAGCTTCGACTATTACAGATATCGATCGTAATTCTACTTGTGTTGTGTTTGCTATTTAATATCGCTACATTCTACATTTTCTATTGTGGTTTTTACTCTTTTATATTCTACAGTAATTCTGTTAACCATATCTTTTCATTACAGATGTCGACAGCACGGAGCAGAAGGTATCCATAATGTTGAATGGAGAAGAATCTGAGTTGTACTTCGTTAACTGCACCAGCACAAAGGTTATTTAACAGTAATATTTATAATAAAATTAAATAATAATAAGAACCAAGTAATCAGAAAATATTTTGGACGGATATAAGTGTAACAGAAGATCAAAACAGGTATGGATGGATTGTGTGCAAATGTTTTTTTTTTTTTTTATAGAAGCACGACAAAGTAACTGCATTAAGCCTGATGTTAAGCATAGTACAATCCAAAAACATCGGCAACCACCGAGAGACAGATTATCAATCGTCGGTCGCCGCTGTCATGCCGGCCATAATGACGAAAGTCGCCCGGTACTGGATATGCACAGGCTGATCCCGAAATGCGACGCGCAGAAGCGAGTCACTATGACGGGCTTTTTCGCCATATGCATGGTGGTTGCGACCCAGTCGGGCTGTAAAACCCTACCACCCCGGGATATGTATGTATGTATGTAAAAAGTGTGAATACTGAGATGACACCTGATAGGAGAGAATGGAAAAGGAAAACATGTTGTGCCGACCCTACTTAAGTGGAATAATGGTAAGAAGATGATAATGTTTCAAAATGTATGGATACACATTTAAAATGCTGATATATTTGTGGAGTGAGAATGTGACTCATTCAATAAGGTCGAGATTGTAGTAAAAGGAAATTTGTTGATGGAACACTGTATTTTACTGGAGTATTTTATTAGGAACTTGGTTAATTATCACCCAAAAAACACCGATCTGTCTATTACTCCAGCTATGCGTACTATAAACAGTTTCTTTATAAGTCACTAAAAGCATAGTATTGTTCAACATCACCTGTGATCGATTATCAAGCGCTAATCGAATTGGTAAATTAAAAATATATGTTAAATAAAATAATAACTTCGCAGGAAGAAATCGAAAGGTCAGAACCTCCTGATGCGTTCGTCATAATCTACTCGGTGGTGGACAAAGCCTCGTTCCAGAAAGCCGAACAAGAACTAGCGCGGCTCATGGACTGCGACATGTTGAGATCAAGACCGGCTCTGTTAGTTGCTAACAAGATCGACCTGGCTAGAAGTCGTGCTGTATCCACACAAGGTAATGACTGTGAACTGATGTCGTAGGTTGACTAAATTCTCCTAATTATTTTACCTTCATGAGTTTTTTTATTTATTGGTGGTATGGAAGAATTGTTAGAATTTAGGTTAGGAATAGTTGCTGTAAATCTTAAAGATAATATGTATACCAATATTATAAAGCTGGAGGATTTTTTATTTGGTTGAACGCGCTAATCTCAAAAAGTACTGGTCCGATTTGAAAAATTCCGTCAGTGTTAATTAGCTCATTTATCGAGAAATATATAATCACGCTAAGATCAGTAAGAGCATAATATTTCAAAATCATTTTTTTTTCCTTTCCAGTGTTTTCGTTGCGTGTTAACTCAAACTAACTATTCTATGCAGACGAAGTCAAGGGAACAGCTAGTAGTAGATAGAATCAAGAAAGCTTAAATTAGTAAGCAAAAAATATATAGACAAATCTCCACTTCATTTTCTTCTCTGGTTTTAAATTTCCATCCAACAATTCAAACTCCTTTCAGTCGTTACCCTTCTCAGATAATTACACAAAATTTAGAGATCCGAAACTCAGTAGTGTGCGAAATACAAACAATTGGCCAAACTAACTTCAGTATTCCTGACTTGGATGTTCATTATCATTCACTGATCGTCGTCAATACGTGCAATTTCGTACGTTTCCTTGTTCAATAGAAAGCTAAGTCCTGTAAGAACAGTTCAGTAAATGCGATCTTGCAATTCAAGTTAGGTTTAATTTGAATAGTAACAAAAACTGGAACGTGCATTTGTACATTTATTGAACAGAAAATATTCCGAGTTAAAGATAACTGAGACCTTTCCAATAATGAACTGTGCAATACAGACAGCTACTAGTATCATTTTTTAAATAATTATTAAGCGTACAAATACAAATATCTTTATTCCTAGAGTTTATTTTCCGATAATAAATATATGGAGGAGTTGTTGAGGCGTGTATGCTTGGTACACATATACGTTTCAACAACTCATACATATATGAATAGTTAGCTAGGTTAGCTAAGTTAGGTCGTGATTTTGCATGCAACAGGCAACAGCCAAGCCGAGGTGTGCCGTGCACCCTTGAGCTGGTTGCCAAAATAAAATCGGCTGAGTGCCTTAAACGCTCGCCTTAGTAGTCCGGTGAAGCTGTTAAGACCTCGCTGGGTCAATAGCGTAGACATTTCGAAAAAGAAAAAAAAAGTTTATTCCTAGAGTCCTTTACAATAGATGAGCTTTAACAATGGCCCCAAATTATGCCAATACCTACCTCAGGTAAGCCTCTTATCTAGGTAAGCCTTACAGATTAACTTAATTGATTGTGGAGCATATTATCTTAATATTTGGAGATTAAATAAAATTTCTTCTGTCTATTAAATATCTTGTAATATTTAGTCTAATTTAGATGGTAAATTTTTATTGGTGTTCATGAAATATTTTGGGAATTTTCTACCTAAAGTCTTCCAAAAACTTAATACTCTAATAGAGTATTTGAAGTCTACACGACAATTTATCACCATCGCAATCTGCCGACTATAGAAAAAAGTATAAAAAAGGTGGTTCCATTTGTGTTTGTATTACACAAGGCTTTGGGATAGACAAAAGACCACTGAATAATGTATAACGTATAGACATTAGACGTCTCGACAAATGTATATTTCATACAGTAACTTTCAGACGACTTACCCGATGACGCACTGAATGTATATATATTTCAAATTGATTTATTACTAAAGAATTATAATAAGTACGAAATATATTCAAACAAAACGACAAATAAATATTGATTTATAAAAAAACTAATTACTCTTTATCATTTTATCTCCTGAATTCTCAAACACTAAGAAATTGTAAATTTATTAAATTTCCATAATCCAATAATATAATTAAATTCGAAGGATCACATTCACAAGTCTAGTCTTTTAATAAGTACAATTCCTATAAGGGAACATAACAAACTGTAGGTGGTAGAGCCACGCTGAAACTATTAATGAATTCAGCACGAAGGGGTCGGCTCGCTCGGGGTAGTACCACCCGAGGTACAGAAATCCGACCGTTTTGTTTGGTCAGTGAGAGCGCCGGGGCCCGCCACCCCTCCTCATGCCTCCCCTCTTCTTTCCCCCGTTCCATCTCCTCTCCCCAACCCCTTTCCCTCTAAGCTCGCAAAACACAGGCTGGCAATGCACTTGTGACTCCCCTGGTGTTGCTTGTGTCTATAAACGGCGGTGATCGCTTAATACCAGGTGACCCCCCTTTTTGTTTGCTTCCTATTTGGTATGCAAAAATTGATGATAGACTCAATTACAGTTAAGCTTCTTACACAAAATTCTTTCCTGCGATCATCCTGCAACCTGTAACCTTAAATTAGTTTAGTATTAGTAAATTAAGCAACGCGCATACGGAGGAAATTAACAAATAATGATTAGGAAAATGAAATCTAGGAAAGATATCAGATTGGAATCTGAAAAACAGTGGCATACCAAAATTCGTAAAAAAGTCTCAGATTATGTCCTGGGGGAAATGGGGACTAAATAATAAAAAAGAAACTTAAATTAGTAGAATAATGCAAAAACGATGTTTCTAATAAGTGTCAATGTGAACACTAACACACTAAACACTAACTCTTAGTGTTCACACACCTACACCTTCGCTTATTCATGTATTTGTTTTATTTAATTTTTAGCAACCAATCGTCTAGTAAATTATTACTGCCATTGTCGAGTTGTTAGGTTTTACAAGTTTCTTGCAATCACTTCAACGAACTAACAAGATGGCCGTGCTGTTAGAATTTTCCAGGGAGTTTTTGTTGCAAGTCAGAATCCATACTCCATTGTATTATTTCCCATTCATTTTATTGTCCACGATAACCGAACTATATTACGTAAAGCACCACTAATATTACAAAATATAAAGCTAAATAACCCAAGATTATGTACTCTTGTACGTAAGATACTGTATTCTTGGGAATTACATTAGATTCCAAATTACAATGGGGCCCTCACATTAAAAAAATGGCGAGCAGATTAAGTTCTGCTGCATTCGCAATACGCAAAATTCGCCAGCTTACAGATATTGCCATTGCTAGGTTAGTCTACATCGCTTACTTCCATAGCATAGTGTCTTACGGTATTCTGCTGTGGGGTACGGCTGCTGAGGTAGACACCATATTTTTATTACAAAAACGGGCAGTTCGAGCAATATATAATATGGGACCTCGCGAATCATTAAAAACGAAATTCCAGGAATTCGGTATCTTAACTCTACCCTCCCAATACATTCTTGATAATTTAATGTATGTCCGTAAAAACTTTGAAAAACTGAATTTAGTAAAAGACCGGCATAATGTAAATACTAGAAACTGTAATAAACTGGTCGTCCCATGTTTCAGACTTAGTAAAACCAGTAATAGTTTCTTAGGTAACAGTGTTAGGTTTTACAATAAAGTCCCAAAACATGTTATCGATTTGCCGGACTGCAAATTTAACCGCCATGTCAAGCGGGTGTTAGTATCAAAAGGATATTATAGAGTGGATCAGTATGTGAACGATAGTGATGTCTGGAATTGACTCCTCTCTGTGCATTCACTATAAGCTGTATGATGTATTTAAATGTATGTAAAAAAAAATGTACCCGGTCGAGTTTCTTGCCGGTTCTTCTCGATGGCTGGGTTGTTTCCGAACCGGTGGTAGTTTTTGACGTTCATAAGTGCCTTATTAGGGCCTAAACTGAATAAAGAATTTTTGATTTTGATTTTGATTTTATGAAGAAAATATAAAATCCACTACGATATTCCACGATCCCGTCAAAAACTCTATATTTTATATCTAGGCAATTAAATTTTAAGATACTAATGGATACGGTGTACGTTGTCCCACCTTTATTATAAAAAAAAACTCGACAAATTATACACTTCCTATAAGCCTTCTTCAAAAAATTACTTTATCTACTGGTGAAAACTGTATGAAAATCTTTTCAGTAGTTTTTGGGCTTATAGCGAACAGACAGACAGACACGCTGTAGGCGACTTTGTTTTATACTATGTAGTGATAATTAAATTAACTCTAAACGACACCGTACGTGGTGTAATTGGCATGAATTACAAGAGAAAAGTAACAGAAAACCTAATAGAATTGCCTACGTGAAACCACATAGAATTATGTTCTGATTACTTTACCTCATCAGATAAACGTTGTAACCATAATAAGGGCGGAATTAATTAGGAACCAAGGGAGTACGGGCTCCAATTTTGTAGGTCCGGATTAGACATTTTTTTTTTCGGGCACATAAAATATATTAGACGAGTAGAAAGCTGCTTGAAGTAAATTCATTTATTGTGGCTCCGCTCCTATTGGTCTTGGCATGATGATATATAGCCTTCCTCGATAAATAAGTAATATAACAATGAAATAATATTTCAAATAGCACCAGTACTTCCTGAGATTACTCTCTACAAGGTCGCAAACTCTCAAATTTTACCTCTTTATAAAATAGTATAAATTAAATATTATTAAAATATTTCCTTTAATCCCCATTCAATCATATTTAGTTGTATATCTAGCTAATACAACAGCACTTATTATTGGGCCAATTCTGTAAATTCTCTAATATTTGGAATATTGAACACCAATATGTTTTTGAGCCTTTGAACGAATTTCTGGTAACTGAAGAAATTAAGTTTGTCATTGGATTTTTTATATTCATGTTAGTTGGTGAATATTAAAGGAAAATATTTTGAGAAAATTTGTAATCGAAAACCATCTCCAAATATTAGAGAATTTATAGAATTGGCCCAAAAATAACTGCTGTTGTATTAACTAGATATACGACTTAATATGATTGAATGGGGAATGAAGCAAATATTTTAATAATATTCAATTTATAATATTGTTATAAAGAGGTAAAATTTGAGAGTTGCGACGTTCTAGGGAGGTCTTAGGAACTACTGGTGCGATTTGAAGAAGTATTTCATTGTTATATAGCTTATTTATCGAGGAAAGTTATAAATCATCATGCTAAGACCAATAGGAGCAGAGCCCCAATGAAGAATGTTTTAAAATCGTCAGTAAAGTTGATTTCAAATGGTCGACATAGATTTTTACTAAACATCGGTTAAATACAAAAATACTAGAAATAAACATTGGAGGGACTTTTCGAGCTCATTACGGAGTATTAGGTGGAATAGGAATTGTGAACAGATTTCCCGGGTGACCGCCGTCCGATCACGTCGGCCGTCCTTTCATTACTTACCTATATTATCATTTTTCCACAGATAATATCATTTGAGCACTACCATGTCGCATGCAATTCTCTATAATAGTTGTGAAGAAGATTTTTTTTTTCAAAAAACTTTTTCATTAAAACACATTTAAAATATTATTGTCTCTATGTTCATCGAACCGTAAGTCCTATGTTCTATTGCATAGTACTTTTTTCTTTTTTTTTTTTATATCAAAAGAGGCAAACGAACTTGTGGGTCACGTGATGTTAAGTGATCACCACCGTCCATAGACACTAGCGACATTAGGGACGTCGCAAGTGCGTTGCCAGCCTGTATACGAGAGAAGGGGGAGGGGAAGGAAAGGGAAAGAAGGAAAGAGGAAGGGACGTGGGCCTCCGGCTCTCTCACTGACCGAACAAAACACAACAATGCAAGCACTGTTATTTCACGTCGGTTATCTGTGAGAGGGGTGGTACTACCCCGGAGGAGCCGACCCATTCATGCTGAAACCAAAAATAGCTTCAGCGGGGCTCTACCACCTAAAAGCGGGGCTCTACCACCTACTTTGGCTAACTTTACTACATATTTTCGTCGATTTCTGAGACCTTATTGCAGATTTAAACTTAGACAACAACAAAAAAATATTTTCATAACAAGACTAGGGAACTTTACTTTAACAAATTGTCAAAGTCAAAAGACCAAACATTCCATCGAATAGTACTATTGTGTACCTAATAGAAAGCTTATAGTATCATATAATTACATCGCAGCCATACAAAGCTGAGCGGATTTCTAGCTTAGAAAATACTAGCTTCTGTCTTCGTCCACTTAGAATAATTACTTTGGGCTAACACTAACATGCAGCGGAAGCTCTCAAAAGGAATAAAAACCCGATTTAAAAACACTCATCATTGGTGCTCCGCTCGTATTACTCTTAGCACGATATATAACCTTCCTCGATAAATAAGCTATCTAATACTAACATAGTTTTTCATATCGGACCAGTAGTTCTTGAGATTAGTGCGTTCACCCAAACAAACTCTTCAGCTTTATAATATTCACTATAAATTCTACACAAGATACCTAACAATGTTGACTTTATTAATCGAAAATGTGATAATTTGTCCACAGACGGCAAATGTCTAGCTTGTACGTACAAAGCGAAGTTCATCGAAGTTTCAGTCGGCATAAACCACAACGTGGACGAGCTCTTAGTCGGCGTACTGAATCAGATACGACTGAAAAAGCAGCAGTACTCAGCAGAGGGAGGGAGGGAATCGTCTCCAGCGCATTGGTACAAATCCAGGGGTGTGGTCCGGGCAAGCATGAAGGCCAGGCAGATGTTCACCTGGATCTTCGGTAAAGAAGACTCGAAATTCAAAAACTGTGAGAATTTAAACGTCCTGTGAGCCGAAAACGACGGACCCGTGTTCGTCTAAATGCTGACAGACTTCTGTGATGAATGGAACGGTGACGTGGGTATGGTTAATGTTTGAGTTTTAATTTCGAACGGTTTTGTGTTACCAATTAAAATAATGTTTTATACAGTTGCGAAAGTTAATAGTTTTTTTTTTATAAATTTGGGCAAAGGTTTTTGTAACAAAAGAGGTTTAGATTCAATTTATATTCTGTAATTGTAATAGAGAACGAAAAAGTGAAACGGAAACAGATTATGAACGTTTTTAGAAAGACATCAATACAAATTTAAAAGATAACTTAATTTTATTAAGAAACTAAAATTTTCAAATTTATCTCCTTTTTAGTTAAGTTCATGTTATAAATTTTAATATTGTTAATTATTCACCCCATAGAAGTAATCATATTATAATATAGTATGTAATCGTTATGTGCCAATATTCGAGAGAATTTAATATATTTAGATAAGTTCATTATATAAGTTAGTTTAAGTGATTTGTTAATTAATTATCAGTATTTCCTTGCGTATTAGAATCAATCTAAATCATTTAGTCGTATTGCCGAAGCAAAATCAAAAAGATTGGGTATATATTTCAATAGATACGACAGTTGTTTTTTCCATTACTTTGTATTTTGTTTAAAAAAGGTTTGAGTCTATTAACGTTATCAGGCCTCACATAATACGGTAATAACTTATTTATGTAGAAAATAAATGCATAATGAATCCCTCAGATATCGATTGACAATTTTACTAATGACAATTGGCACGATAGACTATCTTTTGTGACAATAAAGGATTTCATTAAATATAGAGTATATACTAGCGGCGTATATCCTAAATTGAAAACCAAAAAAACAATCAAACCGATTATGAACCCTCAAGTGCGCTGTATTTGAGTATTATATGTCATGTCACTGACAAGACAATTCTAAGGATACCTCATATATTAATTCGGCAAAATGGCGGACGAATAAATTTCGTTATTCGAATTAACCCTTTTTTATATTTAACCATTAAACAATATTTTCAATTCAATTATAATCATGAATAATACAAATTGACATATCGAAATAAACTATATCTTAGTAACAACTTTACATATTAAAAATAATTAATTAAATATATGTATGTCGTTTCCAGTGGCGTGTCAAAGTTAGCCCGAGTTAAAAAACCGCAGACACGGTGAAAGTTCGTAAAATGTTACCCAAAAACCTCAATTACTTTCATAATTAGTAATAGATAACTATAGCATTTTTGTTACTCTTAAGTACGGAAGACACAATATAACTCAGCATGCTCCCCAAAAATATGTAATACCGAGCCCCAATAACACTAGCTACGCTACTGAACATTATTGTAACAAAACATCTCTTATTAAGCTATGTAATAACTGCCAATATATAATTATAAATAATTATATCATATATTCGATAATATTTACAAGTAACACCATCCAGGGTCCATTGATTCCTTCCTAGAATAATAATACCAATCTATCTTAGTATGACCTTTGACGGTTGTTTAATAATATACATTTTTAAATAGTAAAAAAATATTTCGTGAGTAACTTCATAATAACTTAACATTATAACCTCATAGTAAAATCGGCGAAATAAGCTTCGCGTCGACTGAACGCGCCAACTTGAGCCGAAACGAAATCCGCACTGCGCTATTCCCATTTACTGTAATCGACGGCAACCTTTACCCGAATTGGTATATATAGTAACGGGCATACGAGTATTAAGGATAAATTAATATTTGCAATGATTTCATAGCGTTTAAAATAATATATTCTACTAATCACATTTTTATATCAAATATAATATAATATTATATCAAAATATTCAGTAGATTCTTTCATATAATCATTACACTATAATTAATTATAATATTTAGGAATGTGTACATAAATAAAGGCGAATGCACTTAAGGATTTGATGTTGTATTTAGATGTAGATATATTACGAATTTATATGATATTAAATATTATTAATTTTTATACCTTTTTAAGAAAAGTATTTTATGATTTTATCTTGTTGTAGATTACTAAAATGCTATAGCAAGTTAAAACCATAGGTAATGCATTAAAAGCGTTCATAATAAACTCCAAAATATGTAGAATATATTAAATTATAAACTAAAAAAATGTATGTTAATTATAAAAAAAATATACAGAATCGTCTTTCTGTTTCGACAATTACTTGAAAATTAACATTAAATTAGTATAAATAATTCAAAAACCATTATTTTAAAAAGATAAAATGATGTCAGAAATCAGTCTAAAAATATTATGGCACAAAATGGCTGATATCAATTCTTTTTTTTTTAATAAACCCAATGTTTTATTAAAATTTTCATAATATAATTAACATAAAAAATTAATTACGATTCGAACAGTGCCTTTTTATTATATAAAAAAATATACCTGTGCTCTTTCTGTTAGTCGTTTATGAATAAATTTGATAATATATTTTATATCCCTATAGTTATATAAATGATATTGTATTAAATGTATCACATAATCTTTTATAAGTTCATTAACTATCTATTAGAAAAGAACACAAAGATGAAGACGAGAGTTGAAATTATTCGCAAGGTTTATACGAAAAAAAAATATTATCGGAAATCAAATATAACAGCATTATTGTGACAAACAGAAAAATCTTCAGAATAATTTTACCACCATGTAAGATTAAAAATCATTTCTGAATTTTAAATATCCTATAAACTAATGGTTTTATATGTTAATAATGATAATCTTTACTCTACGAATAAATGTACTTGAATAGAATCATAAAAAAAATCTTTAAATAATTCACTTTGAAAACAACTGATTCCCTTTACTATGATTGGTAAATTAAATATTCTCATCCCATAGTATTCAGCACATATAACTAATTTTGTACACATGTAGCGACATATTGCAGAGTCAGGTAGTGTGGCAAGATGTTCCCTGAAACGCCTCACACAATTCAGTGTTTGTATGGTTAGTCAGAGAAACGCTCGCTTCGTATTCAGTAATTGCAATAAATATATTGATATATCAATCGCATTGTGTCATTCGACAAAAAATCTATCACTGACCATAGCCAGGCTATTCAAATTCAATTATATAGACAGCAATTTACTAATTTTGTACACGTGTAGTGATATATTGCTGAGTCATATAACGTAGCGAGATGTCCCCCATAAAACCCGGCATATTTCAGTGTTTGTTTGGTTAATTGGGGACAAGTTCGCCCCGTGTTCAGTAACTGCAATAGATATGTTGACATATCAATAGCATTGTCTTATTCAACAAAAAATATGTCACTAATTTGTACACATGTAGCGATATATTGATGAATCAAGTAGCATAGCGGGATGTCCCCCAACAAACCCCACATATTTTTGTATCTGTGTGGTTAGTTGGGGACAAACTCGCCCAGTATTTAGGATTTGTACTATATAAGTCTATATATAAATGAAATTGTATACATTTGAGAATAAAAACTTTATCAGTGACTTGAGTCACGTGAACAGTATGAGAGCACGAAGCGTGACGGCAAAATACGCCGCATTACCCGTGACCAAGCAATATGCCCCTACATGTAAACCCAAATCAAGTCATTATTATTTTTAACATTTACAATTAATCTAAATGAAAGTACTCCTATTTACTCTTAACAAATAAATGTAATTAATTTTAATAGAGACTATTCACGATAAATATATATGTGTGAGTTCATTTAATTATAAGAAAAAAAATATCAATCCTTAAGATTACTATAGATAACGAGTTTGTATTGTAAATAGAAAATTGTAGTAATAAATGCATTTTGCAAAGTGTATGAGCTTGAGTTCTTTAAATCACTCGTACTTAAATACGTATCGTGTTTGTGGTATATATTTTAATTTCTGTTGAATATAAATATGGCCGTGCGTTGAGTATAATGCCAGTTGGTATAATGACAATTATTTCCATTTGGAACAACGCGCTATCGTGTGATCGTGTTAACAGAATATAAAATTTAAAAAAACAACTTACATTTTCAACCAATTAGGGACATTAAATGCTGCATAAATAAAAAATAAGCACAGTGAATGTACACATATTAGGCACCCGTATAAAAATATTGATGATGGCTATCTTGCTGCATTAGCTGAAGAATTAAAATGATTTAGATTGAATCATTCTTTCTGCGTTTATTATGATTACACCTAGTTCGCAAAGTATAACTAACTTTGCTCTTACACCATCCTGGACGTCACTCGGTAGTTGGGAATGTAACAAATACACCCGAAATCGTGACATATCTTTATATATACCAATATTCTGTCCGTGTGTATGTGACTGAACTTCTCCAAAACGGTTGGACAGATTTTGATGAAATTGTCTGTGTGTGTTTAGGTGGATTAAATAAAAGGTTCACTATTGAGGCTGCTGTTGACTTTTGAGTTTTCAAGGTCATACGGGCCCGCTCGTCTCTTTAAAAAAATTGTAGATACATATAACAATATATGCATAAACAAAATATACACCTGTTTTTAGTGATAACACAAAGATCCAATAACACCACAAACTGATACTGCTATATGTATGGGGATGTATTAAAACACAATATATCACATTGTATGTAACTAGTTAAGTGTTTATTGTAAATATTATATTGTATTGATTGACAATAAATTTGATTACTACATGTGGCTATCTGTGATTTTATTTCTTGACTAATAATCATTTGCACATTGATCACACGATATTAGTTTTATTTTTCAAAGGAGACTACGCGTGTTACTACAAAAAAGTTAAATACGTGTTGAATACTTGCTTAAAAATAGTTTGGGTACTATCGTGTTAAATTCACCACGCTCGCCGACCACTGCTGAGGCAAGTTCGCGTTATCCTTTTTCGCAACTCTAACCTAACCTAACCAAAGCGAGATGAAGAGAAAGATGTCGGACGTTCGGCGAGCGCGGTGCATTTAATACGAAATTACCTATTTTTTTTAGATCGAGTATTCAATACGTATTTAACTTACATGTAATAACACCCTACGTATCTTCTCTGTATTAAAAATAAACTATGTCATGATACTTACGTCAATTACTAGGCCGTCAAAGCTTCCCACTATACTTAATATCACGTACAGTACAGTCACTGTGTCTCACTTCAATTTTTAATTTCATTTTTACGCGTACATTAAAGTAGGTTAAAATATAGAGACACTCTAAAGCAGACTGAACAAATTAAGACAACAAAGATAATGAAATATTCAGAAATGAACCGACACACCACGGCCCGCTAATCATTTGGTATTCTATCTCAAAGAGAATTAATAAACCGCCTCAACGGCAGCCACCGGATGGACCTCGATGAATATTACATTCATATAATGTAACCATGAATTATAAATTAAAATAGGGTTCTATCCAATAATTCGTATAAAATTTCGTCGTCTATTCGAAATAATATAGACCTATTTCTCTGTAGTCCTGTATAGGAAATGAGGAATTATGAGGAGATGTATCCATCAGTTTTCCTCGGCAGCGGCTCAAGCCTAGGTCCGTTCCTTCGACGTGGAGCCCTTGTGTATGCTGTTCGCGCGATACAGTGACCTAAAATTTCACATCACTGCGACAACATTACACATATCACCTCCACACACGTGCACGCATTTTAGTTCGGTGAAGCTGTTAAGACCTTGCCAGGTCAATAGCCTAGTCGGTTTCGAAAAAAAAAAAAAACACGTGCACGCACACATGCTTAAATATGAAAGTGGAAACGTTTTCTTTTTTTCCATTATCGAACTAAAATTGTTTAAATTTAGTTTAATAGTTAAAATTATCCGATACGAAATATTATATATCATTCACCGAGAATGGTTATAGGCTATATATCATTACGCTAAGACCAATAGGAGCGGAGCACAGGTGAACAATGTTTCAAAATCGGGATGTTTTTTCTTTTCGAGAACTGCTGTTAGTCCATCTATTTCACGCGAATGAAGTCGCGGGCAGAGGCTAGTAACTCATATAAGTATGAATATATAGCTTAGCTCAGGTTAGCTCAGATAGGTCGCGAATTGCATGTATCAGGCAACAGTCCAAGCCGAGGTGTACCGAGCAACCTTTAGCTAGTTGTCAAATAAAATCGGCTGAGTGCCTTAAGCGGTCGACTGACTAGTCCGAGGAAGCTGCTAAGACCTTACTAGGTCAATAGTGTGGTCAGTTCGAGAAAAAAAAAGTATGCACCACTCACCAGCACATAGAGACTCTCTTCTTCAGGATACCCCGGCTGAGTATATGGCTGAGGCCCAGCAAGGTCTTAACAGCTTCACCGGACTACTAAGGGGAGCGCCTAAGGCACTCAGCCGATTTTATTTTGGCAACCAGCTCAAGGGTGCAATGCACACCTCGGCTTGGCTGTTGCCTGTTTCATGCAAAATCGCGATCTATCTTAGCTAACCTAGCTAACTATTCATATATGTATGAGTTGTTGAAACGTATGTGTACCAAGCATACACGCCTCAACAACTCCTCCATATATTTATTATCGGAAAATTGAGAGTTTTTCAGTTCGATAAGGGAAAAAAAAAGTAAACCCTTCCACTTTCATGTGTAGGCGTGTAGGGTAGCACGTGTGTGGGGGTGATCATGTAGAGTTGTAGCAGTGATGTATATTTGTGTGTCACCGTATCGCGCAAGCAACGCACTCAAGGGCTCCCTACCGAGGGATCGAACCTAGGCTTGAGCCGTTGCCGTGAGTGCTTACTTAAAGATCTTTCTGTTACAATAATGGTTATATTCCTTACAACAACCAAATAATAAAGTGCTTCATTTATTTTTTCGATAAATTTAAATGGAACGTATAAACGTGGTCAAACTTTAACCCATTTACCCACAAAACAAAAATTTAATTTATTTTTTATTAAAATTGCGAATTGTTAACGTGTATTTTTTAACTTCAAACTAAATGAATGGTAAAAAAAAATCTAACTTTTATAAACAAACTAGCGGTCCCGGCGGACGTTATCCCGCCCTAATAATAAACAAAAACCTTAACAAATTATATACCTAAAGCTTGCTCGTGAATCACTTTATCTACTAGTAAAAACCACATGAATATCTGTTCAGTAGTTTTTGCGTTTATCGCGAATAGACAGACGGAAAGACGTGGCAGAGGAATTAATTTTATAATATGTATTAAACATTAGGTTTAGATCACCACCGTCCATAGACACTTGCAACCCCAAGTGAATCACAAGTGCATTGCCAGTCTATGTTGTGGGAGGAGAGGTGAGCTTCCGGTGATCTTACTGACCGAACGAATCGCAACAATGCAAGCATTGTTACTTCACGTCGGTTTTCTGTGGGTTGGGTGGTAGTAACCGGGGCGAACCGACCCATTCATGCTGAAACCAGTAATAGTTTCAGTGTGACTATACCACCTACAATAAGATCTATTCGAGTTTTTGGCAGGATTTTAGTCTGTCATGTTATATTTTATTCATAATCTTGTGTTATTTGACTCTATATTTTGTTAACTTGATGGTGTTTTACGTAATATAGTTAGTTTATTGTGTATAAGTGAGATGAATGGAAAATAATACCACGGAGCATGAAATTCTGAGATGCCACAAGAACTCCGTGGAAGGTTCTAACAAGGAAGCAACAATCTTGTTAGAATATTGCAATAATCACACGACGCTTGTAATATTATTAACTACACGACAATGGCCGGATTAATCTGAAAGATGGGTTGTCAAAAATAAAGCTAAAAAAAGGTCTATTCCGTCTGGTGCTGTGAACACACTCCTATACAATAATATAGTTTATTGCATCGGTTCAGTATCCAATACGTCGAAAGCTGACGGACACACACACGGCATGGATACAATGTCTAGACATATGATAAGTAAAAAAACATATATGGCATACGTAAAATCTAAAGAATACTTTATAGACTGGTGAAGCTATTAAGACCTTACTAGGTCAATAGCATAGTCAGTTCGAGAAAAAAAAACTATAGAATACTATGCAACGCATCATAGTCCCTTATGAAATTAGACCCTCTTTGACCTCATTCAAAAGTAAAATAATATTGCTCCCACAGGTCCCTAAAATGTCGTTTCGCCGAAAAAGAATTATTTCAAAGACAATTTTTCAACAGCACGTTCTCATTGAAATCCTGTATACAGGGACACCCTACAGTTACGTTACAATTGGACGAAATACAGGGTCAGGTAATCCTTTTTGATTAAACAAGGAGGTAACGAGTCCAAAAAAGCTATAATTAATATCAACCTCGAGAGAAATAAATTAATTGTGGTCGCCCTTTAATTTTAATTAGGCTTCCTTAATTTCAAATCACTAATTTCGCTTCCCTAATTAGAGAGACCCTTAATATGAAATCCTTAATTTTTTAGTGTTAATTGCTATGTTAAATAAAACATTAAAAGATGACAAAGAAAAAAATATTTAATTTCTTATACAATATCTTTAATAAGTACCTGGACGGCCGAGACTAGCTTGGTTCTTAAGAAATCATTTTTAAATTAAAATAAATTCACAAAATTATCTTTTTTATCAGAAAAACACTTGATCTCTTTTGCTGTCACTCGGTTGCGAACTGGGATTAGACGGATTTTCGAAACAGTCGATTTCCATCGGAGCTATTTTTGTTTTGACAGCCGTGGCGAAATTTACCGTTTTATTCTAGCTATATTTTTTTATTGCCTGAAAAATCAATTCAAAAAAGTTTCCTATGAATGAAATCTAGCTTGATTGATTTATCGTCCCCGAAGCCACCTACATACTAAGTTTCGCGGAAATCGCTGACGCCATTTCCGAAATCCTGAATATATAACAATATAAAAATATACAACAATTGCTAGTTTAAAGGTTATTAGATAGATAGATTATCGACAAAAATGAGAAGCACTAGCTGTGCCCGCGACTCCGTCCCTATGAAACCGAATGTAAAAAAAAAAAAAACAATAACTAAATCATCTGAATGTATTAAGTTCAATTACTTATCCGCTTTTCTTTCGTATTTAAAAGGCGTCGTCATTAAAGTTACAATAATTTTTGATAGAGTCAACCGACTTTAATGAAACCAAGACTAAAGAATATGTTTTATGATATTTTATTATGATTTTCTTAAAAAGGTTTTGTAATGAAAGCAGTTTTCTAGTAGTAATAAGCATCCATAAAAAGACAGACATTTTAAAAAATGATCGAATTGTATTTTATTTCTTATTCCATCCAACACACCCACAACAAAAATCTAAAAAGTACAGTCACGTTATATTTATTCTTATTTTTGTATAGAAGAAAATATAAAAAAACTATATAAAATAATTCAATGAATTATTTTTAATCAGCCTGTAGTCTTGTATAAAATATTTGTTTCAAAATTTAGACTCAGTAGCACGCTAAAGCATTTCAGGAATTCGCAGACAATTCACATTGATCAAATGGCATTTTTTATTACACGCGGCTTTGAACAGATATGTACTCCGGTATATTTTGAAGGTAACAATATACTACTATTCCTAAATTTGAAGTGATGATAGCTCTGTTGATAGGGTGTTCAGTCAGCGTAAATAGACGTAGGTTCGATTCCCAGCAATAGTGTTGGAACTTTCAGTGAAGGAAAAGATCCTAAGGAACGCAAAGCACGGTGGTAGCGTTTTTTCTAAATCCTCCTAGCAAGTTGAAAATCTGTCGCAAAATCTATTGATATGTTCTGACAGGTGGAATTGAGAGCTAGTATTCCTCTATGCATAGCTTTACTGTCTTGGACGATATAGTCATTTAAAATCACATTAGATTGTGGTCAAACGCTAATGAAACCTATAAAATAAAAGGTGTTGAGGAACACATTTTCGAACTGACAACGCTATTGTTCTCGCAAGGCCTTTACAGCTTCACCGGACTCGGTTGAGGAACACTTATTCGCTATAAGTACTTTTTAATCCACAGATACTGACTGTGATCTGAAGTTCAGTAGTATTTAATTTTTCCCACAGTCGGCTCTCTAAACCCCAAGCCGCAGTACACGCTCCACCCGTTCTGTTATTTAACTTCGTCATTAATATATTTTCAGACCAATATTCTATATGATAATCTATCTGCTCCTAAGGAACATAGTATGAGTTTTGCTATTCTATACGCTTTCGCAAAAATAAATAATAGAATACAGGTTTTTTCGAATCTAGCAGTTCCAGAAAATAATAGTTCATACAAACAATTAAAGAAATAGACAACCATTTGACTTTTGTATATTATTATAGATTATGTTCTAAAAACGTGATAAAAATAATGAATGAGATCATAAAATGTTTGTTACCAAAGCGTTCTATTACATTTAACAGTAGAGAGATGGAACAAAGTAAGATTTTTATATAGGTAATTAATTTTACTTATCCACACCATAATGACGTCATAATATAAATTATTTCAGAGGACACCACGTTTATTCCACTGTACCGTAATCAATATTAAGAAGCCTTCATTCGTTGTAAAAAAATGTGTTATTTTATTCAAAGCCAAATGTACGAACATGGTGAACTGGGCCCCGTATTTTAAATCGGGATCCGGCTACATCGCGGAAGGGATTACGTTATATTTTTATGACAGAGTATATTTAATGATGAAATTCCAATAAGGAAGAGCTTTAAAAAACATCGATACAGCCGGAAATTAATTTAAATATGGAATATAAAAAAATGGCAGCCTTTTTAAAAAGCTTTCTTCAGATTTTCTGTGTAAACCGGTAAATAATATTTTGGTAGAAAAAAAAAATTACGATGTTAGTAAGAAAACCAGGTGAAGAATAAGTGAGGGTTGTGAAGACAACTACAAAAATGCTTTTTTTATTCGCCAGAAGTACTGCAAGCGGATATATGAATGAAAACTAATACATACACAGTATTAAAAACTTTAAACTCTCATCTTACATATCGAGTTCATAAAATTGATTAAGTTTTGGGAGGTTTTTGATATTAATAGAAATTACTACCATTTTATTAATTGTTTCTATTTCTGCTATTAGGACACAGTTTCGAAAAATTCTTTGGTAGGTGTCGGGGTGTCTGTGGACGTCGAATTAATATTACACCGGTCGAAACACAATCCACTGAACTATCACGATACTTAGAAACATACAAATATCACAGTACTCATGACTTCGTGACACAGAAGTAGTCATTATCATCATCTTCTTACGCTTGTCCCACATATGATTTTTCACCCAATCTATCTATACCTTTTTCGGTCTTCCTTTTCTCCTATATCCGTTCATGTTCATCAATGACATTACCATACCATGTTAGCCTATTACTCCTCAGCTTCTCTTTCATTGGTGCTATTTTGAAACTCCCACTGATATACTCACACATTCGTCTTAACATTCGCATCTCTGCCACATTCAAGACTACTTCTTTCATCCGTCTCTTTCGTAGTCCAGCCTTCTAATTTATACAGCATGACTAGCCTTATAATAAATAGTTTTATACGCCTTCTCTTTGAGTTTTAAGGATATTGTAACAAGCTATCTCAGAGACGTTTCACAATTACATCCACCCTGCATTTAGCATATCCCTCACGTCCTTATCTATGCCACCGTCGCTTGCGTCTATACCGGGATAATTAAATCGTAGATTCGACACATGAATGACTTTGTATAAACTTTGTTATTTTGATTCCATATGATGCATCAAATATATACAAGTTATTCGACATGTTGCTTAATAAAGACCAATATTTTTACCGTCAAATATTTTTAGCTACACTTAGATGAGAAACGCAAAATATGTGTGAGTCTTGCAGATGGATGATTTTAATCTAGAATCAGGTCTTCTTAAAAGTACGAACGGTGGTATATTTGAAGACTGAAGACCGATTTTATTTACAAAACATTGAATACAATTTAATGTATGATTTAATAAAATTCAGTAATCACAAGATATCAATCAATATACATAGCATATATTTAATATTCACCAAACTTTTAGTAAAAAATCAAAGATAGATTATTCAGTTTAGGCTCCGAAAATTCAGACAGAAAACCTACGATAAGAAACTTTCCGCCTTTCTGCTTTAATCCTGGACATTGATCTTATGATACCAACTGTTGCAGTGAGAGAAAATGCTTGATTAGGTTTCATAAAAAAAATGAGTAGCAATTACGTCAGCAATATATACTAACTCATTTGTCATTTCTTTCTTCAGGCACGTAGAAAACTTGCCAAAACATTTTGTAAAAATTATGCTAATCCATACAGCTTTATGCTTTGTTTACTGGAAGTTCGGTGAAACTGTTTAGACCTTACTAGGTCAATAACGTAGTCATTTCGAGACAAAAAAAAAAACTTTGTTAACCGGAAACGGCGAGAGATAGGTCAAAGTGAACCATGTTGATTGATGTAGGGTCGAATTCTTCAATAAGTCTGACCTTTCGATAAAGAAAAATATCGTAATGGATTCACAATGAGTTGACTCTTTTTAAATAACTTTTTAAAGTGATGTCTACAAATATAGCGCATGCTTTGGTAGCTTTACGGCCATTGTGCCTATACATTTTTCGTATATAGTTTTAATTCATGTCCCATGTATTGGTCACTAACTGACCTAAATAAATAAATAATCTGCCACAATACATTCGATATTAATTTAAACATTGTTGGAAAATATTAGAAAATGTTAGAATACTTTAAAATAATTGCCCAAATATACCTATGTTTCTAATCAAAGATAGCAAACAAAAGCCGTAGCAAAAGAAAACAGATTGGACACAGCGTCCTAACACGCCTATGCAAATATCCCTAAATCGTAATCGTCCCTACTCCTTACTCTTCGTTTGTTTATACTATTTTCCAATACATTTCTAAAGTAAAGAATCATTGTAACATATCGACGGAAGAAAGCAAAATTGTCGTAACTTAAAAAACCCAACTTTACACCAGAGACAAAAAACGATTTTAAAACTTAATTTTTTTTAATTGTAGTGCTAAAATTAGCCAAAAAGCCAAAGTCTTATCGATGAAAGATTGAATCGTAGGAAAATGACACACAGAACATTCGAAGCGGTATTTTTTTTACAAGAATATGGTAAAGAGTGATTTAGCCCAAAATGCAAGTTACGATATCCGCTTTCTCCCGTAGATATGTTATTTTGGGTTTTTTGCAGGATGTTAGTTGGTCATGTAGTGGGTCTTATATTTTATTCATAATCTTGTGTTTTTTGACTCTATATTTTGTAAATATTCGCGGTATTTTATGTAATATAGTTCGGTTATTGTGCACAAGTGAAACGGATGAGAAATAATACCATGGTACAGGAATTACGAGATGCCACGAAAACTAAATACAAGGGACCACTATTTTGTTGAACATTGAAACGATCACAAGGCACTTATAATATTATTGTGTAATCGCCAATAAAAGTAATGGTTTAAAAGGTTAGTAGCCAAAATGGGTTGTCTTTCATGTCTTTCTCGTCCTCGTTTTTTTTTTATATCGTAGGAAGCAAACGAACAGGCGGATCATCTGATTTTAAGTGATGAATTTATGTAGGGGGAGGGGGAGGGGAGGGGGGCTCTCAATGATTGAACAAAACGCAACAATGCAAGCATTGTTACTTCACGTCGGTGTTCTGTGGGTCGGGCGGTAGTACCCCGGGTAAGCTGACCCACTCATACTGAAACCAGTAATAGCTTCGGCGTGGCTCTACCAACTACAAAAGTATCCCTACTATATCTCGAGAACAGCCCTTGCGGCAGCCTGAAGAAAAGTAACCGCTCGGCTCTGTCCTAATAGGGCAAACTGGCTAAATAAAGCCTACATCTAGTCAACCCGATTCAGCGTCACAGGTGCGACGATACTGATTACTTTCATTCACATATCGATGTACTTAGAAAAAATTGTACATAAAAAATAAAAATTATTCTATACGCGTACAACTGTAGCCATACATAATAAATGTGTGACAAAATTGTGAACTGGGTTAAACAAATTCAACGGAGCGGCGGGCAACGGAGTTGTTAAACTCCAATTAACGTTTCAACTAGTAGCCTAAGCCTGAAGCCGGAACGAGAGCGCCACTACCTTGCAAAGGCAGCTGCGGTATCAAAAACAAGATTATAAATTCTACAGAACTTATACGCGAAATGGTTTTACTTTCTCTGCGAAAACATATTTTTGTTACAGATTTCCACATTCGTACAGTATAGCAGTGCTCTATTTAACTTGTTATTATTAAATTGAAGTCATTTTTAATATTCGATAAAAAATATTACAAATAATCAAGTGTTAATTAAAAGTAAAGAAACGAAAAAAGAAGGAAAAACCTGCCGTGAAATAACAGTGCTTCCATTGTTGCGTTTCGTTCGGTCAGTGAGAGGGCCGGAAGCTCACACCACCTCCCCCCTCCTCCTCACCCCTCATTTCTCCCAAACCCAGGCTGACAACGCACTTGTGACTCTCCTGGTGTTGCTAGTGTCTACGAACAGCGGTGATCAATTAACATCGGGTGACCCACCTGTTCGTTTGCTTACTATGATATAAAAAAAGAATCAAATATAAAAATAGTAGGTACTTAATAATAATCTTCTAAATCTATACATCTGACTTTCGGGACACAACGTGTTGCATAAAACAACAGTTACTCGTGCCTGAGACACATCCTTATTTTATATCATCCAAATGCAGCTTCTCAAAACTGTGAATTTAAACTAATAAATAAAGAGAAGTCACATTAATTGGATACTAGCCTCGGCCCGCGACTTGGTTCGTGTGGAATAGTAACCGGGCTGACGCTAACACGCAGCGGAAGCCCTCAAGAGGAAAAAACCCCGAAACATTCTTCATCGGTGCTCCGCTCCTATTGGTCTTAGCGTGATGATATATGGCCAATAACCATCCTCGATAGATGAACTATATAACATTGACAGAATTTTTCAAATCGGACTCAGTATTTTCTGAGATTACCCCCTACAACGTCACAAACTCACAAACTTTACCTCTTTATAATATTAGTATAGACAGCTATCTCTCGAAATTTATTATATTACTATAACATAATCAATACCACACGTAACATCTTAGATTATTATTGTAGAAAATCTAGAAAATCGTCTCTATAATAAGAACTTTGTACAATAAACTCTCTTTGAGAACAAAAACATTGTATTTCGACAGCACAACAAGACCTCATGCAAACACTAACAAGCTCACCACATTTTTCAACGCTATATTCTAATTATTCTCACTTGTATAATTATTATGTTTCTCTTTCTCGTTCATATCTTTTCAGTGTATGTTCTTTAATATCATAAGCCTTTTGTTGTTATTTTTACCCAAATGCTCAAAAGAATATTAATGTTCTTAAAATGAGAATATATTCTTTTTTATTTTGTGACATTTATCGCCAATTGTTTCACAATTACCAGTGCGGTTCATGTTTTTACGCAAACTTTTTTTTATCATTTTTAACAGTTGGCAGTTCTTATTGAAATACAAAAAAAAACTTGGTTTTATTTAGACCCAGAGAAAAGGCACTTAGGAACGTCAAAACTACCACTGATTCGAAAAACAACCCGGTTAACAAGAGGAACGGGCAAGAAACTCGATCTGGTTTATCTTTATATGAAACATAGCATCATCATCATCATTGCCCTTATCCCACCTAAGTAGGGTCGGCACAACATGTTTTCTTTTTCTACTCTCTCCTATCAAATTTTATCTCAGTATTCACACCTTATACGCACATATCATTTTTCACACAATCCATCCACACCTTTTTCGGTCTCCCTCTACTCGTATATCCATCCACCATCATACTCAACACTTTTCTAGTCACATGGTTTTCATCTCTCCTCATGACATGCCCATACCATGCTAACCTATTACTTCTCAAATTCTCTGTCACTGGTGCTATTTTCAAACATCCTCTGATATACTCATTCTTAATCTTATCCATTCTAGTCACACCACACATCCACCTTAACATTCGCATCTCTGTCACATGTAATTTTCTCTCATCCATTTCTTTCGTAGCCCAACACTCAGATGCATACAGCATTATGAAACATAACATAACACAACATATTTATATAGGCATATATACAGTTACATTCCTTTTTGGTGGATACACAGAGTCTTTTCCAGACGTCACCATCGTATTAAGACCCGCTAGAGTTTTTGACGGGAATTTGGAATGCCATGTAGTTGTTATTATATTTTATTCATAACCTTGTGTTATTTGGCTCTATATCATGCAATATTGGTGGTACTTTACGTGACATAGTATGGTTATTGTGCACAAGTAAAATGGATCAGAAATAATACCACGGAGCATAGATTCTGAGTTGCCACAGAAACTACCAGAAAAGTTCTAACAAAATGGCTACCATCTTGTTAGTTCATTGAATTTATATCAAGAAACATATAATATCGTTACTCACTTGACAATGGCAGAATACTGGTTGCCAAAAATGAAATAGAAGAAGAAGAAGAGTGGGGTGTAAGGGGTGTCAAATAACATCATAAGACTTTAGACCCCCAAGCCAACCTCACCTGCTCGTGGTGCACCCTGCTGAATAACGAACGAAGCAATGGCGAAAGCGGGATGTTAGGGTTTTACAGCCTGACTGGGTCGCAACCACCATGTATATGGCGAAAAAGCCCGTATTAGTAATTCGCTTCTGCGGGTCGCGTTTCGGGATCAGCCTGTGCATATCCAGCTTTTTGCAGGCCGGCATGATAGTGGCGACCGGCAATGGATAGTGTGTCAATTTTTGGATTGCACTGTGCTTACCATCAGGCATAGTGCAGACATTTTGCCGTGCTACAATAAAAAAAAAGACACGCGTGACATGATAATGATGACTTGACATGATTATATTTAATTCACTATTTTGAAATTCTATTTGAGGTTCTAAATTTTGAAGTTATTATTAAACAAAATGACATAATAAAAAGTATTTTATTTTAAAGGGAATTATTTTAAAGGGTAGAGTAAAGTAAGCGATCATGTATACAAGCTAAACGGTTAATACAACTGTTTGGATAGTTAACGAGAGTTCAGCTCTCCATCAAAGCTAAGGAACCGGGTTAATTAAAATGTCGATGAGTTAATTTAACATGGTATCCAGATACGAACTGAAATATTCGGTTCACTATGGGCCCCAATAGAAACGCTACGAACTAATTTTCTAAACAATTTTTCTTTTATTGTTTAATAAATATAAATTAGTCACGAACTGTACGGACAAAGCACGAAAATTTTAAGTATTTTATAGTAGTAAAATAAAAAATATCATACATATAATATAATAATATTCATATAAAGAATTATTCTGTAAAGTAATCTGGCGCTGAGTCTATATCGCTATAAATGATGACCTTTCATTATGTTCATGTAACTGTAATAGTTTATGAGAGCTCTCGCCAAAATAACTCTCAGATGGCAGAATTCAGTCAAACTACCTTCATCTTTTTATTTTGCCCGATTCAAACGATTTAAATATATACAAATGCAGTGTCATGATGTTTGTTCGCGATTAGCTCTGAAACTACTCAACCGGTCTTCATGAATTTATGAATAATTTAGTCCAACTTGAGAGGTAGATTAATTTATATTCGATTAATATTATTTAATCACAAATTAAATGGTTGTCAATGTTGATTATTGTTATTAATTGTAAGTTTCATCAGTCTCAAATAGATGGCGTTTTAAAATAATTTGTTGACAGAAAACTGTAAGACCGACTGTCATAAATATCTCATATCTGGCGCTACGTTTTAATTTTAAATTTACTTTTCAAATCCATTTTATTTAATGATGCCCGTGTTCTGTTAATCTTTTTATAACGTAACCTCGCTTTTTCTTTATCAGTTTATAACTCATTTACATGGCATAAGGAGAGATGAAAACCATATAACTAGAAAAGTGTTGAGTATGATGGTGGATGGATATATGACTAGAGGAAGGCCGAAAAAGGTGTGAACGGATTGTGTGAAAAATGATATGTGCGTAAAAGGTGTGAATACTGAGATGACATTTTATAGGAGAGAAGGGAGAAAGAAAACATGCTTTGTCGACCCTACTTAGGTGGAATAAGGGTAATGATGATGATGAACTCATTTACATGTCTTGTGTATAGTTTTGAATATTTAAAATCCGAAAATACTCAACTAATCTTGACGAAAGTTGGCAAGTTTTCATTTTAATTCAGCGGGTTATAACTGAACAATAGCAACGCATGGCAGAGTTACCTAGTATCTTTATAAATTATAGCCTTTGTGTTATTTAAATATATAGGATATATTGCTGTCAATCTTTATCAAAACTTGTTAAATACTTTTTGATAGAGTAACGAAGATCCATCCATGCACATTAAGGTTCTCTTCTGCGGTATTATCAAGACTAGCAGGCGCCTAGTAGTCGTAATTCGACCATGATTTATTTTGACATTCAATAAGACCAAAGAAAATAAAAAAACAATAATTATATTGGGTTCATAAATTTATTAAAGTTATATTATTCATCTTTTATTATTATTTATCAATTAATTATATAAGTTTTTTATTAATGTACATTATTAATTTACATATTATATTATAATAAAATTAACCTACAGTTTCATCAGTTAATTTCAAACGGCGTGTAAGGTATGGACGTAAATCATGTAAAAATATTGAATGTAGGATGAAAAATGGTAATTGGAATGAAAACGTATTTTTTTATTTTACATCTGTATATAGTTTGTGTGTCATTCAAGTAATAGTGTGTGTTAAAAATTTATTATAATTTATTTAATGTATTACCAATGCATTTTGTATTTAAAAAAAAAATTCACTTCTACTCCATATAAACTTAACTATGCCAAATTTTACGTTCATCCGTTCGCGTAATTCGCTTAAAAAGAGGTACAAAGTGTACCTCCAGTATTAATAAATAGATTTGAATAAAAATAACAAGAGTATACAAACTTCAAAAAGGAAAATATAATATATTATAACATTCTCAAGAATAAGGTAAATAGAAAACTGTATATCAGGAAAGTTTTTCGGCCTCAGCCTTCCGCAAAACAAATAACCAATTTAACGCTTACTTCTGGGACCGCTCTAGTTGACTCTCCATAATATTTCTAGTTTTTGTTTTCACTTTGTCGTCGTATTTATATGGAATAAAGGCTTAACAGACAGAGATGTGTATATATAGTTAAAAGAGCTTCCCTTAGAATAGTATTAAAGATTTTATTTTTGTATTAATTTCAGAATAAATGTAATATGGGTACAAATTTGAACGAAAATTTAGCGACCGCGTATGTATTATGAAGGAAATGTTTAATTTTCTTAATCTATGGTATTTTATTGGTTACGTTAGGTTGGTACTGCGATTATAATGTCAGAAACAAATTAGACCTGGTATGGAGTTTTAGGTGGGATTTCGGTCTGTCATGTAGTATATTTGATATTTTATTCATAATCTTGTGTTTTGACTGTATATTTTGTAAAATTGGCTGTGTTTTACGTAATACAGTTCGGTTATTGTGCATAAGTGAAGTAAATGGAAAATAATAGCAAGGAACATGAATCCTGAGATGCCACAAAAACTCCCTAGAAGGTTCTAACAAATGAGCCACCATCTTGTTCGAGTATTGAAATAATATGCCACTAATTGTGCAAAATATGTTGTAATCTCCATTGAAACAAAACATTGACGCTGGCAAATGCCAAAACAAAAAAAAGAAGAAGAAGATATCTAGATATGCATTTTACATTTATGCATGCGTTATATGCATTTTACTGTACTATGTACGCATATCTTTACGAAACTTATATTTTATTTTTTTAAAATGTATTTTCCATTTATTCGAGTTAACAATACTAGTTAGTGATTGTTCAACGATCGAAATTCAAACGTAATACTTTTTTTAAGTTTCTTCTTCTTCTATTTTATTTTTGGCAACCAGTCTTCTATTGTCAAATGAGTATATTACAAGTTTCTTGATATAATTCCAATGAAGTAACAAGATGGTGGCCGTCTTGTTAGAACTTTCCTAGTAGTTTTGTGGCAAGTTAGGATCCATACTCCGTGATATTATTTCTGATCTACTTCTGCTGAATAACTAAACTATTTTACGTAAAGCACCACCAACATTAGGCACACAATAACACAGAATTATGGATAAAATATAAGGACCACTACATGACATTCCAAGATCCTGCCAAAGACTCCCATTAAATTTCATTATTATTGTGATTTTATGCCAAAGAGTATACGAATATTATAGATTAAATATACTTAAATAGCTTAGATATGAATTGAAAATTCGTCTCGTCGGTTATATGAAATAAAAACGATTTCCTTTTTTTAATGTTTAACACTAAGTTAGTTTTAGTCTGGTTGATAAACAGAGGAAAAAGATGTACTTGCTGTTAACTTAGATGAACACGGAAAATATGTTCAAATTTTACCGCCCATACGGTTTTTAATTTCTTCTTTATAATTTTCATACTTTTATGTAAAAAAATCGAATATCTTGGAATAAAATTAATATATTAGGAACGGCTCTAATTGAATTTAGCTCATTTTGAAGTATAATGATTATTTTATAGATATTGAGGCTTGACAATTACATTCTTATAAAAACTCAAGTAATTAAGAGTTAAATATTATATCTATAGGTTATCAACAACTTGTTTTTGAAATTCAATTTTATTTGGTACATAAATTTGTACAATTAAAAAATGTTGAATCCAAGAACGTATCCTTGTTTTATAAATATGTTATATAAATAATACACCCTAATCTTATAGGCTTTTGAGTGGCTCTCAAATTGAAGGGTGCTTTTCGAGGGATCTCGGCTTTGACTTGGAGGGGAGCGTCTTTTCTCCCTTTGTAACCATGATAAAAGCAACATGTGAAGTTCTTATAAAATGAAAAAAAAAAGAAAATTTAAATTTTTCACAAAGTTTTATTAAAAAAAAATGGTTGTCTGTAAAGTCGCTTTACGGACGATAATGTTACATGATAACGTCTTAATAAAACATTGATAAAAAATTGCATACTTTTATGAACCTAATTGAATTATTCTATATATTGAGAGATGCGACACAAACCAAACGCTTAGACAGATCGTGCCTCTCTATAGCTTGTTCCGCACTCGGACTTGCACGCTCGGCTTAGGCGGAACGTGACAATGATTCATGCTTTTTCATGCCTACAGCCGGCGCTCATCGATTTTTAAAACGTTATCACGTCAAAATAATCTATAAGGCAATTTGCTTATTATACTTGATATAATCAATGATTATTACTATATTATTAAATACTAATTATTTATAACATATATACTAAGCCTAATTAATATTATAAATGCGAATGTACGCTTGTATGTAATCCGTTCCATCATCCTTCATTCCATCGTGGAATTTTGTATGCACGTTGTGAGGAGTACAAAAAGGACATAGGATACATTTCGTCAAGAAAATATACATTATTTTAACGCGAGCGAAAACGCGGGAAAAGCTAGTAATATGTTTTAGAGTCTGTGATCATGGTTAGATTTTCGTGACTCGTGTAAAAACTACTGAAACTATTTTGACGTAACGAGTCAACTGACCAGTAGGTAATTACATTACAAGTTTCTTGCAATAATTTCAATGTTCTGACAAGATGGTGGCCTGCTCGTTATAACTTTTCCGGGACTTTTTGTGGCAAGTCACATTCTATGCTCCATGGTAATATCTCCTATCCACTGGTGCACAGTAACCGAACTATATTACGTAAAACATCACCAAAATTACAAAATATAGAGCCAAATAACACAAGATATTTAAGAAAATATAAAATCAACTACATATCATTTCTAAATATCGCCAAAAACTCAAGTTTAAAGTAATATAACTTATAAATCACAATAATGCATAGACTAAAAATATACTCGTATTATTTAAACTGGATAAGACATAATGACACGAGGACATAAAAAAATCCCACCATCTGAGACCTATCCTAGAAAACACAGGTTACAGTTACAGGAAATTAATGTATAATTTCATATATTACGGTGATATGTAAAAATGCAAACGAAGCCACTAGCGGTTGCTAGTAGTACAATAAATAGCTTTTAATATTTATTATACGTTTTATTTTAATAGAGTTTACTCTGCGTGTCGTCGACGCAGGTGTTAGAAGCTTTTAGACGAGGCCATCATATATAGCAGTGTAATTATCTTGAGTGACACGTGAAAGAAAAATATATGTTTGCTGTTTGTTGAAAAGAGAAGAAAAATTTGAAGAAAAGTTTTATTGAAGTGAATACTTCTTTAGGCGCGTTGAGCGGTATTTTTGGCAGAAGATAAATTTATAATTTCGCGTCACGACATGCTACGTAAGAATGACCGGCCGTATTGCGATTGCGCGGCTTACGTCAGACTAGAAATAAGTGGTATAGGAGCCTGTATACATGTTATACATATTGACATTTTGCAGCGCACCGTACCATACCATTATTAATAGACTTTATACAAATGTTGATTGCTCCGAGTTCCAATAGATATAAAAACCACACTAATGCTATTAATTTCAATAAAAAAAATTTAAATTTAAATATTGTCATTGACATTATAATTCATATGAAAATTCAAAATAGAACACATTTATTTCATTGTTATAAGTTTTGACTTCTATCGGCAGTCCTTGTGACTGCCACGAGTTTTTTTAAATAATTTATAGGTTTAACCACGATTTCTTCCGATGTTAGATAATGACGCTAGCACGATAAATGGGGAAGGGACTGACTTATAAGCAACCGGAATACACCAACACGCTGCGATATATTTTCAACTACACATTTTCAAGGAAAAATTTGACCGAATTTAAATATCACTAACAACTCACCGACGATTTTTTCCGCATTCAGTTACAATTCAAAACTTAAACAATAAAGTATCGCTTATCGCCAGTTAATGACAAATTATGGTAAAATAGATATTGTATAAATATTGTCTGTGTTCAAAGATCCACGTATTCCAATTTACATGACGATTGATTGTATATCAATGTTATGTATAAATTACTCTTAATCGTACAAAACAAAAAAAAATGCAATGGTTTAAATTGTTATGTAAGCATATATATCATAGCAGTAACATAAAATACCATGTAAATTACTAAAACTAAAAAAAAGTTTTTTTTCTGGTAGGAAAATATCTCTCAACGTGTATCTCCCAACAATTCAAGTGGCAAATTATTTCCCTTTGTCTTTATAAAATATTTGATTTTAATTTTGAGCCAATGGGCTCACAATAAAACAACATTTCGTTCTATGCAACCATAAACCAAAAAGTCAATGTATTTTCATAGCCAGTTTGTGGTAGTCCCCAACGCTTTTGGTGTTGATATTTTGACTGATGACTTTCCCAGCTTTGACAATGTCTCTCGCGTTGTATTTCTTGATATAGGATTTAACGTAGAAATCCCCGAAAAGGTACAGGAAGAATATAGTGTTGGTACAGACGGAACTCAAGAGGATGTACGCCGGCGGACACTCTGATACCAGATGGCTTATTACTACGTGTACGAACATGAATATAAACTGTACCTGAAAGTTTAAAAGTTTATATAATTATTTTCCTAATACAATGATATTATAACTATAGATACGTACCTACATGATATTTTAACAAAACAAATGGCACGATAATGTCCACATACGTAAAGTAATATTGTAACGCTACACTGTCTTAGATGAAATGTGGAAGTAAGATGGCATATTCTCAATATCGGTGGTGAAAAAGAAATAGTTATATGTTGCTTAGATACGGTCGGATGGATGGACCAGTCGTCAAAAATAAATTAACTAGCCAAGTTTTAACAAGGCGCTGTTGAAGCGCTTATTACGTATCTATACAGTTATAATATGATTAACCTTTAAACCTTACACATAAAAATAGTATAACGCTTAAAAACTTCAAGAGTATTTACTACTTTTATCAGCTCTCAATTTTGCTATTGAATGTTTTTAGAAATGTACTAATCAAATACTTTGGGGATTTCGATAAATTTTACTTGTTGGAACGAAGTACCTTATCGCACGTTGTGAAAAGGGGTTAGACGGAAAAAATTCTTACGAAAAGTTGTCACGACACATTTTGCTATAGTAAGCTATTGTAAGCTGTGCGGCGTCGCATGTTTCTCTGTCTGTCTCTCTCTCTCTTATAGAAAGTAAGCCAGATATTTTCATTTCTATTTCGCATTGAACAGTGTGGTATCGCGACGATTATTTTTGTTGAGTGTATACAGGTTTTTTGTAAATAATAAATAATAAAAATAATAATAATAATGATCCCAAACATATGTTTCCTACTTCAGTTACCACAAGCCAATTATTACGAAAATTGAGCTTACTGATTAGGTTTATATAACATTATATTTGTTAATAATAAAAAAAATATTATTATAACTTAAAAAAAAAAAATTATTACAATTCCTTCACTAATTAATCGAAAGGAACTTCGTTCAATCCGGGTGTCCCTTGACACCTCTCAAGTTTTTTTTTGTTACATATTGAAAAAATAGAATTACAATAAAATATCTATATACAGTAGACACATATACATAAATACATAGACACATAAATATATACATAGACAGATATAATATAGATCACATAGATATAATATATAGACACATAAATATATTTTTAACTCTAATATCGAGGTAATTTAGCATTACTAATGATCAATTAATTGTATTTTAATCAAATATTTCAATACCTCTGGTGCTTTAATAGATCACATTCCAATACTATAACCATTTTGAGACTTCGCAAAAATAAAAAGATGTCTGAACATATACTACAAAAAATATTAGGTATTTTAAACAAAGTGTGATTTAAAAATAAATCGTTAATAGGACAAAATTACCTGGTGCAAAATCACAGAATATTATTACAATGGCAACCCTAAATTCCAATAAATTTTGTTTTCAAGGTAGTCCGATGAAGCTGTAAAGACCTTGCTAGGACAAGTTCGAGAAAAAAAAAATACAAGTTTTCATTACACGTCCCAACTCGATCTCGGAGTTTTTGGCGGGATTTTAGTCTGTCATGTAGTGGATTTTATATTTTATTCATAATCTTGTGTTATGTGACTATATATTGTGTAAATTTGGTGGTGTTTTACGTAATATAGTTAGTTTATTATGCATAAGTGAAGTGAATGGAAAATAATAACACGGAGCATGAAATTTTGAGATGCCACAAAAACTCCCTGGAAGGTTCTAGCAAGGGATCCACCATCTTGTTAGAATATGGTTTCACACGATGCTTAATATTGGAATGATCACACGAAGTTTGTGATATTATTGACTACGTGAGAATGGCAGTAATAATCGGAATGATTGATTGCCAAAAATAAAGTTAAAAAAAAAAAAAACTCGATCTCGCCGTTTTATTTTTGGGAGGACCTCACGGTAGGCGGTTCAAATTTCTCATAACAATCAGTATCTAAAGTCATTTACGATACAAAGGTTTTAAACATACGTAACTGTACTTACTAATTGCATCATAGTGATATACTTTTTCCACCACAAATACTTAGTTAGCCACGGGAAAACTGACAGGCCATAGTACGCGTACATTACCACGTGAACCAGAGAATTTAGGACGCCCAAAAATATTCTTCCATCAGATCTGTTGTATTTTACTATTGACCACGTAGCGATAACCATCAGAGCGTGATGATACACGTGGAGAAAGGAAACTTGCTTTTGTTTCTTTCTCAGAACAAAGAAAACTGTGTCCAACAGCTCAATTAATTTTACCAGAAAGTAATAGTGGCTGGCGTCTGCAATCTGCAATGATAAAACAATAACCATATGATTTATGGTATCACGTCAATTTGCATCAGTTTAAAGCGTATAGTAAAGAGAAATAACGTAAGTGTCTTAAAAAAAGACCCGTCATGGAACGCCTGGCAAATATGAAGCATCGAAATTGTTTTGTATAAGTTATATGCATAAAAGAACAGATTACGCCAACAATCAGATATGGCATAATAATAAGATTAAACATTACAAATTTGTTCCATACAATAATGACTGTTTATTTATTTTATTACATAAATATTCATTTTTATTAAATACAACATACAAAAATTCAACTAGGTGCAGCCGCGGTGTTTTTGGCGGCATTTATCAAAGGGCGCTAGGTCATCGGCGCGTACAGCGTATTTCCAGTAGAACGAGTGGCTGACAAAACAATTTGACTCTTATGTGTATACAGAAAGGGTTGCAAATGTTTTTGAGTATGTATTTCGTTAATAGAGCAAAGTTCGTGTGTTGCGTCGCTACACCAACAATCAAGTTTACCCTCGCCTATAAATGTTTCACATCAAAAGCTACTAGCTAATTAAATAGAAAATCGACTCCCATGAACCTTTTGCTGTGTGTTCAAAAGTACCTCTTTCGCAATTGAGGATCAAGGTTAAAGAGAATCAATATCAAAAATCAATAAAGCATAAAGAAGATCTATAGATGAACGAGTATATAAAAATATTAATAGAGCTATCTGCATTTTTAAGTTGACTTCTCAAGTATACTATCCATAAAACCTACATATAATCCTGGTCGAAAATAAAATATATCCTTTCTTAATCATAGTCGGAACTCTAGTAACAGTTGAAAAAAAATGTACCACATTTTTTTGTAATGAAAAGACAGAATTAATAGTGTGTTGGTTAATTTCTTAATGTAGATGCTCAGAAAAAATAAACCAGATCGTGTTTTTTGCCGGTTCTTATCGATGACTGAGTTGTTTGTCCAAACCGGTGATAGCTTTTTTTTTTTCTCGAACTGACTACGCTATTGACCTGGCAAGGTCTTTACAGCTTCACCGGACTACTCACCGGTGATAGCTTTGACGTTCGTAAGTGCTTAAATTCAGTAGAAAACTCTTTCTGTAAAATCATATTCCCATCACATGAATTTATTATCGGATATAAAGTGTTATTACCTGCAATAATTTCTATATAGAGAAGATATTGATATTACTCACCAGACTTCGCGTATCGATCCTTTCCGACAGACACGTTTTGTTCCATAATCCATTTTGAATTATAAATATCGATCCCTGAAAATCAATACATAGTTAATTTATTTTCACATTGCTGCTTATATTCCAGCTTACGTACAGCGACTTCTTTTAACAGGATTACTGTATGTCACATTTAAGACATAACAGGTTAGACTACATATTTTATTCCAAACCATCCAGCTATCTCCATGCTATGCAACGAATACATAAGTATACAGATAGATATAAATTAAAAAAACTGATTAATTGTGGCATTCTATGAAAAAGGTACGAATTGGTAAGCGAGGTGAAGACTAAGCTAAAAATCTATCCACTATCCACAAAAACATATTGGCATACCAGAACCACGGGTAAGGCGTGCTCTTAGAATGCACTTTGTGCAAGATAGTTTGCACAAAGTTTTACGAATTTACACCATTGGCATATCCCTATTTTACATACTTCGTGGAGCCAATCTCCACCAGAGCAAATCCAAACTACATATCAGACGATACCATTGGTAAATATCGTACAAGTATGCTCCTCACTATGCACATTAGCACATTAAATTCTCAACATCAATGTTAAACTTTTGTAATTAGTATAAATAAGGGCAGAGTAAAGCAAATGCCAAAGGAGATAGATGCCATATTTAACAGTGCATCAGTTAGAAGAAAAGCTTTGAAACAGAAGTATTTGAGTTACAAAAGCGAGAGCTACGAGAAAACGCAAGTGTAAGAAAAAATTATAAAGTAATCAATTAATAAACTTAACATTGACATAATTACATTTAAACGTAAACATTGAACTCGCATAACACTTAAATGAAACCCCAATTAAAGTCAACGATATTGAACTCGTTGGCAAACTAATGCATACAAGCAAAACAATAGAAACGTAAATAGTATTTATATTATGCAATGAAAAAACACTAGACGCTTAACAATGAAGACATCATTTACATGCTAACTCGACGGTGACTGTTTTCTTCAAGGAATAAGTACTGAATCATTTAAGAGCAGTACATCCAATGGCTACTATTAACGATAAAATTACTTTATATAATTGAAACAATTTAAAAGGCACTTATAAACGGTAGAACCACCACTTTATAAATATTTCAATCCTTAAGTAAACACGGCGCGAAACTTCATCTTTTCTTGTATTTTTTGTATAACAATGACGCAAGTAACCACCATAATCATTAAAAATAGTTTTTTATTACTTTTACTGAAATTGCAAAAAAGAGATAATTTGCAGGTATCATTAAGGTTCACGCAATGATACACTCTACCATTTCTATCTCTCTGCACCTTTTAGCAATAAAACCTGCTTGAGATGGTACCTACTTGAACTTATTATCAATTAAATTGGTATTATGTTTTGAAACCTTATTGTAGAACCCAACAGCGTTAACTAAAACAACTTTTGTGAATCTTGGTAAGTCTAAACATGGAATGACGACTTTGTGCTTACTTCTGGTGTTAGAATTTTACCGGTCGTTCACAAAATCTAGTTTATTTAAGTTTTTGCGATCATATATTAAAATTTCAAGGATGTATTACGAAGGTAGAATTAAGATGCAAAACTTCTGGAACTTAATCTTTATGGATTTATAACGTTCTTTCACAAAACGTTGCATCAAGTATTCTGAGCCTTAAGGCATGAAATGCAAAAACAACACTTCTTCAGCTATATCTGTTAAAATGTAGCACTTTTGGCAAACAAATTATTGCAACTTGATTCGGAAAGTTTATATGATCTTTGAAACGCCTTTCAGCTTATTCTACTATAATAAAAAAAGAAACAACCTTAACTTCTCAATGATGTCATTATTAAAAATGATCAAAATCGGCTTCTTCATACCTGCAAGAAGAATTATTAAGTACAGCATAAAGCGTGCAAACTCACCCGAACAAATACGGACACTGATATTAAAACTTGAATCGCGTTATACCACAACAGTACTTTATCCAGTTTGAAAGGAGGTCTTTTCTTCATGAACTCTGGTCCAAATTTCAAGACGAACCATAGATATACAATCAGTATACCTATCATGGGGTAAGGCGTCTTGACGAGAAATTTCTTGTCTGTGTATTCTGTAAAGCAAAGTTTAAAGATATAATATCGTTCCTTAAACGCAACATTACAATCATCACCATCAGCTTGTAGGACACCCACTACAGATTTATAGGCCTCTTTCCAAATAAAAGTATAGATTGTGCAAGCTGTGTTAGAGGAGAAGTAAACGCCCAAGAACAAATAACGGAATGCTTGCAACGGGGACGTTGTGCGAAATCTTTTTCTAATGGTACTCAGAGTTTTATTGCACCAACATATGAGGTATTAATGAAAATATTATTCTTAGATATATAACTATTATTCGATGATATTATAAGAGGCATTTCTAGTATTTTTAGTGTCAAGTACTAAGCGCCGTGTACTCCGCGCATAGACAAGCACACGGTGCCGTGTTTTTTACCCTCTTAAATTCTATTAGTCAATACGACTCCGGTTTCTATGATAAGATCAAATGAGGGTCTTGACGATACGAATGATAAATGGAACTTTACAAATCGAATGTTGATTTGCTGTTTATATATCTTACATATCTGTTATTAATGTTGTCCCAAGCCGAGGTGTGCCGTGCACCATTGAGCTAGTTGTCAAATAAAATCGGCTGAGTGCCCTAAGCGCTCGTCTTAGTAGTCCGAGGAAGCTATTATGACCTTGCTAGGTCAATAGCGTAGTCAGTTCGAGAAAAAATAGTTATTAATGTTATGGATGATGGAATAGGTCATATCTAATCATAACCTTGAGAAATTCAAATACCGTTTCTTATTTATTAAAATATTATGGTATTACATCTTAAATACATAAAAATCCAGGGTCCTGATGTTTGTCCACGATGAACTGCGAAACTATTCAACCGATGCCGCTTTAAATTAGTTAATTAACGGAAAACTGTAGGACCGAGAGTGGCGCCAAGATTTAATATTGAATTTGTTTTTCAATAACTGAGCCACAGCAACGCGTAATTTAGTAGCTAGTAATTTCATATAATGTTACATATCATAATAAGCTGTCAGAATCGCTTAAAATGTTTGGTTTTTCCAGTCTTTTATGACGCCATTTTTAGACAAATAAACAGTGTCCATATATAATATTTTGAGACTGAATTACTGCTGCAGATATTATTTTATCAACTCAAAATCTATTATAAACACAAATATTTTTATTTGCTTTCAATGAAAACGAACTAAAATATATTTAGGTGGCCATAAAAACATTTTATAGGTTATTAGACGGTACCGTGTTGTTGAACGCAGCCTATGTGGCATTCTAGAGAAAAACTCGTAAAAAATTGGCAGTGAATGTGCTAGCGTATTTGTCTCACAATGGTTAAAATGACTACAAAATGTTCTGAAAATTAATACCAAGTCATTTTAAAATCAGCTTAGTTTTTTATCATCGAATGTTTATTAGATTTTAATTAAACAATGAAATATTTAAATATCAAAATGTAAACATGTGTTGTTACACAAAAGTTTAAAACGTATTAAATACTTGATTAAACAGGTTTCGTACTAATTGCACCGCAGTGCCCGAGGTAAGTTCGCGTTATCCTTTTTTCGCAAGTTTAATCTAACCTAATCAAAGCGAGATAAAAGAGCAAGATGGCGAACATTCAGCGAGCGCGATGTATTTAAAACGTAACCTTTTTACCTGTAAAGTATTCAATACGTATTTAACTTTTTTGTAATGACCCGTATATTTTTTTTAGTTTTCCCATTCGGATTCTATGTCACTTTATCTTTTTCGTGATTATCATAGATTCATCTATGGCGCCTATAGCTAACACTTTACGAACTCACAACCACATAGTGCGCATCAGTACATCTAAATAAAAATTATATTTATGAAATAAATGATTTATTAGTCGCGTTCTAGGACTCAGGTTCTGAACCACACCATTGTAACACATCGAATAAAATAATTGTGACCTAAAAAACAACTTTATTTCTACAAACCGGCACCCCACGATCATATATTAGGCAAAGACTTGCTCGAGAGTTTTTGGCGGGATTTTAGTCTGTCATGTAGTGGATTTTATATTTTATTCATAATCTTGTGTTATTTGACTATATATTGTGTAAATTTGGTGGTGTTTTACGTAATATAGTTAGTTTCTTATGCATAAGTGAAGTGAATGGAAAATAATAACACCGAGCATGAAATTCTGAGATGCCACAAAAACTCCCTGGAAGGTTCTAGCAAGGGATCAACCATCTTGTTAGAATATGGTTTCACACGATGCTTAATATTGGAATGATCACACGAAGTTTGTGATATTATTGACTACGTGACAATGGCAGTAATAATCGGAAAGATTGATTGCCTAAAATAAAGTTAAAAAAAAGACTTGCTCCTCACCCCCACACCCAGTTTTTAATACTACGTTTGTCGGTGAAGTTTCCCATATTCTTATTTTAACTCTATTGAAAAGTAATTTTATGAATTCTTTAATAAAGCTAAGCGTACCGCAAACTTTGAATTAATTAAACCTGAATTTCTTATGACTAAAAAAAATATAATCTTATTTTATTTATTTAGTTATCTGATTCAGACTAGTTAGTGAGAATTCTTCCACAGCTAACGTAGTTTAAATAAATTCACAATTAGTAGCTAAAAATTTTATACAATACTCTTTATTTTATCTTGCATTAAATCCTAACTGATATTATAAATGAAAATATGAGTTTATCTGTTTAGTATGCTTTCACTGCTTAAATATACAACAGATCATTATGAAATTTTCATTTTATACATATTTCAATACTTTTTTTTGTCATAGTAAGCAATCGAGCAGGCGAGTTACATGGTGTTTAGTGATCATCGCCGCCCATAGACACTTGCAACACCAGGGGAGTCGCCAGTGCGTTGTCAGCCTGTGTTTGGGGGAATATATACAAAGAGGGGGAGGAGAAAGAGGCGAGGGGAGGGAAAGTGGCCCTCCGACGCTCTCACTGACCGAACGAAACGCAACAATGCAAGCACTGTTACTTCACATCGATTTTCTACGAAAAGGTGGTACTACCCCGGGCGAGTCGACCCATTCATGCTGCAACCAGTAATAGTTTCAACGTGGCTCTACCACCTACCTAATATTATAAAGCTGAAGAGTTTATTTGCTTGAACGCGCTAATCTCAGGAACTACTGAGTCCGATTTGAATTGTTGAAATTCTTTCAGTGTTATATAGCTCATTTATCGAGGAAGGCTATAGGCTATATTATATGATGCTATGATGCTAAGAAAGAAAGAAGATAAGAAGGAGCGGAGCACCGAGAAACAATGTTATAAAATCGAGATTAACATACGTAAACGAGTTTTTGGCGGGATCTTAGTCCGTCATGTAGTGGATTTTATATTTTATTCATAATCTTGTGTTATTTGACTCTATATTTTGTAAATTTGGTCGTGTTTTACGCAATATAGTTAGTTTATTGTGCACAAGTGAAGTGAATGGAAAATAATACCATGAAGCATGAAATTCTGAGATGCCACAAAAACTCCCAGGAAGGTTCTAACAAGGGATCCACCATCTTGTTAAAATATTGAAATTTATTCACACGACGCTTGTAATATTATTGTACAATCCATTGAAAGAAAACATTGACACTGGCAAGTGCTTCTGCGGAGCCAAAACAAGAAAAAGAAGAAGAAGAATATACGTAAACGAAGTCGCGAACAAAAGCTACTTTATAGATAAGGTAAAAAGACTCACCAGCTCCCCTAAAGTCCCAAAAATCGTACTCGCGTAAACTTTGCATCTTTAAAAAAAACTACACTTAAATTTATAATACTCGTTTTTCTTTTATATATATATAAAGGAGTGAACAATACTACAAAGTTTTATTCAATGAAGTCGATAAACGAAATTTCTGAATTTAATACTTCTAGACGAGTCCTATTGGCGTAATCCAGTACAATATACAAAGGCGTGGCGTCACGATCAGCGATTTTTGTATAAACGATACTGAAATGAGAAATTTTGCGGTATAATTTCGGTTGCTGATAAAGGGGCAACATTACTTTTAACCATTATGGTAATGTTACAATTAGTCATCTACACTAATATTGTAAAGCTGAAGAGTTTCTTTGCTTGAACGCACTAATCTCAGGATCTGGTGGTCCGAATTGAAAAAATATTTCAGTGTTAGATAGACCATTTATCGAGGAAGGCTATAGGCTATATACCATCATGCTAAGAGAAATTAGAGCGAAGCACCAATTAAGAACGTACATGTTATTTAAAGATATTTTCACCTTCTACGTAAACGAAGCTGCAAGTTGAAGTCCGTGTTAGCCCACGCTAACTATTCCACGCGGACTAAGTCGCGGACAGAAGTTATTCTATATATAAATCAGCAGTGAGAGAACAGTTAAGAATATCAACATCTCCCTCCGTAGTCCAGTGAAACTGTAAAGGCCAAAAAGGCAAAGCCAACAGTGTAGACAGTTCCAAAAAAAACAACTCTCTCCTTTGTTTCTTATTCGCTTTTTTTTGTAGCAACTATTGATGGGTAGTGTTATCAATAAAAAAGGAAAGGATTTTTTTCCTTGGAGATCGGGGCACTCGTATAAATAAAAAATAGAGGTATGCCATTGTACGTACATCACTCAAAAACAAATTAAAAGATATCAATCAAACTTCATTTGTTTTATTATTAAAATACGTGTGTCCTTATCTAAAAATAAATTTATCACTGTAATTAATTTCATGTAACGTTAATTAAGTTTTAAGGGAGTGCGATCTTTATAAGTACCACGGGTTCAACGATGTGTGAAGTAAGGCAAGCAGTGTGGTAGGCATGAGCAGGAGAACGTACAGTAAACGAATAACATTATTCCCAAAGAAATGTTTTTGCTTTAATTGTTTTTTGTCGTTCGCGTGGAGTCGTTCCTTAAGGCTAAAGCTGACACACAACGAAAGCTCTCCAAAGGAAATAAACCCCGATTATGAAACATTCTTTACTGGTGCTGTGCTCTTAGCGTGATTCAAAACTTTAAATTTATACATGATACGTGACCTTGTTAATGAATAGCCCCTTCTGTTTTTCATACTATATCACATTTTGTTGTCCCCTTCCAGTCCCCAATATTGTAATGTTGTTTATTACTTATCCTTAGCTAACGTCGAGTCTTAAACACAAATTACTGCGTGACAAAAGACAATAAACTCGGTAGTAGTCCGGTGAAGCTGTTAAGACCTCGCTGGGTCAATAGCGTAGTCGGTTCGAGAAAAAAGAAGACAATAAATGTAATAATATACCTTCACATATTACTCTTTTCGAAAGCCGATAAGATATTTAAATAAAAAAAGTGCGTGTGTATACTTATGTACATGCGTTAAAAGTTATACTTTTTTGGCGTAGCAAGATAAAAATCTTTTCAAAAATTTTATCTTTCGCCTTATTCTACGTTTGTTAAAATGAACGACACTAACAACAGGAAAAAGGTATTTAATACACTGAAAGTTTTAATACAAAGAAATACAAACGACGAGTACAAAGAAATAATATGTTGACTATAGCTAACTTCAGGGTGTCGGTTTTTCGTGACGGTGTGGGCGCGCATCGTAAAATTAACTCCCATATTTTTTCCCTAACGCGCCAAAAGAAGTATAACTTAAAAAATCTTAATTCTTCTAAAATAATTCAAAAACGCTAATAGAACACCGCTGACACTCGTTCCGTACAATTTCAGTAAGTCTCTGATTAATATTCAATGTAAACACTAACTTAGTTGGGTAATTTGTCGAATTTATCATTGTTTGACGAATGTGACATTGGACGCAAGTACAATCGTTCTTTTATTGTTTCTTTTATATTGAATTTCATTTGGAAATATTTCATCAAATAGTTTTCGATACAAATTTATTGAATTTTTTTCATTATGTTAATTTTCAAAGCCAGTCTCTAGTGAATTCTTTTTTATTTGATATATATCGGTTTTGACTTAAAGATGTATATTTTGAAGCTTTGAAATAATGTTTAAAATCAAAATGTATACGTATACATTTATGTTTCAAAGGATTTGTAAATGATTATTTTATCGGTTACAATTTATAAGAGTTAGCACTTTATTAATATAATATATATGTGTTTATTTAAAAGCATTCTGTTAGAATTAAAACGAATTAAATTTATTACGAAAACAGCTACATTACTTACATGTTAATATCCTAAATTATTTTATTTTTATTTACTTAAGAAAACTCACAGCAAAATAACATACAAAGGCTAATTACAAGTTTTCACTTATAAAACCTATATAAATTAATAAAAAAAAAGAAATAAATGTACAAATAAATACATAAAGTTAATATTATGGAAAAAATCTCTATGTAAACAATGTCTAAGGCATGATATACTATCTGAAAATATATCTAGATTATTGTCTAAAGAATTAAAATATTTACATGCTCGGATCAGAAAGGCATTTTGACGATATGCCGTTCTGACAAGTGGTACATGTAAATAGCTTCAGTACATTAGTACTTGTGGGGACAGATAACTGAAGTCTAGATAATAATTCTGGACAGTCTATAACTCTATTAGCTATATTACTTAAATAAATGAAACCGTCTATTTTACGTCGCTCGTATAGCGGCTTTTTTTTTCTCGAACTGACTACGGTATTGCACTACCAAGGTCTTAACACCTTCTCCGGACTACGTCGTAGAGCGGTAAAAAGTGAAAATGATTGAATAATACACTCTTTATACTTTATTATGATATACTAGTGGGTGGCAGGACGTTTTTCCGCCCTTATTATACAAAAAAATCTTGACAAATTGTATACTTTAATCTTCCTCATAAATCACTCTATCTATTTGTAAAAACCGCATGAAATTGTTTCTCAGCTTATCGCGAACAGACAGACACGTGGCTGAGGACTTTGTTTGATGATATGTAGTAGTGATTATTATCAATCTCTTGATTATACAGAGATCTGTTTTCAAATGTCGAAAAACATCACATCTCATGCAAAAACCGATTTATTAGAAAATTTAGATGGAAATAGATTCTGATACCTTTATACAGGACGCCTTCAATATATTTTCCGCATATTTTTTTATATCATAGTAGGCAAACGAACAGGTGGGTCACCCAATGTTAAGTGATCACCACTGTCCATAGACACTTGCAACACCAGGGGATTCGCAACTGCTTTGTCAAACTGTGTTGGGGGAAAATGGAAGTGGGAGGGAGGAAGGGAAAAGGAGAGGAGGATGGTGAGGAGAAGTGGGCCTCCCGCGCTCTCACTGACCAAACGAAACGCAACAATGGAAGCACTGTTACTTCACGTCGGTTTCCTGCGAGAGGGTGATATTTCCCCGGGCGAGCCGACCCATTCATGCTGAAACCAGTAATAGCTTCAGCATGGCTCTACCACCACAGAAAGTAATAATCATGGCTTACATTTACCTTTAAAAGGATATAATGTTCTAGTATTTCATGTCTCTTTAGAAAATTCTTATATCTAAGAAACACAACACCAATTTTTATATTGAACATTCTCACTGGAAGCGAAATAAACACACCGGGACAACTTTTAAATGTAATAATCGAAGTAAAGTGCTGCCTCGTGCAATACATTTCAAACGCTTTACCAGACAATATATAGAACGTGTTGAACTTTAAAGAGAATAAACGTGAACAATTTTCCCTATACTTGATGCATTTATATATAGTTATCAACCAACAATCCAATATAATATTGCAGTATTTTAAGAGTTTTATTGAGGTGAAAACTTCTATAGGTGTGTTGAGCGGTACTTTTGGCATGAGATACAATTATAATTCATTGTCATGACATACTAATAAGCATGACCGGCCATACGCTTGCGCGGCTTGCGTCATTGTAGCGCCGCGTGGTGTAGACCTGAGTATATGTAATATTGATATTTTGCACCTCATCATACGTTTTATTGATTAATAGGTTTTATAAAAATATATATAATTATTGATCCGAGTGCGAATTGATATGAAAACTATACTAATGTTAATAATTTCGATAAGTATACAAATTATGAAATTTAAATAATTCACACTATAAATAATGTGATAATTGAAAATAGAATACAATTATTCCATTGTTTTCATTTTTCAGTTTGGTCGGGAGTCCTTATGCCTCAACTTTTTTTATAATCACAATATCACTTCACTTGTGCACAAATAACCAAACTATATTACGTAAAGCACCACCAACATTACAAAATATAGAACCAAATAATACAAGATTATTAACAAAATACAAAATTGACATGGGAGTTGTTATCGGGATTTTAGTCTATCATGTAGTGGATTTTATTTTTTATTCATAATCTTGTGTTATTTGACTCTATATTTTGTAAATTTGGTGGTGTTTTATGTAACATAGTTAATTTATTGTGTATAAGTGAAGTGAATGGAAAATAATACCACGTAGAATGAAATTCTGAGATGCCACAAAAACTCCCTGGAAGGTTCTAACAAGGACTCCACCATCTTGTTAGAATATTGATTCATACGACGCTTAATATTAAAATGATCGTACGACGCTTGTAATATTATTGACTACGTCACAATGGCAGTAATAATCTGAAAGATTGATTGCCAAAAATAAGGTTAAAAAAACATGACATTCCAAGATCCCGTCAAAAACTCCTGTGAAATATTATAAAACTCTTTAGCTTATAAGTAACTAGCCTCTGCCCGTGACTTCGTTCGCGTGGAATAGATACACCAACACCAACACTAACACGCAGCAGTTCTCAAAAGGGAAAAACATCCCGATTTTCAGACATATCTCATCTGTTCTCCGCTCTTATTGATTTTAGCGTGATGATGTATAGCCTATAACCATTCTCGATGAATGAGCTATATAACATTGAAAGAATTATTCAAATCGGACCAGCAGTTCCTGAGATTACCCCCTACAACGCCACAACATCACAACGTCACAAACTCACAAACTTTTACCTCTTTATAATATTATATTATTATTATTAATTATTAATTATTTGTATAGAAAACGTAACACCAAACAAATAACCTACTAAGGTTTTCCTCAAAATATCCCCCCCTCAATCATCAAGTCCCTCCGTCAAGTATCAAGAATATTTCTATATTTTAACAAATAAATTCCCTATTTCGTCATACATATCAGAGTTTGAGCCTTAGAGTCGCGTCGCGTCCTTCAGGGGTTTTTTCCGTGATTGCCGGTAAACATAACCGTAAATTTTCCACAAACCAACAATAATAATCTTATAAAAACATTGTTTATCAAACGTGTAAATATTGGTAAAGGAGAACATACTCGTGATTCGAATATTAAATTTTCTTATATGATGTGTATACTTCATGTTAATAATCTGTATTTTCAGTTTTTGGCGGCTATTAATCTACCTTGTAATGGCATTTCTTCTTTTTCTTGTTTTGGCTCCGCAGTAGCACTTGCCAGTGTCAATGTTTTCTTTCAATGGATAGTACAATAATATTACAAGCGTCGTGTGAATAAATTTCAATATTCTAACAAGATGGTAGATCCCTTGTTAGAACCTTCCAGGGAGTTTTTGTGGCATCTTAGAATTTCATGCTCCGTTGTATTATTTTCCATTCACTTCACTTATGCACGATAAACTAACTATATTACGTAAAGCACGACCAAATTTACAAAATATAGAGTCAAATAACACAAAATTATGAATAAAATATAAAATCCACTACATGACAGACCAAAATCCCGCCAAATACCTCTTCTCTCATACTTAAGTCACGTTGTCATGAAAACTACAAAAACTTTTGATTGATAGAACCGATTTTAATGAAATTAAGACTAATTGTTACTCGCAGATATGCTTTACGATTTTCTTGTTTTATCGTGAACTCAGTAGTTTAGCAGTAATTCGTGTTCAAAGAAACAGACAGAGGGACATTTGTTAAGATTATTGAAATGTATTCTATTACTTATACCAAGACAAACGCTTTTTTTTCACGAAATTCAGAGTACAGATACTCTAGATATACATTCTAATTGTATGTATAGGTACGCTCATGAGTTCATACGACGTCTCGCCGGAGAGAGGAAGCAACGCGTGAACAAATCTAATTAGGCACCTTTCGCTACACTACACCGGCAATTTCATATTAGCTTCGAGGTGTCGGAAAATTGCTATCAATTTGAGCTTCAACGAAAGGATACCATTTTGCTATTATTATTTTTGAAATTAAAATTTCTTTAGGTGCGTTGAGCGGTATTTTTGTCAGGAGATGATTTACATCTTCGCATCATGACATGCTACGTAAACATGACCGGGTGTATTGCGCTTGCGTGGCTTGCGTAACTCTAGCCACGCGTACTATAGGGGCCTGTGTATATGTACGTAATATTAATATTTTGCAGCTCATCATACGTTTGATTAATAAACTTTATAAAAATGTATTTTGTAATTGGTAGAGCCACGTTGAAGCTATTATTGGTTTCAGCATGAATGGGTCGGCTCGCCCGAGATAGTAACAGAAACTACCTAGAGGCTTCTCACAGAAACACCAACGTGAAGTAACAGTGCTTGCATTGTTGCGTTTCGTTCGGTCAGTGAGAGCGCCGGAGGACCACCTCTCCTCCCCTCGCCCCTCCCTCCTTCCCTTCTCCTTACACCCAAATACAAGCTGTGACTCCCCTGGTGTTGCAAGTGTCTATTGACGAAGGTGATCATTTAACATCAGGTAACCCATCTCTTCGTTTGCCTCCTTTGACATAAAAGAATGCTAAGAACCACAATACAACCAAACACATAAAAATTGACATAAATAAGTATAATGTTGGTATTTGTACAGGTTGAACCCAAAACAATATCTGCTGAAGTGAGTCACTGTGGCTGATTTTCAGCAATTTATGCTAGCTATATACTCTTTTATTTTTATAACTTTGTATTGCTATCAACGCAATAACACAAGCATAGACGATTGGCGTAGAGAACCAACCCCCATAACTAATCAGGCTATATGGTTTCTTGCTTTCATATGCACTTACAGTTCGGTTCAATATGGCTCGATTTTCGGCCAACAGTGCTTTGAGATCTACGCTTTGTATGGTAATGTTAGGTTAAGTGTTATAACATGAAAATATCACGGTATATATAAGATGGCATACTCTGATAGCCGTTTTGACGTTTGTCTCATGAAGTTACGAATAAATTAATAACTATGTTTGAAGACGCAAATTCTTCTTCATTGTCAATAGTGGCGTGCCTTTAATCCTACAATTTATCGAATGTGCGATTTTGGGACACAGAATGAATTTAGAAAAGAATTATTAACTATATATATATATATATATATATATATATATATATATATATATGTACAACAATGTTTTTTTGTCATTTCTGTTTTGGGGCACGCTAATTTTCGAAAGTTATAATAATTTTCAACTGTCCACTGTTGTCCATAAATTTTGTATCTCAAAAAGTACAAAATTATACACCTTGTTATTTTGAGTAGTTGTGGAATATAATGGTAAAATACTGTTAAGATTTTCAGAATGAAAACCAACAAAAACCACGAGACATTTAATAGTTTTAGGTTGATTCCCGTATATTGAAAACAGTTTTATTCAATTTACTCTTAATCTATAAGTCCAATTTAAAAATGCATTTATGTATTTCTATTGCTATTAGAGAAATTAAATTAAGTCCGACCTCTCTATTACAGAGACAAACCACCATACCGCGTCGCTAACTGTTCGGAAAGAAAGATTACATTTTGTATTTGGATAACTTTGAACTAATAAAAGAAAATTTGTAAAGCTCACCAAGGATCTATTTTATTCCCGTTTTGACAACCTATTTAATTTTTTCAATTTTTTATGGTAATTTTTCGAAATTATCGAAATTACCTTGAATGGCAGTGCGTGCCCTCGCGTGCTCCCACAAAAAGCCCTGTGTACAACTGTATACTATACTAGCCTCTGCCCGCTACTTCGTCCGCGTGGTATAGTTACTTTGGGCTAACGCTAACACACAGCGGAAACTCTTAAGAGAAAATATCCCCATTTTGAAACATTATCCTTTAATGCGCTCCGCTCCAATTGATCTTAGCGTGATAGTTCCTGAGATTACCCCAAACAAAATCACAAACTCACAAACCTTACCTCTTTATAATATTTGTATAGACAAGTAACTGTATCTAACTACTGCTAAATCTAGTTAGATTTAGACATAGTTATGCAATATAATCCCACGAATAGACCTTTTCAAATTTTTATCAATATTAGATTCGAATTCTTTAAAATATTTTTTTTTCTCGAACTGACTATGCTATTGACCTAGCAAGGTCTTAACAGCTTCACCGGACTACATCCTTTCTAATAATTTATTTAAACGTTCCTCTACTTCTGAACGTGTATAGCGGAAACTTTTCGGGTTAAACGAACCGTAGTTAGTGGCTACGTGAACAGAATTTTATACGAGCTACCAACGTTTATTGTTAAAGAAAAACCTTCAGGGCAACATTTATTTACATTTCTCATGTTAATAGAATTTTTTTGGAATAATATCTATATACATATATTAAAATGCTTGTTGCAATATCTATGTTATAGTGATAAACTTTAATAATATTAAATCGATCACTGTCAAATAAAATTTGTTTTTTATAAAGTATTTTGACTTAATGAACAATTGTTTATATATTAAACAGCCTTTTTTTAGCAACTAATCTCCCAGATTTTACTTTTTATTTTTAGGTGGTGCTATTACAAATTGACTTACGATAATTTAAATATTCTAACAAGACGACGGCTCCCTTGTCAAAGGTTTCTAGGGAGTTTTGTGGCATCTCAAAATTCATACTTATTCCGTTCGTATCAAGATTACTTTATTCAGTTTAGGTCCTAATAAGGCACTTATGAACGTCAAAAACTACTAACGGTTCGGAAAACAACCCAGCCATCGAGAAGAACCGGCAAGAAACGCGATCGGGTACATTTTTTTAACATATATATCCAATACATCATACATATAGCTTTTAGTGGATGCACAGAGAAGATTCAATTCCAGACATCACTATCGTTCACATTCTGATCCACTGTATAATTATATTATCAACTAAATAATATATACTCTATATTACCTAAAATGCCACTAATATCACAAATATAGAGTAAAATAATACAAGATTATAAATCACTAAATATCATAAAATATTTCCTCTGCCACGTCTGTCTATCTGTCGGTTCGCGATAAACTCAAACACTACTGAACGGATTTACATGTAGTTTTCTCCAGAAGATAAAGTGATTCGTGAGAAAGATTAAGGTTTACAATCTGTCAAGGTTGTTTTCATTATCAGGGCGGGTAACGCTCGCCGGATCCGCTAGTAAATTATATAAGCCACTACATGGCAGAATAACATCCCGCCAAAAACTCCTAGTAAACAATTATTGCAGTGTTCATATTTCAGTATTCATATAGACAATTCGATTTTCTTGATGAGCTCAGCTACAAAACGATTCAAGTAATTTAAATAGAGTTTTCTATGCTATAGATCGTCATGCTGTTTGATAGGGATTTCTAGTTTTTTTATAGAAAGTAGTATTATTATAATTTGCGAGGGCAATTCCTATTCCCTTCACACAGTCTTTTCCAGCCTACCGCTTGAGGGACGGACGCCATAATAGAGTGCGCCACGCCATTATACCGAACGTTTTGCACCGCGACCGTATACGCAAGCCAAACCGCAAGTGAAAATATTTTTTGTGACCCGAATATTGACTGGACGCGGACGCTATATCGTGCTCTTCCGAAATTGGTTATAAAAGAAAGAGTTTCTCCACCGCAACAACGCTAGGATCCAGTGATCGTATGCACATTTATTTATGGAGGTGAAAAGAAACAACTAATTGGACCACTTGAGCCGAACATTAGCTCGACCTGTGTATCGCCTCCGCAACTAGACCGCCTATTCCCTCCAGGAGCTAACAGTACCTAATATTAAAATGTAATTTTCGTAACCTAAAATAGATAAAAGCGTTTGCAATAAAAGTAGTCTTTGACAGCCAGAGCCTCGACCTTACTCTATGTTACTAAACTAGTGAGATCTTAGGTAACTCAGTAAAATAAATTTACCGTGAGTTATTAATATTATTGAGGTAATTTTAATTAAATTCCATTCACTAATAAAGACAAAACTATGCCTTTTCATCTCTCACACGCTTGATTATGTACACGTTTGGACAACAAAATCACCGCGTGCTTTCAAAGCCCGGAACACAGAAATTTGCATAGAAATTCACCCCGTAATACAACCTCGCCTCGTTGCTTTACACACGATGTCTGCATAATACGTGACTTTGTTAGCATCTCTAACACGATATGTTAATTCTAATACAATTTCCGAGTTGTAATCTAATAATAAAGATACGAGGGCTTGTGTATTTAGTTGTGTATATAAAAATATTGTTAATTGTTATATTCATGTCATTATTATATGTTCCCATGAAAACGCCCACACTTGTCATTGCTTTGGAGTGACGTCACACCATTCTACACGATCCACTTTTTCTTCAATACTATGAATTAATGAAACTAAACGTAAGAACAATGTTTGGAAAGCTATGACGTCATTTACTATTGTTAGTATTCCTCTTCACTTGATAGCAATGATTTTTTAATGCTTTTTCACTTTTTTCTTTTTTTCTCTAACTTACTACGCTATGGATCTAGCAAGGACTTAACAGATTCACCGGACTACTAAGGCGAGCGCTTAGGGCACTCAGCCAATTTTTCGCCTCGGCTTGGGCTGTTGCCGTGCAATTCGCGACCTATCTTAGCTGATCTAAGCTACCTATTCTTACATATATGAGTTGTTGGAGCATATATGTGTACCAAGCAAAGTAATGATGAATTATTGATTTGTTATTTAATTACTAAAAATATATTTTTAACATGTCAACTAAAATGATATATCGTTTTTCGATATTATACAGCACAGGTTCCCAGGGTAGGGTGAAGAATAGCTGAAGTCAAGCGAACATCTAAGTTCTTCACTATCGAAAGCAGATAATTTTTTTGGAACCCAGCTTCCGAGTTGTGAACTCCCGTTTTCTTGGCACGCTAACGTAGACCCCCATTGAGTCTCCCGTGGACTCCTGGGGATCCACCTGGACCTCTTTCACTTTTACAGACACGTCTTATTTGAAGCACGTTTTACGAACTATGGCCATGTCATGCAAAAATGACCGAGTGTAACGATAAGAAACAATATATATTAAAGAACACCTACAATTCTGTTTCACTGAAAAAAAAAATGATCTCCCAATTGGCCAGTCCCAACAACACAGTTCACATAACAAATTTATACTGTGCCAACAAGCTATTTTAGCTAAGGTTTATTGTAAAACTCTAATCCATACCACACCATCGTGTAAATGCGCTCATAAATTCTCATGGAACATATTAAAAGTATCCCATATTCGCAATTTAGCCTCACTGAATGGAATGAAATGAAACTAGTTAGCCACTAAAGAGTTTGAATCTAAAATATATTATTAAGAAATGGTAACTATGATATAGGAATTATAAGACAATGATAGTCGCTGTAGCTATAACAGCTCCTAAATTTATTACCAAACATGATCAGTCGTTTTTTGAAAGAATTGAAATTAGTAATAATTACACATTGCTCCATCCCCTTATGTTGGTCCTCTAACTCGCGAACGAGATACTTTAATATGGTTAAATTTTTCTATTGGTAATTATATGACCACAAGAAAATTATACGAGTAAATTAACAAACTACAATTCAGACGAATTTTCCAGAATGTATGTAAAAATCACAAAATACTTCTCGTTCAGTAACAATTGGCCATTTCTATACGAAATCCAGTATTCACAATTGAATATATAATTCATTCATTTCGAAGGTATACAAATATCATTACGATACATTATAAGTAGCTTATACTTAAACCGCGTGAATCATTATTAGCCGATAGTGATAGGGTATGTATATGTCGATATAACATTGTTAAGCACTCGGTTACTATGTGGCTGGCACGCGAAAAGCTTTCATCCGGGATTTACGCGCGGTCGCATCGTAATAAATCCACAGATCACTAATAACTAGAAATGACTTGCCGAAAAACTGTCAAATGTTATACAGGTAAGACTTCGTTTAACCCAACTTCATTTAGCGTTGTCTTGCTTTAACGCTCTTTTATTTGAATTGTGAGATTCCCCGAAATTGCACGCTTAAGCTTCCGGATATCCTAAGCAGTTGACCTGTGTTTTTTCTCTTCTGCTTTGCTATACGAACGTAGATGTTTCTTAAGCAAGACTTGGCAAGGCAGAATGTTATCCACTTACTAACAATTTCTTGAAAAAAAAATCAATGTTTCCAGGGAGTTTTTGTGGCAAGTCAGAATCCATGCTCCGTAGTATTATTTCGCTTGTGCGCAGTAACCAAGTTATATTACTTAAAACACTACCAAAATTATAAAATATAGAGTCAAAGAACACAAAATTATGAATAAAATATATTACATGATATTCGAAGATCCTGTCAAAAACTTCTTCATAAATAATACAAAAAACTAACGACCTTATTATTCAAATCTCATTGTAGTTCGGTGAAACTGTTAAGACCTGGCTAGGGAAATAGCAAAGTCAGCTCGAAAAATAAATCAATTTTCGTCCTACACTCATAATCTTGTCTGTTTTTTTTAGTACGCTCTCTTAATTACTAATCAAATGGCAAAGTATCAACTGGATTTCTAATCGAAAATAGCCAAAAACATAAAAAGTACCCTCAGCATACTTATAAAACAAGACACTTGCAGATTCGTAAGTTACGCCTTGCTAAACCAAGAACAAAAACGTATCAATTAGTGACATCTATCGGTGTCAGACATTAACCAGTAATCATAACATAAATCTGGATTCGGCTTAATTTATCTGATAGATGTCTTTAAAACTACCAGTACAATTAAAGAGTTAAACAAAAAAAAAAAGAGTCGTCACGGGACGCCTAGCAGAGGTGAAATATTGAAATTATTTTATATACGTAAAAGAATAGATTACGTCAGGAATCAACTATAGCATACTGAATAATGAAAAGATAAAGCGTTACAATTTTATTCCATAAGATAATGACGGTTTTTATTACATAAATATTCCTTTTTATTAAATAGAAAACTTCTATGTTTATTTGAAATTACCACCATCTGTTAATACTATTAAGTACTAAAACAGGATAAATGTTACACTTAGTTCCTCTTAGTAATAACAGATGTCCCACACCTCAACATCATATCCTCACGTCTCATACACTCATCACGTAAACATAGTCCAGTGAAGCTGTTAAGACCTTTCCAGGTCAATAGCAGTTCGAGAAAAAAAAATCACCACGCCAACAATTAGGTTTACCCTCGCCTATGTTTCAAGTCAATAAATGTTTTTTTTAATTATGAAGTAACAGAATTTGTTATAATAAATACTAAATTTTCTGAACGCGGTTTTCTTCGTATTTCATTTAGACTTTTTACCGAAATGACACATATACAAATTATAATACCATGATATCTTTCTAGTAATTCACTTCTAGTTAAAAATGGTCTGTGACAACACCCACGAGGGGCCATTTCAGTGAGCTTCATTTTATTATATTATGGTTTTTATACATCATATAATTGGACGCTTAATTTTGTACGTACACATATAGTGTACAGTACTAAATGTCATTTTATACAATATATAATCTAAGCATTGATAAAAGCTTAAATCCTATTTGTTATGCTGATATACTTTTACCTAAAAAACCGTTAACTTTATCAAAAATTATAACTTTCATTACATTCATTCTCTTTTATTAGTCGGATACAATTATTTTTCAAGTGAAATATGTCGAAGTCTACACCGTGTCTATCCCCCAACCAATCACCTTCAACCAAGACGCCCCCGCATTGGTTAATACATACAGACCCGTTCACGCTAAACTTTTTAACCGCTCTGAATATATATGCGAAGGACACGAATTTAGGTATAAATACGTGTTATATTATACGTAGAAGATCAAGAGAAGTTCAGGATAAATAAATACCAATTTAAAATTCGTATAATAATATTTTTCTCTTGTTTTATATTACACTTTTGAAGATATGAGTAAACCCGAACTTACGGCTATATTCGGAGCGACCAAAAAGTTTGGTACTATATATAAATACTCAAAGGCGTCGATAGGCTGAAAGGGAACTATAAATAAACATCTATAAAAACATATTTATACAAAGAGAACAAATAGGTGCTGGTTAAATGTTATATTAATTATTTGTTTCACGATTTTTTATTATAAACGAATTTAAATGATCAGAAATAAATGCCATATTTATATATTTAGAATTTGGTAGCAAACAATATATGCCAAAAATCAAACAAATGTTCTGTTGAATATATTGAGCAAATTAAGATAAATAGAAACACAAATTAACCTTTTAATATTTATTACTCTAACTAGTCTCATATATATACCAAATAAATAAACTATACTACTTTTTTTTGTACAATGCCACACCCTTTGGTTTCAATCTGTTTTCTAGTATCCTTTGTCGCTCATCTTCTTCAGCTTGTTTCATCTTCTGGTGCCGTTCTTTAGCAAAATCAAGCTCTGAGCACATTTCCACAATTTTCTCTGCATACTGCCTTTGCCGCATGATTCTAAGCTTTTGTTTGTGCTATAAAAATTAGAGACACATATTAAATTTATATATTGTACATGTGTGAATGTTTGCAATAATAACATAGAATATAAATTTTGAGTAGACTTGAGATACCCTAATAAAATTTCAATTAATTATGAACTTCTGTAACTAAATTAACTCTACTTAGAGAATCCTTAAATATTGAAGAAATTAAGAACCACTAAACTTAAATCTAATCTTATGATACTTTTTTGAACATACAACAATGACAATTTGACAATCAGGTTAATATATATATTTTTTTTAATATCATAGGTAACAAACGAACAGATGAGTCACCTGATGTTAAGTGATCACCACCATTCAATAGACAAGTGCAACACCAAGGGAGTCGCAAGTGCGAAACACAACAATGCAAGCACTGTCACTTCACGTCAGTTTTCTGTGAGAGGGTGGTACTACCCGGGACGAGCTGACCCATTCATGATGAAGGCAGTAATAGCTTGGCTCAACCACCTACAAAACTATAAATATATAGGTATAACCTTAGCTAACAACTGTATGTCATCTTATAATAAGAATAGCAGTAAAAATTACAGTCTATCTATATTAATATTACTAGCCTTTGCCCGCGACTTTGTTCATGTGGAATAGAAACCCCGATTTTTAAACATCCTTCATTGATGCTCCGCTCCTTTTGGTCTTAGCGTGATATTACATAGCCTATAACCATTCTCGATAAATGAGCTATATAACATTGAAATAATTTTTCAAACCGGATCAGTAGTTCCTGAGATTACCAGCTACAACGTCACAAACTCACAAATTTACCTTTTTATAATATTAGTATAGATAAAGCTAGAGGGTTTGTTTTTTGGTTGAAAATGCTAATCTCAGGGACTACTGGTCCGATTTGAAAAATTCTGTTAATAGCTGCTAATAGCTAATTTATCGAGGAAGGCTATAAGCTTTCACCTCATGTTAAAGTTAGATAATATGGAATGAAGTCGCGAGATAAGTTATTAATGTATAAAAAGTTACAATCAACAAAATAACTTCTAATCAACAATTGTAAAAACAACTAACCACAACAACACTAAACAAACTTTGCAACCATGTTGAAGTCTTTGATGAAAGAAAAACAATGTGATGAAACCTGGCTCGACTTTTCCTAAGTTCACCTTAAATTTAAAATCAATCATCAAGCACTTGTTGGTGTCTTCTGACAGCTGCAGTTCCTATCTAATTGTTGCATGATTAGATACTATCTTGAACCATGTTGTCATTTAACAACAGATGAGATTGTGATTAAACACTAAAACCTATTAAGTATAAAACAAATTTGATGAGTCATGACTATTCTGTTAGATTGGACAATAACCACATTTCAGGTGTAACAATTTCCACAAGTGCCATAAACTAAAAAAAAATTAACATAATAAAAAGCTTGGGTACATCTATTTTAAGATCAGCCAGTGAGACAGTAATCAAGCGGAGCAGGACGGAACCACCATGCACTTTGTGATAAGTCAACTAGTAACCCTTTTTATTTCATCGTTTTTTGGGACATATTCAGCAGGGTATAAGTTTGCTAGCTGTGACAACTGTGTTGACCTGCAATGAATCTTTTGATAGTTCCTGTTATTTTTCAATTACACTGTGCTTACTAGGGATGTTAAAAAATAATCGATTTTTAATTAAATCGATTTTTATTTTATTATAATCGATTTTTTATTGTCGATGTTTATTTTCATATTAATCGATTTTTTTAAAATCGATTATATAAATTACGCATTTTAATCGATTTTTATAAATATATATAGAATTAATAATATTGTCATTTTGTTAGGATGTTTATCATTTCATTTTTATTACGATATAATGTTTAATAGTACTGAAAATTTCTATGGTATTTAGTTTCTATATTCTTTACCTTGAAAGTTTAAAGGAACATTCACTTTCATTTTGTTTTGAACTGGTTATTTTTGATATGTATAATTTTATGTGATTCTTAATCTGATAAATTGTTATTTTAAATCTTTAGGTTTATTATAGGAATATGGAAAGCATGTCTATTTTTAAATATTATAAAAATCGATTTTTGAAAAAATCGATTATTTATTTTCAATAAAATCGATTTTTAACAAATCGATTATTATTAAAAAAAAAGAAAAATCGATTCCTAATTAATCGATTTTTTTCATTAAACTCACATCCCTAGTGCTTACCATCAACCCTACGAGAGGTTTTCTTGTTGCTTGTACTCCTCTTACTCATAATTGAGCTATTGGTATTTATATAATTACTAATTCATTTTATGCTGATGATCCTAAACAATATGTTTGCCACCATAAGTGTTATATGAGAATGTAGGAATATATATTTCAGGAATAGTTGTTGGTTCAGCTTTAGTTAAGCATGCTATATTTCCACTACAACATTCTACAATAAGAACTCAAATGCAATACTTTATTATCAAAGAGTGAAATTACATTTACATATTAAATTTCTACAGAATCCCATGATGCAATATTATTTATGAACTTTTTCTTGCTGCGGTAATAAATCATTTAATTTCTTGAAAATGGAAATTGGTCTGGAAAAACAAATTTGTTCATTAAGGAATAATATGACATAATCTTACCAAAAGTGGTGTAGGTCTTCCATCCAAAAAGGTATAATCCGGAGCATCAGTTAACACACCTTCTGCATTACGATTAACAGGAAGACCTCGTTCTACTCTCCATTCTTTTATATTTAAAGCTACAGAACAGCTGAATGGGCGAGACCCTGAAAAGTGTAAAAAAATCAAATATTACAGAGGAATAACACTACAAAATACTATCCAATACTAGCATAACAAGGGTGCTAGTAAGATTACCAACTTCTATAAAAAAAAAGAGACTTGTATACTTCTCAAGAAAGAAAACTTAAAATACTTCACTCAACCATAACACCTTTGCAGCTTTTGCTAACGCCTGCCTACATTGCTATAACACTTCTGAGTTGAAAATCTGTCAATAAAAACCTATAGATGAATTTCAGATACTGCATTTGTGAACCATATATTTAGTGTATTAACATCTTAAGCAAGATTGTTGTTTTATATAGTGTATGTATAGTGTAATGTATAGTGACACAACTAAAACTGTTTAAAATTCATCATATTCTTTTCATTTCATAGTAATGTATTTATTTATATGTAAGCTACGCCACGCTAAAGTTATACGCTACTTATAACCTAACTGAATTGAGCAATAGCAGAACCAGAATTAAAGTATATTATAATATGAAGGTACTTGATAATATTATAAGAAATAAATACAAACATAGGATTATACAATTTTTACCGTACTTACATATTGCGGTATTGGTAAATTGCCTAAGAACCAGTTTCATAGTTAACATATATATGATTTTTTTAATTTTACACACTTGGTGAGGTTATCATAAATATATTATTATTCGTATATGACATATGTCATTTTTAAAGGATAGTAATTAGGACTGTTGATAAAATATCGATATATCGAAATATCGATATTTTATTCTTAAAATATCGATATTTTTTAGTAATATTTTTTGGGCGATATATCGATATTTTGATATTATAATTTGGATATCGGCGGTCGATATTTTTTAAATTCATAATCATTTTCTTAGCTTTATTCCACCTAGGTTGAATCGATACATTATGTTTTTCTTTTCCAGCCTCCTCAGTCAGATATAATCTCAGAATTCACACCTATTACATATGTTATTTTTACATACTTTATCCATACTTTTTTCGGTTTCCTCTACTTTTATATCTATACACCTTCATACTTAAAACTATTCTAGTTATAAGTCTTTCATCTCTCTTTATGACATGCCTGTATCATGCTAACCATTATTTCTCAACTTCTCAGTCACTGGTGATGTTTTCAAACTTTATCTGATACGTTTTTATTCGATCACTTCTAGTTACACCATACATCTTAACCATCGCAACTCTGCCGCATACAGTTTTTTCCCATCCGTTTCTTTTGTAACATAACCATTATATACGCCTTCCCCGTGAGTTACAAGGGCATTCGTGGATCGCATAACCTGAACATCTTTCTCCATTTCGTGCATCCTACATTTATCCTATTCATTCCGTTATTGTCTACGCTGCCACGTTTTGAATTAATGAATATGAAGCAGGCTAGTAGTAATCGTAGTACCTAGTGAAAGAGCTGAACATATGAAGTAAATAGTATTTAAAAAATCTCTTGCCGAAAAATATTCATTACCATCAGCCTGTAAGAGAGCCACTGCAGGGCTACAGACCTTTTCCTGAAAGAAGGTACGGACATAATCACCACACTAGCCCATGGCGTATTGGCAATTTCAAACTCTGAGAAAACCACAATTGTACGTTTTCTCACATATATTAATACTATCAGAACATTTCTCAGGCTCAGGCTTTCTCACGGGGTTTTCCTTGACCGTCAGACGATACTGTTACCAATTTAAATTAGTAAGTGTACGCAAATTTTGTAAAATTCATTATTACACACCGGGGTTCGAACCAGCAGACATCGAAATGGTATTCTACTAGTGAAACTAGTAGACTACCACTATTTAAAAAACTTGGTATTGATGGACTGAAAAATATTGGTACACATAATTATCTTATTTAGATAAAACAATAATGATGACGATTAACAATATGATTGAATGACGTTTGTGCAAGTGGCTCTTAGAACTGTACTGTTATATTTTAAAACATATATGGTATAAACTGTACAAATATACTGGATTAAAAACTGTAAATCAATGTTAAGCTGAATTAAATTTTTTTTACCATAGCCGATATATCGAAATATCGATATTTTTTTCCAATATATCGAGTTCCGATATTGATATTTTCATAAATATCGATATATCGAAAATCCGATATTTTTAAAAATATCAACAGTCCTAATAGTAATACTACTTACATTACTCTGTTCGTATAGATATACTTAGGGAGACGAAAAATGTAACGATACTTTGTGTTACCGACTACATTTCAATTCGATATCGGTATCGATAAGTATCGGATACTTATGAACTTGATACTTTTTAGGCAACACTTTTAATTAATGAGTACTTTTACAGAGGTATCAAGGCAACGAGTTCCGGTTCTGACGCGGCCGGTAACGGTTGTGTCCGCGCTTGGAGCGATATTTCGTGATTATTGTGATACAGTGTATACAGAGTGAAGTGTTCGGCTTTCGCCTTGAAGTACCAATCCGGCTGGCGTGGCCCACACGTGCACCGCAGCTGCATAACACCTGCGTTATTTTTCCTGAAATTGAGTGAGACCCTTCCTTTGTATTTATTTATTGCTTTATTCATTATATTATATTGGTACATTTATTTTTTGCTCATTAGTTTATCAATTTATTTACGTAGTCCTTTATCCTTTTAGTCGTCATTTCTTTATAACTTTATTTATTTGTTTAATTATCCATTTATTTATGTGTTCTATATCTATACAAATTATTTACCTTGCCTGTCTCGCTAACGTATTTCCTGTATTGCTTTCTTCTTCTGGTTCATTTTAAACAGCTTTCTTGATCTGCACCCGGGATAGACCCGTAATTAACAAGTTTGGCGTGCCCTCCTGCCCTTAAGGCAGGGTGGTTGTTTCGCAGCCCCCCCCCCCCCTCCTTAGTTCAGAGCGATGGACGCACAATGATTTGATAGGTTCCGACGCAGCCTTCTCGAGCAAGGCGTAACTATTAGTCTGTTAGATACCTTAGGAAAACTTTACGAGCGGCTACTTCTGAACCGTCTCCAGTTCTCGATTACAGATTTAAAATTAATACCACCTGAGCAGTTCGGATTTCGCGCCGAACACTCTTGCACGAATCAAGTACACCGCCTTACAGAGTACATTTTTTCTAAATTTAACGCCGATCCGAAACGTAAACCGAAACGCACAATTGCAGTCTTCTTCGATGTCGCCAAGGCCTTCGATAAGGTCTGGCACGGAGGGCTCATCCATAAATTATGTAAATCTCGCGTACCCGATAGGTTAATTCATATTACCCGCGATTATCTCACTGATAGGACATTCCGCTTCAGAGTGGATGGTGAACTATCGCTGCCCCACCCTATACGCTCAGGGGTACCACAGGGCTCCATACTCGCGCCAACGCTCTTCAATCTGTTCATCAGTGACCTACCTCGGTCTCGGGGGTCGAGGTAGGTTGTTACGCTGACGATACCGTTATTTACACTTCAGGCTGGCGGTCGGACTTTCTTAGGAAGCGCATCGAAAAAGCCGTTCATACTCTCGGTGAATGGTTTCTTCGATGGCGCATAGAAGTTAATTCCGATAAGAGTGCCGCAATACTCTTCGATCCCACGTAACGCGCTATTAACTTTGAGCCCATCAGGCTATATGGAACCGATATCCCTTGGGTCGAGGAGGCCAAATATCTCGGTGTTACATTAGATAGACATTTAAAGTTCAATTCACATATAGACAGAGTGCGAAACAAAGCCGCTATGGTCTTGGGTCGCCTCCATCCGTTGCTTTGTCATAAGAGTAAGATGTCCCTCAGACACAAGCTCACTTTGTATAAGACGTGTATCCGTCCCGTGATGACATATAGCTGCCCCGTTTTTGCGCATATATCCAAAGATAACTTTCATAAGCTGCAGGTTCTCCGAAATCACGTTCTACGTAAAGTGACCGGTGCCCCGTGGTACATCCGGAGAGTCGATCTCCATAGAGACCTAGAGATCCCTTCTATCTGGACGTACGTAAAATCACTTACGATTAGTTATTTTGAAAAAGCCGCGAATCATCCCAGCCCGTTAGTGGTATCCGCCGCAAATTATGAACCCGTACCTAACGCTTCGCGTTATAAAAGACGTTCGCGACACATTTTTACCGTCCCTCCTGATTCAATCACGTCAGCGAACGATCTGTACCAGCCTTTCCCTCGAAACAGAGCGTGTTCACGCCCACGCTTGCGTAACCACAGATCACGCCGCCGTGATCTGAAGGTTAATTTCGCTCCCGCACACCCGATTAGGCCTCCCACGGCAGCGGCTCAAGCCTAGGATCGATCCCTCGGTAGGGAGCCCTTGAGTGCGTTGCTTGCGCAATACGGTGACACACAAATATACATCATCGCTACAAGACTACACGATCACCCCCACACACGTGCACGTCTACATGCTTACACATGAAAGTGGAAAGGTTTACTTTTTTTTCCCTTGTCGAACTGTAAAACTCTCAATTTTCCGATAGTAAATATATGGAGGAGTTGTTGAAGCGTGTATGCTTGGTACACATATACGTTTCAACAACTCATACATATATGAATAGTTAGCTAGGTTAGCTAAGATAGGTCGCGATTTTGCATGCAACAGGCAACAGCCAAGCCGAGGTGTGCCGTGCACCCTTGAGCTGGTTGCCAAAATAAAATCGGCTGAGTGCCTTAAGCGCTCGCCTTAGTAGTCCGGTGAAACTGTTAAGACCCTGCTGGGTCAATAGCGTAGTCATTTCAAAAAAAAAATGAAGGCAACGCCATCTAGTTCAATCGGACTGAACATTCTAAAATATAACAATGATATCTAAATCGTTCCATCCATATCCTTCCTTTCATTCACTTCAGTTATCCATTACATTATCATTCGTCCTAATAATAATATGATTGAATATTGAATAAAGATTATTTCCTGAAGTAATAAGTAAGGAAGTATTATGTTAAACATCCGAAACCGCTAATCACCAATACGGCTCCATAAACATTTATTTTTAGTGATTTTACGGAAGAGAAATGAGAACCTTAATATGTGCCCAAAGTAACAAAAAATATATTTTTTTTTTTATTTGTGTCGTTCCAATTTTTTTTCTTTTATCGTATTTTTATGTTCTAATAACATATGTTTATTATTTTTTTTATTCTACTGAAGCTAAATTAGTGTTTCTTGCTGACTGACATTGACGTCTTGACATATGCGCATTAGGGCCCACGAAAAGTACTTTATTCTTTTTAGTATCGATACTTTAATGAGTACAATACTTTTTTGATTCTAATGAGTACAATATCGATAGTTTCTATCTGATACCGCGTACCTAGATATTGTACATAGGGCGCGTTCCATTGGACGTACACAACGCTCACTTTTTTTTTTCTCGAACTGACTACGCTATTGACCTGGCAAGGTCTTTACAGCTTCACCGGACTACAAACAACGCTCACAACGCCCTTTTCGCCGTTCCACTAGACAACCGAGAGCGTTGCGGTCGTGGCGAAAACGTCATTAATGACGTCATAACATACGCTCACGCGAAGCTCACGACGCCCCATGTCTGGAGGTGGGTCGATGTGAGCGTTGACAAAATTGGCGGGATTCTCAATAAAGATGGCGACCGTGAAAATGTCACTATTTGATACGGTATAGGATATTTATATTAAATAACATATTGTATTGAAATGCGTAAATGAAATATGTTAATAAAGTTTTGATAATTTTACTTCTTTTGAAAAATGTTGTGAATTCTAAAATTCAAGGTCGAAATTAATTTAAAATCATTTCTTAGTAATTTAATATTTTTCATTTAACCAATAAGGTCATTTTTATGTTTCTAAGATAATTAAAATGAAAAAATTGAATTATACATTGTTCCTTTAATATACTTAAATGAATTTAATAACTATTAGAATTTACTGTTAAGACTTCAAAGTGTAACTTAACCTCTCAAGGCTTTTGCTTTATTTTTTCTAGATCGCCATTTATATTATTTTTCTGAACGCTTAAAACGCCCCCAAATGCGTTCCACTAGCGCTTATGATCGTAACACTCGAGAGCTAGTGGAACGGGAAAACTCGCGGTCGTGAGCGTGAGCGTTGTGAGCTTCTACTGGAACGCAGTCATAGTGTCTTATAGAAATATTATATAGTGCAGTATACAGTATTATAGATTTGATTTTTTGCGCTCCCTCTATAAAATGTCAGTGCGCTATCCTACATATACTCTGTGGCGTACTAGTGTTGTACTAAATATTTAATATGAGCAATTGTACGACAAGTAAATATAAAGTTATCCCTAAGAAGGCCATTATAATGAAATAGTACTTTTGAGAAACATTTATTCCATGTTAAAATTTGATAAATTAATTTCGTAAATTTATTGGATATAAATACAGTATATGTATAGTCAAATTTTATAAGAGGCACTCAAGGTTGACCTAGTAAACAAATTTTGTAGTTCATTATGATGGTAAACATTTTTTTAATATTGCACTATGATTTGTAAAGTCTGAAAACACATTTCCAGTCGCTTCGAGAACAAACTTACAATTTATTATCGACCCTGTTGGCCTTCTTTTAGAAATTTGTCTATGGTATAGAAGATTAACTTATTATAATATGTAACATGATTATTTGCGATTGGTCTACCTATACATATCTCAAAGTTCTGCCAATCACAGGTAGAGAATTATTTTGTCTATGATACTTTTCCAGAACTATAGACAAGATTTTTTTCTCTATTATTTTACTAATTGTCAGCACTCAGCAGTGTGAATCAATCTTTTGAAAAGTGTAGTTGGTAAAGTGAAAGATTTTTGTATTTTGTTGTCGTCCGTCAAATGAAACAATATTTATCATTATTACAAGTGATTTTCGTTTACTATCCATTAAATTTTCACAAGGACGTATAGTGCATATTGGTAAGTTATGTGATTATAGCAATTAAAATCTTGGAAGAAATTTAGAAAGAGATCGATCAATTGCGCCATCATTCTAGTGTTTTCCAAGCACAAATATTGATAATAAAGTACAAGAGAAAAGATTTATCATTGCAACATTGGTAATCTATGGTGAATTTAACAATTTTACTTTGTTTTCTACTCCATATGCTTAGTATATCCATGTGATTTGGTAAATTACAAACAATGTAGGTATGTATGCAGAGAGTTTTAAAATACCTACTGACTAAAAAATGACGTAGCGATCAGATAACGTATTCCATCAGGGAAATCACAGAATATATATTGATTCATAAACTAATTTTAGATTCATTTTTAAGCTATCATGTAAATAGTATATGGCCAACAATGTTCCAACCTAATAAATCTTCAATATCATATGTTTATTGTATATAGTTCAACTAGCCTCTGTCTGCGACTTCATCGGCATGGAATAGTTACTTTGGGCTAATAATAACAGGCACCGAAAACTCTTAAAGGGAAAAATCCCCGATTTTGAAACATTCTTCTTTAGTGCTCCGCCCCTAGTGGTCTCAGCGTGATGATATATAGCCTATAATCTTCCTCGATAAATAAGCTATATAACACTGAAATAATTTATCAAATCAGACCAGTAGTTCCTGAGATTACCTCCTACAAATCAAAAACTTTACCTCTTTATAATATTAGTATAGATAACCATTTTTTCTTTTAATTCTATACATTTGTATATAGATTGACTAACACTACACATTCTTATATTATCTAAAATATAAAATCAAAGTAGTTTGTTTCTAATTGCATCATCAAAACATTGCAGTATATTATGTCTGATCTAAAATAACACAAGCTTACAATTTTTTAGTATGAATTGTGAAATGAGAATGTGTAATATTTCTTATATAACTTATTTTGATACAAACTAAGTTGAATACAGTTAATTATATTTGGATTTTTGTATAATAATTAATTAAAAGGAATTTGTTGATTGACGATTAATGATCAGATGAACATTGATTCTGTTATGTAGCTAATTTATTAACAGTTGTAAATGAACATCCTTTTGTTCAGTGTAGTGTATGTTGTAAATTGTTGTATGAAAAGAAGCTGATGATAAACACTTATCTGATTATAGAGATATCATTTTCATTTACAACTTTTATAATAGATTACTAAAAACCAAAGTATCCTTAAAAGTTACAAATACTTTAGTATCACTGTCCTCTTTAAATAACAATGTGATTTTCCATAAATAACAAAATCACCAAAAACATACATTATGTAAATCAGATTGGATTGATTATGTTGAAACTTACAAGCAAATAGGGGACTTCTTGACATATTAAATGTTTTATATAGTACTACTAGCCTCTGTCGACGACTTTGTTCATGGTGGAATAGTTACTTTGGGCTAACACTAACATGCAGCGGAAGCTCTCAAGAAGAAAAATCTCCGATTTTTAAACATTCTTAATTGGTGCTCCGCTCCTATTGGCCTTAGCGTGAAGATATATAGCCTATAACCATCCTTGATAAATGAGCTATATAACATTGAAATCATTTTTCAAATCGGACCAGTAGTTTCTGAGATTAACCTCTACAACTTCTCAAACTCGCAAACCGATATAGGTGTTGAAGAGTAAGGATAAGATTTAACAGATAACTGAAAATAGGAAAACAAGTTACATGACATAACATAATTGTTGATAATTAATCTTATAATAAAATACGTAGTTACATTGGAAAAAATAATCATTCTCATAAGAACTAAGTCACAGTGTAAGCATTGTTTACTACTTTATAGGTTCTCCAACATTTCACCATAATCTCACCTGATTTTAAATGACAATGTGGTCTAAGACTTACATGCTAAATCCAAAGGACGATTGACTGTCAAATGCAGTTGTTACAACTTAGCGAGAGATTTTCAACTTGAGGTTGCTAAGTAGGCAGGCTAGCTTAGAAAATGCCATACAACTATGCTGTATGTTTCAATCACAGTGGTTTCTTTTGCCACAAGATCAGACCTTTAATTGATACTGTATCTAAATATGCTTTTTTTTTTATAATAGCACGGCAAAGTGAGTTCACTCACTGTGCCTGATGGTAAACACAGTGCAATCCAAAAACAACGGTGACTGCCGAAAGATGAAAAGACCACATATCTGTCTTTATAGGTCTTACTATTGAACTAACTTCTGTCCGTGACTTTGTCTGTGTGGAGTAACTACTTTGGGGTAACGCTAACTTTAACTAGGAACTTTGTTTACACAGGTGAACATGTTTTTAAATAATACATTAACCCTATTTTGAAACATTCTTCATTGTTGCTGCACTCCTATTGGACTTAGTATGATAATAGAGGTGGGTAATGTATGTGGTAGGTATAGGTGTAGGTGATAGAGGCACGCTGAAGCTATTATTGCTTTCAGCATGAATGGGTCGGCTCGCCCGGTGTAGTACCACCTTCTCACAGAAAACCGATGTGAAGTAACAGTGCTTGCATTGTTGCGTTTCGATCAGTCAGTGGGAGCGCCAGAGACACATCTCCCCTCCCCTTCTCTCTCCCTTTCTCTCCACTCCCCTAAACAAAGGCTGGCAATACACTCGCATGCGACTTTCCTGGGGTTGCCAGTGTCTATGTACGGCAGTGATCGCTTAACAACAGGTTTCCCGCCTGTTCATTTGCCTCCTATATGATATAAAAAAAAAAACAGAATTATAGTCTATAGCTTTCCTCAATAAATGAGCTATGTAACACTGAAATTGGACCATTAATTCCTGAGATTAGAGTTTCAAACAAACAGACTCTTCTGCTTTATAATATTAGAATAGATTAGTGGAAATATAAGTCAAAAGAATAAATAGTTCATCATTGTATTGAAATTATGAATGATTTCTTTTACAGGTTTTCGTCCCATCCTAGTAAGTGAAGGAATTTAGTCACAACGGCTTCTGAGAAACTAAATCCTCAAGAGCAAACCAATTACAATACAATGTGTATGTACAGTTTTTTTATATATATCACATAATTGATTTGTTAACTTTTTTCTTTCTAGTCCTCTTTGGAGATGTGGCAGAACCCAGGAGTTTATCCCGGAGGTCTATTTTTTAGAATCTTATTCTATGTAGCATATTACAATTATAAAGGACCAATTTTTTATCCTATGTTGGCAATATATTTCTACAGTTTCCTTGTTACAATATTGAAGTAAACATGCCTATAATAATTGTAATGTTTAGTTTTGAAATTGTCCTTTATTGTTGATATACAGCTTTGCTTCCCCAGCACAAAGCATATTTGTCCAGAAATGCATAAATTGCACGATATCTGTTGTATTGGTGTCCCGATGTTTATTGAAACACATAGGAATATATTTTTAAATGTGATATGACCACCCTTTCTCATATTAAATTCTTACAATAGTTTATTTCTTTAAATACCTTTGTATAGAATTGGAAGAGTATAAGAGTATTGGAATATAATTGTTTAATCCATTTTGAACCTTCAAGTAACTACACTAAGTTTGATTTACAACCTCCGCACATACTGGCTCTTGTTTTCAATTTATTCTAAAAACCTCGATAATTCGAGCTTTAAGAGTATGTGAAGAAAATTTATAAAGGAACAAAGCAAGTTTCATTTCATTGGTATCCAAATTTAGATTATATATCTATTATTGAAATAGATAAAAAAAAATATTGATACAAAGGTTGAGTTTAAAATAGAATTTACTCTTAGTATATACATACTATCTGTAGTATATAAAAAACTGGATTTTACTACCGTTTTTATGGATCTATAGAGATTATCCTTTACAATTCATCATGGCTATATAAGGAAAAAATATACTGAAATTATGTACGTGTAATACTCATTATTTCAACTTGTGTATGACTCACACTTTGAGTAATAGAGATGTTGAAGGAATCAAAGTTTCTTTCGAGTTGTAGCCATTTCCAATTTGTGTATAACAACCAGTAAATGTTAGAGAGTAAGAGACTGTTGTAATACTATTGTTCTTTCCCTCTCTCTTTATTTTGCGAGCCAAAAACGAACTAAAAATATTTTTGCGTATCAGGTAAATGCACTTGTAAAATGTAGAATAAATTTATCACATCCCCAATTTCGTAGCTTTGCATATAAACAAGCGTGATAATTTAATTCCATACATGCTTTATTTAAAACCGATTAGTAACGCACATCTGCGTCAATATTTAAAAACAAATACGTCAGATAACGGCGTGAATCATTTTTATTCTCTCCGAAGCGATAATGTGTTTCTAGAAATACTTTCAATTAGGTACCTTATCAGATACTAGCTGTAACCGCGACTCAGTCCGCGTGGTACCAAATGTTAAAAAAATACTAATAGAATCATCTGAATGTATTAAGTCCATCTTATCTACTTTTCTCCCGTAGTAGTCGCGTCGTCATTAAAATTATATTAGCTTTTGATAGAGTGAACCGATTCTAATGAAACCAAAAGACTGAATGTTACTCGAGGATATGCTTTATGATTTTATTGGTGAGGTTTTAGCATGAACGCAGTATTTTAGTAGTGATTCGTGTCCAAACAAACAAACAGACATTTCTAAAATTAATTGATTATTTATTACTTATTCCAAAACTCGTGCAACAATTTTTTTTCACAAAAATCTAAAAAGTACAAACACGTTACATTTACACTTTTTTTTTTCAAAATGTAAACGCTGTTGACCTGCAAAGGTCTTTACAGCTTCACCGAACTATATCCAATCTTATTATATAAATAGATAGATATAGATAAGATATTGTATCGGTTGTTACATTGAACGCGTTTTAGGATATCACAACTGTCTCGTAATTTGTATTACTTTGAAGCTATATCCATACCACTAAGGATGTTATATGTTACTTTGTTCCATTTCTAAAAACAAATTATACCACCTATATCCGGGCTTTAATTTTTTTTTCGAAATGACTACGCTATTGACCCAGCAAAGTCTTATTTTGTCAACTATAGTCTGACTACAACCGCTGTATCGCACCTTAGGTATCTGCGGGGAGGTGGGGAGTGGGAAGGAAAGTGCGCACGACACATTTAGATATTTTAACTTATGTGCGTCTGACAAAAATAATCCTTTCGCCCCTGTCTCCCCGCTCTTATACTTATGTCGCGGTTTAGCGCTTACGGTCAGACTATGTACTTTTACCCCTGGTTTATCTCGCATTCATATAGATTTATTCTATTCCTTTGGGAACAATAATATCTTTTCTGTATTAAAAAATACCTTATGTCCTTTTCTGTAGTCATAATAGCGTGTTAATTTAGATAAGACTATTTATTTCTGACTTAAAACTATTAGGTTTGTTCAGGACCACCGGACATCTGGATTAGCATATCGCTCGTCTTACGTTGCAATATCTGTTCTTAGAATTTTTTACGCTAACTCGGGGAGTCGTCGTCTACGTATAACATTGTTTACAAAGAGATTTCGTAAGCGAGATATTTATATTATTGTTTTCAATTTGTATTATATTTTTTCCTTTGTGTATAAAATGTATTCTTAAGATAATAAACAACGCAGACGAAGCCGCGAGTATCAGTGAGTTGTATCATACTTCTGTGACTTAGTTACTTTGTTCAAGATTAGTAAACAGGCAACAGCTAAGCCGAGGTGTGCCGTGCACCCTTGAGCTGGTTGCCATAATAAAATCGGCTGAGTGCCTTAAGCGCTCGCTTTAGTAGTCCGGTGAAGCTGTTAAGACCTTGATGGGTCAATAGCGTAGTCACTTCGAGAAAAAAAAAAATCAAGATTAGTATACGTGAGTAGTAATATAAATGAAATAAAAAAAGAAACAAATAGCCAATTTAAATCAAAGATATCACATAAACACATCTCAATAATTATGTGTATGTTTTATTCATTGCGTATTAAAATAGAACTCGAATCTCGAATTTATGTTATGTAATGTAGGAACTTGTGTTAATGAAATTCTATTACAAATAAAACTTGTCGAGTAAGGATATTTTTGTTAAATTATTTAAAACAGTGCCCGTCCAGTGGTCAAAATTCAAGTATAATTAACTATATGCACCTTAATAGCAGTTCGCAGTTGACTTAATAATATAAATTTGAAAAGGGTATATATAGATTTGCCTTTGATGAATATATTCAATACAAATAAAAATGATCACAAGCAAGCTTGTACGATTACACAGTACCGCTTTATGCATACATACATTGCTATAAATGTACATATACAACCAACAGATATTAGTTCGAGAATTGTATTATAGGGGCGCTGATTGAAAAGAACAAGTGCGACCTCTATTTATATAAGGTACTCTGTCTCGGGCGAGCGCGGTGCATTTAATACGAAAATACCCAAATCTTTCTAAAGCAAGTATTCAATACGTATGTAACTTTTTTGTAATAACACCGGAAATGTTTCCGAATTACACTGACATAAAAATTCAATTAACATAAGAACACGGCCTAAAGTGAATGTATATTTTGTGAAGTTTCACTCTCGTGGAAAGCTTTCTCTTTTCCGCTTTCCTTTTCACTTCTATTCGTCTATCTGACTATCAGATACGATTCTATGATTTCTTTGGCTTGGTTATTATTACCATT
>JACEII010000001.1:13089517-13101071 GCA_014332785.1 Antheraea mylitta
ATCAGATACGATTCTATGATTTCTTTGGCTTGGTTATTATTACCATTTTAAATATTTCCGACATCAAGGGAGTAGCCGAGGCGATGAGTTATTGACGCCGGCCGAACAGGTTTCTGCCAATATACTATAAAAACACGATATATATATATTTCGTATATATTTTTAGGATACTACACTCTGTCAAAACTACTAGTATAGTCATTTCGTTTAAAAAATTAAAGTTACTTGGGAAGAATTCTGGGGATTTTGAAAATTGCTCGTATTATATTGATTTCGATGTACTCTTACCGAATTTCAACTTTGCCACCTCGTATATCTACTGCTCGCTCCAACATTTTGAAAGAATTACGCCTAATACCAGTTTGATGACAATATATCCATTGTAAATTTTAAGATAAAAATAAATATATACAAAACTAAAATAAATTCTACAATCTATATAGTGACAACTTGTTTCGTAAAATCAAATATGGCGGCGCGAGCAACAGTTAGTCGAAATGGCAAAGTTGAAATTCGGAAAAAGTATATGGGAATCTATATAATACCATCAATTTTCAAAACTCCCGTAAAACTTTCCAGGTCTACCAAATGACTGTACTGAATAAAGGAGGAAGACATTTAGTAAGAGAAGCTTATTTTTGCATTCAATATCTTTTTAATTCTTTTTTCTTCTATCCAAAGAAATAATTGTTAAGATAATACACAACGCAGGCAAAACCACGTGTATGAGTTAGTAGTCTATACTAATATTATAAAGAGGTAAAGTTTGTGAGTTTGTGACGCTGTGATGCTGTGACGTTGTAGGAGGTAATCTCAGGAACTACTGGTCCGATTTGAATAATTCTTTCAGTGTTATATAGCTCATTCATCGAGAATAGTATATCATCACGCTAAGACCAATAGGAGCGGAACACATGAAAAATATTTCAAAATCGGGATGTATTTTCCTTTTGAAAACTGCTGTGTGTTATTTATCTATTCCACGCGAACGAAGTCGCGGGCAAAGGCTAGTATACTCTAAAGACGTAGACAACGGTCGCATTGAGGATTCCATACGCGTATGCTTTCTATCTCCGAGTCTTGGTTGTAATTGTGTATGTTGAATTCAATATTGTTGATGAGTTCGTGGAATGACACGTCACGTACGAAAAACACGATTCGATGCAGCGGGAAATCCCGGACGTAGTCATGCAGTTAACGACTTTTAGTCATACATTATTTACCTTGTAAAATGTGATAGCTACAATTACTAATTGGAAACAGTCATTTCGACTAAAAAAAAACAAGTAACATAGATTTCTTGTTTAATTATGGAATATTGCAAAGAGTATATAAAATATGGGTACAGAAGGTCCACTTTGTTTTGATTGTGAATAGATTACATAGTAATGTTATAGGGTTTTTTATAAATCCGCCTGCCTAGCTGTTACCCTCAAGTTGGGAATCTGTCGCCAACCAACTGTTGGTGTGTTCCGGCAGCTGTACTTAAGAGCCAGTACCCTTTAGGCTTAGTGTGTTTACCATCTTAGACCAGATTGTCATTTAACATTACATGAGATTGTCCCCGGAATCTAAAACATAATAAAGTATTAAAAAAATCGACATCAGCGTTTTCGTTTGTATTTAAGTAGCCATGTACACAATAATCTATACTAATATTATAAAGAGGTAAAGTTTGTGACATTGTAGGGGTAATCTCAGGAACTGCTGGTCCGTAAAGTTTTTTCAGTGTCATATTGCTCATTTATCGAGAAAGGTTATAGGCTATATATCATCACGCTAAGACCAATAGGAGCGGAGCATCAAAGAAGAATGTTTTAAAATCGGGGTTGTTTTTTCCTCATAAGAACTTCCGTTGCCTGTTAGCGTTATTCCAAAACAACTATTCCACGCGGACGAAGTAGCGGACAGAGGCTAGTTTATTATACGACGCAATATATTATTAATAATGAATTTGTCATCTCGATCTGCATTATAATATGCAGAATAGCCAAACCCTTATAAACGTTGCTTTCTTCTTGTTAGTACTCGTTAGTGTTAATATTAACTAATGAATATTGAATAAAAAAAAAAAAAACTAATGTTAAATATTTTATATAACAATCATTTGGCATCCAGGGTGACTAGGTTATATTCAATGAAACAAAAAAACTTGGCATAAAACGAATCAAAACAAGGCCAAACGATACGCAGTATTGGCCATTTATCAAAATGAAAGTAAACAAGGAAGTTATATAAGGTTTATTCGAATGACTACTATAGTTTTAGGTTAAAGAAATACTTCTTGAATATTATTTTCAAGATTTACTTGACTTATGTATCAGGGTTGATATACTCCCTAAAATTGTATACCAGGTTAAAGGTTAGACACTTCATGGTCACATTTAACATATAAAATAATAATATTAAAACAAATACTAATAGACAACTTAGAAAACTTAAGTTAAAGTTTATTCTAAGACTTAAAAGTATTAATAAATCACCCGACGATCATTGATGCCGTGCTTTAACATAGATACGTACAGGACTGTATAACTTTTATAATTTTCTAAATAATAAGGTCAAATATTAAGCACCTATATTTTTTAATTGATTTAAATCGAGAATCGAGTGCAGTTTGTCCTCCAGATATATTGCTTTTGTCTAAACAGTCGCCTAGTATATGTATATAAAAATGTCCCGTATACGTTTCAGTGCCATCTATCGAATCCCGTTGAAACTTATTGGTGACTTATGGTTATGTTCAATAAAAACAAGTAATTCTTAATAAATGGTGTACGAGTCGTTTCATTTAACAAACAACGCGACCGAAATCACATAAGAAAGCTAGTCTCAAATAAACAGTAGCGAAGATAACAAGGAATATACAATTTCAATTTCTGTAATGGAAAACGGAGTTGATAATGCCGTTCAGAGTTAAATTATTTCAAAAACCATAAGTGTGGCAAATGTCTGCTCACGGAACACCGCACACCATCATATCGCTATGCTAAGTGCTGATACACCTGATATCTGTTCTTAGAAGTGCTATATGAAATGTAATTTGAATACTATTTAAACAGACCGTTGATCTGTTCCGAAGAATTTCTTTCTGGCTTGATACGTTCCTATTCAAGTAACTAGATCAATGTATCTTTGCATAATAATGGCAAATTGTAGCCTATTTTCATAAAAACAACATATGTATGTATGTATTAAAATCTCACAAATAAGTGTCATATAAAACAAAATACACACTTATTGATCAAACATAATTCGAAATATGTGTTTCAAAAATGACTAAGAATTTGTCGTGAAGATCCTATTAAATATACATACATAAAATATAAAAACTGATAACACACAAAATGTACCACACAAAATACCATTTCGTGTGTTGCCAGAAACCAAAAGTAACAAAAGAAGCTCTTCAAAAATTGTTTTAGGTACATTTTCCTGTTCTGTCCGCCTACGTAATAAATTTTTGGTATTCGTGGTTCGTGTGCTCGTATGAACTGAGATGCAATCTACATTTTATGCTTAGTTAAAGCTATGTACCTGTCGCGAAACTGTAAAATACAGTTTATTGTTGTATCATTGAGAAAAATTCCAAAATTAGATGAAATAGCTATGCCCGCGACTCCATACACGTGGAACCTGATCCCCAAAACAGTGACTAATAAAGTCATCTGAATGTATTAAGTCTACTTTTCTCTAGTATTTTAGTCTCGTTTTCAGTAAAATTACACTAACTTTTGGTAGTTTGAACAGATTTGAATAAAACAAGATTAAATATTACTAGAAGATATGCCTTATGATATTCTTGAAACGGTTTTATCATAAACGTAAATACTTTAGTAGTAATACGTAATTATAAAATCTTACATCACTGCAACAACAGTACACATATCACCCCCACGCACGTGCACGCATACACTCTTACACATGAAAGTGGAAGGGTTTTTTTTCCCTTATAGAACGGAAATAGTTCAGGAAATTATTCGATACGAAATATCTATAAGAGTTGTTGAGGTATGTATGCTTGACACACATATATGTTTCAACAACTCATATACGTATGAATAGTTAGCTTAGGTTAGCTAAGATAAGTCGCGAATTGCACATATCAGGCAACAGCCCAAGCCGAGGTGCGCCGTGCACCCTTGAGCAAGTTGTCAAATAAAATCGGCCGAGTGCCTTATGCGCTCACCTTAGTAGTCCGGTGAAGCTGTTAAGACCTTGGTTGGTCAATAGCATATTCAGATCGAAAAAAAAAACGTATTTATAAAAATAGAAAGACATTTGTAAAAATGACTGAAATGTATTTTAATCCTAGACACCTGCAACGTTACGGCACGTTACATTTTCATTCTTATTATACATATGTATAAAATAATGTAACTTATTTGCGAGGGTCACCGACAAAAAATCCAAATTATTTAGAACGTAACTTCACGTTGCACGAAGTAACTATTAAAAACATATACACAAGTAATCACCACTACCAAAATTAACATCCGCGCAAACAATGACGCGACGACGCGTTGTATCTACCTACTCGTATTTCGCAAACCTTCACACAATTATCATATTTATCAACCTGAGTTCTTATTAAAATTACCAATTATAGCTTTTATGTAGTTTGTCATAAAAACTATATTCGTGGCAGACTTAACAGTTATGATTTACGACTGTTTGGAGTTGTGGACTTCGCACTCGAATTACGCGCCTATAGCATAATCAAATGCAGAAGGCTTACTCAGAGCAACGCGTCGTTCAATAAACCGTGGCGTGGCGTATTACAGGCAACCTCATAGCATTTGAATGGCTATCTAGTTGATTCTCAGTCAATACAAATTCGATATAAATAAACGGTCGTGTCATAAAGTTGGATACTTAAGTATGAATCTTATTCCTAATTAGCTGTGCTCGCGACTTCATCCGCGTAGAAAAAAAAAAAACAATTAAGTTATTAGATGGACGTTCGTTTTTTTACCGCCCAAGCTTATGGGAATACTGGTAGGTTTCGAGTTCATGACAAGTGTAAATGATTAAAACCAAAGAGGAGGGGACAGTCTGAATTGAAGTTTTTTGTGGTATCTCTTAATGACAACGGATAACACTGACAGCTTTATGACATGTATCTTTCAAACACTGACAATCACCTAGTGGATTAGAACAGTAGTATTTTTTACCATATTAATAATATACTGCAGTTTTGTGTAGCAACTATGTGCTAATCGTTAAGTAGGAATATTTGTGTATAACATAGTGTCTTATTTTGTGTGAAGTTTCCTCGCCGTTTAGTGGCTGTTGGATGTAATGTCTGAAACCAGAGGTTTGTCCTCTTAAATTTATTATTCGCATTTGAAATGTGCATACTATATAAAAAATTGTCTGCCAATTTTCGCAGGCAAATGGAAATCGACTTGTTTGATTTTGAAGTAGTGAGATTTCAGTAATGAAGTTTGACAAAATAAGTTCGTAATACTGGAACTTAATGATTTATGGTCGAATTTCGTCCACTTTTCTACTAGTTATTATAGTAAGGTAAAATTTATCTTTTCTAGAAGGTTGTAGAATTACTAATCCTTGTTGTACTGTTCGTTTCTGCAAACAATTACACCGATTGAAAGCTGTAAATTGTTCCTAAATAACTTTGGGTATATTTTGTTGTTACTAAATACATTAAATACATTTTATCAACTTTCTTCAAAAAGAAGAACAGAACATTGTTATTTATAAAATGATTTTTAATTTTATTTTTTTTTAATTACAAATGAAATATTTCAGGGTTTCATTTTAATTTCATTAGCGTTAGATCTTGGAGTTCAAAGATAAACCTAGGAACTACTCAGAATTTAATACGAAATATACTGTGATTACGATGATAGGTTTATAAAAAGGTCATGGGAATTCTGGTGATTTTTTTTTTTTGAGCAAACTATTTTGCGGTAGGTACTTTCTTAGTGTTGTTTCTTTAAAGCAACTTCCGCATTATTACACATATTACACTCTGAGTCACACATGACTTTACAAATATTTACAAATAAATAAAGATAAAACAGTTCTGTACCATTATGACCTATGTATGTCAATCATTTTTTGTCTTTGTTTTAGTAACTACTGACATGCTTTAGTATTATGAATAACTGCCTTTACACGATATGCACTTTACCGCGTGAAAACGCTTTCGCGCATGAATAATTGCGCATGTAAATAAATCTTCCGTATACCTGGTGAAATGTTAGACACTCGCAGTATTCTAGGATATGACACTTCATGATCACATTAATAACACATAAAATAATAATATCAAAACAAATACTAGTAAACGACAAAGAAACATTTAAGAACAGTTGGGCTTGGTTTCACTTTCACTTCACCCGACGGTCATTGACACTTTGCTTTAACATATACCCTTAGAGGATTTAGTATAATTTTTGTAATTTTTTAGATAATTGAGTCGAATATTAAGCACTTATTTTATAACTTAGAACGAGAATCCAGTGCAGAGTGTCCTCCATAAACATTGCTAGTGTCTTATCATTCACCTGGTACAACTGTCAATATTTTTTTAGTGCTCAATGTAATTTTACCATCTACAAGAAAGAAGAATTAGAAAAACAGACTATGTATTAATAAATTATTATTAATTCGACAGAAAAAATATATATGTAGCATAACTATGCAACTATGGATTCTAAGTTTATAGATTATATAATAGAACTAACCTTGGCCCGCGACTTCGTTCGCGTGGAATAGATACACTAACACGCAGCAGTTCTCAAAAGGAAAAATACATCCCGATCCTGAAAACATTTTTTATCTGTGTTCCGCTCCTATTGATCTTAGCGTGATGATATATAGCCTATAACCATTCTCGATGAATGAACTATATAACAGTGAAAGAATTATTTAAATCAGACCAGTAGTTCCTGAGATTACCCCCTACAACGTCACAACATCACAACGTCACAAACTCCCAAACTTTACCTCTTTATAATATTAGTATAGATAATAGATTCGTTTTCTTTTAAACAGTGCCTCATCCCTATTGTAAGGTGTCAAAATTACCATCCTGAAATCTATGGAAGTTAGAGGCAAGAAGAACTATATCATATAGACGATATGTTGAAAATGGCGCTAGTAATATGAATATTACCTGAAATAACTGCTGTCAGAAAACGTGGAATGTCATAGAATTTTTGTGAACTTTTATAAGACTTGTTGAAATGATTGAGTCGTTAAATTAAAAAATAAGCTAGATCAAGGCTTAGCCGTTTTTAATACTTTACGTTATTTATCAAGATTTTCAAATTTTGTATATGTGACGTATGGAGATCGTAAAAAAACTATAAACCTTATGGACTGGAAAATTTAAACTTTGTTCTCGGTGTATAAAAATCTGGAAAACTTTACCATGCTATATGAAGAATTACAATTAAATTTAGCTCCTTTTGGAATGTCTACACAGTTTGAACAGCAATGAATCCTGTTACTACAGTAACGTTACCCTCATTTAACGCACTTTGACTGTCACTTTTTCATACACAGAGACGGTCCTCCTTACCTCTACATTCCATACTAAATTTGATACGATATAGATTATGTCTTCTTGTTTCAGTGTATGTCAATGTATGCTACTAAACGTTTTTATGTGTCACATTCGACATATATCGTATGGCATTTTAATATCACATATTTATATACAGATCAGAATCAAAGCGGTTACCCGCAATCGGGCGGGTATCCCAATCAGCCGGGTTACCCGCAAGGTGGTTACCCGCAGGGCGGTTACCCGCAAGGCGGTTATCCACAGGGGGGATATCCGCAGGGAGGGTACCCGCAAGGTGGTTACCCGCCACCGCCGCAACCAGGATTCCAACCTGCCGGCTATGGTGGTGCCGCTTATGGAGATGTAAGTATAAAATAACTAGTTTTAATATAATTTTCTGAAACATCCGTAATGACCTATTCTATAATATGGAACCGAGGCTATTTTACAGAAATATGATAATTTCATTTACGATGTTTTTCATGAAATCTGCTCAAATAAAAAATATAGTTAATAACATTATCCTTATTTCTTTACTAATATTATAAATGTGAATGTCAGTTTGTTTTTACCCCTTAACGCTTTAGCAACTCAACCGATCATCATGAATTGCTACACTGTTAGTTGCTTATAAAAATTATAGTTTCCTAAAACTTTAATAATCTTATTATAATTTATGATTTTTTTAGATAAGGTTCAAATTAAATTTTTTAAAAAATCGTCGAAATCTGTCCATCAGTTTTTGCGCGATTCGCTCAGAATAGTAGACCTTGTATCATGTTGTTATTTATACAAAATTTAAAATGTATAAAATGACAGCCGCTAGTATTTATACTGCTGTAATAACCAAACGTTAAATGATTCGACCTTAACTGTGTTCACAACCAGTTATATAACATACTGTTTTTTAGCCCCACTAAAACACGGATATCCAAAGACGAAGAGATAATAAATGCGAGTATAAATGAAGCATATTTTTTAAACTACAGCGAAATAAAATCGACTTAAATAAATATACGTTAACGGCAATGTTTTACGGATGCATCGCGTAATAATATTACTTTCACTGCATGTAACGTCTTTTAATATCGGTCAAGGGTAATCACTTTTTTAAATAATCGTAACGTTTCCAGTACGATTTAAAGTTACTTTTTTTTTTATTGAGGCACGACAAAGTGACTGCACTATGCCTGATGGTAAGCATAGTACAATCCAAAAAAGTGGCGACCACCGAGAGACAGATCATCCATCGTCGGTCGCCGCTGTCATGCCGGCCATAATGACGAATGTCACCCAGTACTGGATATGCACAGGCCGATCCCGAAACGCGACGCGCAAAAGCGAGTCACTATGACGGGCTTTTTCGCCTTGTACATGGTGGTTGCGACCCAGTCGGGCTGTATAACCCTACCACCCCGTTATCGCCATTGCCTCGTTCGTTGATTAGCAGGGTGCACACGTGCAGGTGACGTTGGCTTGGGTGTCTCAAGTCTTAAGATGTTACTCGACACCTCTTACACCCCAAAACTTACTGCTTTAAAAATAAAATTATATGTGTTTTTCACGTAAACTTTATAACCAAAGATTAGTATTTTGTCTCATTTCTCGGTAATATTATGGCTGTAAAAACTTGATTTTACGAAAATTAATAAAAACTGTTTTAAAATTTTAAGTACAGTGTAAACTCTCTATGAGGAATTTAAAGGGACCGAGCATTTTTTCTTTTCATCGGAATCAGTTCTCGATATTCGGAGGGAAGAGAAAAAAATAAAATGGTTTTATGGTAAACCAACCAAATTGAACTAATTTCAACGTATAGAAAGGTTTTCGTTATAACGAACGACGTTATAAAAAGTTTTTTCTGAGTTTAGGATATGAGAAAAAAAACATATGTAAAAAAGGTTGGCATCCTGCTGAACCTTTAAAATCCTCTAAAATTACTGAAGAATCTTTTTTACTAATAATTTCAGTTTAGAAAGAAACGTTGTTACTAGGTTTACCCAGAAAGGGAACGGATTTGATAAAATTAGAAAAAAAATTTCCGGAATACATCTTAAAATCTAGTTGGCTTTGAAACGCTCCACAATAAGAGTGGCACTTAACGAAATATATTTTTTAACATATTTTTGTTATGTGAATAATAAGATATGCCCTTAATAATAGATTACATTGAACCAAATTACAACATAGTAAATAGATTCCGTTTACAGTGTGCATGAAAATTTTGCTTATTCTATAATAGTAGATGTTTAGCTAATAGCTCGAGAAATTACTGTCCATTTAAAATTGTTTTTCAATTATTTATTTATTATTTTTTTGGTTATCGGTTTAATTATGGTACGTATTATGCATCATTGTTATTTTTCATTTGAAGTGATAAATAACTATTTGTATGATAATCGTGATTTTTTATCACTGCTATTTTTCATATCGTAATGTGGTATAGGTATGTTATATAGTAGATCGCAGAGCTACATACATTTTTATGTAAAATTATTGTTAAAGAAGTTTAAAAAAATCGCTCGGATAGAAGTCTGTTTAAGAGAATAAATAAATCTTTTATAAATAAAACACGATTTATCGCCAGTCAAATAGCTGTCATGTAAAATAATTTCACTGCTATACAGCGATATTAAAATCACTATACCTTGCATGCCAAAATGGATGCAACCTTAAAAGATTATTTTGATTAATTGTATGACATAAAGTGTATTTCGTTCATTTTTTATCTCGTAACATATTGTTATTTTCAGTATACCGATTTAGAATTTAGTCTCTCTTTTATCTACTTAAAGTTACCTAAGAAATGATTTTACAAAGTTGAGTGGTTAAGGTTTTTTTTCACCATAGTCACTTAACGTCAATGTTTTGTGAAATACACTACAGTGAATTGTACATTAGCAGTAGCATTACGGATTGTTTTTTAGGATTTGTAATATATCCACAATGTGTGCATTACGGATAGTAAAGGCTTATCTATAATCAAAATTTATCAGTCATTCGTTATCGGCGTTCCCCATACGCGTGCGATAAGGTCACTCTTCCATCAGTCGGAGTATAGGTTATTTAGTTGTGTACAAAAGCAATCAATTGTTTGGAGCAATATGGTCGAGGTAATTTGATATTAAATTACATTATTATAAAATAATGGTCTGGTTCGTTTGAAAGTATGCACACGGAAAATTCAGCAGGTTGTGATACTTAGGCGAAATTTCCTTCCAGTGTTGCTATGTTTACGGTGCATTTGTGAAGTTTTTTTTGTTTGTTACGCTACCGTGTCTTAAATATCTGCCAGATCTTCATGAAATTTAACTAATTCATTGATTATCCCCCATTGAAAATCATCGCTGCAGTACCACCAGAATGTACTTCAGCACGTTACTGAATGGGAGTGTCATTGTTTGATAAACTATATATATATTTCCTTTATTTATCTTGTTGTTTGTAATTGTTTTCCATCAGTAAAGACTTGTTTCTTACCTTACATCCAGAAAAAAGTATTTTTTGAGGGATAGATCAAATTACATTGAGAAAAGCAAAACCTTTTTTTTTCGACCTGGCTACGCTATTGACCTAGCAAGGTCTTAACAGCTTCACCGGACTACTAAGGCGAGCGCTCAAGGCACTCAGCCGATAAAGCAAAATCGCGACCAAGGCTGGTTAGAAAATAAAGATGACCTGACCTGTAGGGACCTCGATACATATTCTATTTCTTAATTTGTTTAATGTAACGTTCGACCACACAAGTCTTATAATAGAAGCTAGACATCTTCATACTGAAAGATTTGTGTATTCAGGTATAACCGTGTATATTAGTTGTTACACTTCAAAGTGAACGAAGTCCTATTTTAAATAAGATTTTAAGTTTCTTTTTTAACCGACGAAAAAAACGGAGGAGGTTCTCAATTCGTCGCGTATATTTTTTTTTTTTTTTTATGTATGATCACGCATAACTTTTTACAGTATAGTTCGATTTTAATAATTCTTTTTTTATTGGAAAGGGTATACTCCGAAGTT
>JACEII010000001.1:13111457-13262828 GCA_014332785.1 Antheraea mylitta
CAAATTAAGTAGAATGCGCTAATTGGTTAAATCAAATAGCACACACCCAATGGTCAAATCAAATAGCACACACCCAATGGTTAAATCAGATAGCACACACCCATTCGTCAAATTAAATAGCACACGCTCATTGGTCAAATCAAATAGCGCGTGCTCCTTGATCAAATCAAGTAGCATGCGCTCATGGGTTAATCATATAAATAGCACACACCCAATGGTCAAATCAAATAGCACACGCTCATTAGGCAAATCAAATAGCACACGCTCATTGGTCAAATCAAATAGCACACGCTCATTAGGCAAATCAAATAGCACACGCTCATTGGTCAAATCAAATAGAGCGTGCTCCTTGATCAAATCAAATAACATGCGGTCATTGGTCAAAACAAATAGCACACACCCAATGGTTAAATCAAATAGCACACGCTCATTGGTCAAATCAAATAGCACACGCCCATTGGTCAAATTAAATAGCACACGTTCATTGACCAAATCAAATAGCGCGCGCTTATTGGTCAAATCAAATAGCACGCGCTCATTGGTCACATCAAACAGCGTGCTCTCATTGGCTAAATTAAACAGCGCGCTCTCATTGGCCAAATTAAACAGCGTGCGCTCATTGGGCAAATCAAATAGTTCGCGCTTCCCCGGGTTTCCTGTAACACATTTCTGCCCTTTTACAAAAATCACTTCGAAGACCGACAGGAAGTAAATTACTCATTAAAGAATTTATTAAATACAGGTGATGATGGCTGTCGGCATCACGGCTGCCGTGTGCCTCGCCCTCACCATATTCGCGCTGCAAACCAAGTGGGATTTCACCGCCATGGGGGGGATCCTACTCTGTGCCACCGTCGTACTACTCCTTTTCGGTGAGTTCTTAATAAAACAGATCCTTCAACTTTACTAACTGCTTATTGTTAGATCCATTATATAAATTTTATATGACGTGCATTTATTCAATTATTTTTTTCTAATGACTCACGATATCAGAATTAAGTAAATTTGTTTATTTGTAGTAATAGTGTTTTTGAATATATTGAATAGAAGCTAATTTGTTTAATTAGAGTCTTAGAACAAACTTTAACTTAGGTTCTCTTTGTTATTTATTAATCTTTGTTTTGATATTATTATTGTATATGTTAAATGTGGCTATGGAGTATTATATCCTAGAATACTGTGAGTGTTTAACCTTTCATCTGGTAAAAATAATAAATATACATTGTAATAGTAGATATATATAAAAACCATATCTGTTCACACCTGGCTGAGAAGAAGTGCGGCCAAGTGTCCAACAGCAACTGTAATTTTCTAAAGTTTTTACATATACTGCTGGAAAGTGGATAAAGATATTTGATTGAATAAGCAAATAAATGAAATGAAATTATTTAAGGCAATAAAAATAGCTGTCAAATGTTGATGATTTGTGTAAAAAGTTGGTCCTTAGCATATACATGATAGGTGTTGTAATTCTGCAGCAGATCATAGACTTTTAATATATTTTAATTATGTATCATTTGATGCCAGTGATAACAGATATTTCGTTCCATATCATAAGACTAGCCTCTGCCCGCGACTTCGTTCGCGTGGAATAGTTACTCTGGGCTAACTAACATGCAGCGTAAGCTCTCAAAAGGAAAAGACCCCGATTTTGAAACATTCTTTATTTGTGCTCCGCTCCTATTGGTTTTAACATGATGATATATAAGCCTATAACCATCCTCGATAAATGAGATATATATATATATATATAACACTGAAAGCAATTTTTAAACGGGACCAGTAGTTCCTGAGATTACCCCCTATAACGTCACAACATCACAAACTTTACCTCTTTATAATATTAGTATAGACACTACTATCTTTTTTTTAACTTTATTTTTGGCAATTAATCTTTCGGATTATTACTGCCATTTCCGTATAGTGAATTACGATTACTATTACAAGGATCGTGTGATTATTTCAATATTCTAACAAGATGGTGGCTCCCTTGTTAGAAACTTCTAGGGAGTTTTTGTGGCGTCTCAGAATTTCATGCTCCGTGGTATTATTTTCCATTCACTTCACTTATGCACAATAAACTAACTATATTACGTAAAACACCACCAAATTAACAAGATACAGAGTCGAATAACAGAAGATTATGAATTAAATATAAAATTTACTACATGATAGACCAAAAACCCGCCAAAAACTTCGACGCTACTTGTAGTTAGTTGATTGTAATGATTCTAATTTATATATCAGGCATCATCCTCATGATAATCGGCACCAGCAAGGTGATGACCCTCGTGTACGCTTCACTCGGTGCTCTGCTGTTCTCGATCTACCTCGTGTACGACACACAGCTGATGATGGGAGGCAAACACAAGTACAGCATCTCCCCCGAGGAGTACATCTTCGCTGCCCTCAACCTCTACCTGGACATCATCAACATCTTCCTCTACATCCTGACCATCATCGGTGCCAGCAGGAACTAGGACGAGGTGCAGGTCAACGGTCGAGCGGTTTAAGACTTGTCCGTTCCAGTCTGTGATGATTGTGGCTGTTGTTGTCATCAGAATATTTTGGTGTGGAGTTATTTTTAAGTTATATTCATATCTCTATTAAATTACAAAAAAAAATCTAACCTCATTCTTACCAATACATTTGTCAATGGTTTTGTTTTTTTTTGTCTATGACTAAAATGTTAAGAATAGTGTTAGTGTTGAGCACGAAAAGTATCGACAAATATTATTAATTAAAAAAATTGATTAAGATTAATAACTTCACACCAAAATATTTGATAACGAAGGAGTTTTGGTGTTTATTTTTTATGTACAACAAAAAGTTTTGGCGACTTTCCATTCCAGAAATTTATGTTTTTTATTCACTATATCTAGTAGTAGTTTATAACGACCTGAACGATGATTACGATTTTTTTAATATACCAGGTGGAAGGTTAAACACTAGCAGTATTCTAGAATATAATACTTTATGAGATAAATTAAAATAATATCAAAACAAATATTGATAAATGACAAATAGAATCTGAGTTTTAAGTCTGTTCTAAGACTTTCAAGAATATAGTCGACTCGGAATGAATAACCTTCGATAGTAAAACGGACAATAAACCCTTCTGTTTGTCCATACCGTTCCTACTTTCACTTTATAGTGAAAGTGAAATCACTCGACGGTCATTGACACTGTGATTTAACACGAAGCCTACAGGATTACGTTAATTTTTGTATTTCTCTAGATAATTAGATCAAATATTAAGCATCTTTTTTAAATCGATTTAGGACGAGAATCAAGTGCAGAGTATCCTCAGTAAATATTGCTACTGTCTAAACTTTCAGCCTGTCTGAATCACTTTTTTTAATTTATTCAACGGATGGTGGCACAATTATGTAGACGTTTGGTGACCGTTGGCTAAAAATATATCACAACATGTAATCTATCCAAAGTTTAATCACTAATCGCTTAATGTTATTCTCTCAGTAATTTAGTAGTCATAGTCATTTAAATATCATTCTATCGATACGAAACTATCGTATGTAAACATCGATAAAATTGTCTAAATATAACCGCACTATACCTGTATTAGTATTTATCGATACGCAATAAATGTTGTCGTTTTTAAATGTGCGATATATAGATAAGACACGCTTCGGTGTTTGTACGAGTTGATTGCATAAAAACTTAATAAAAAAAGTAGTTCTATAATAAAAAAAATACTACTGTTTCCTTAAAAATGTATTCTTTTATAGTCGAAACTGTAAACCTAGGATGATCGAATATCGATAGTCGATACTTTAACATTATCGTATTTAATATATGTATAAGTTAACTTTTACTTAACGATCTATTTCTAATCTAGAAGCTTCTATTCGGACTTTATCACACTTTACTGTAATATAAATATTTAGAAATCGAATACTATAATCTATTTTAATCGATTATATTTATTTGGTATTCATAATTTAAGAATCGATAAGGTTCACCTTTATAATCTATACTGATAAATGATCACTATTTATTAATTTAATACATTATTAATCTATAAAAATTGACAATGCTAGGTTTACAGAGTATATAAAATGTAAGAAGTGAATTAAAATTTTGTTAGCGTTAGTTTATAATTAAGATTTTGTTAATTTTCGTTTAATAATAAATAATTACATAATAAAAAGATGATAACTTGATTGTGAAAAGTTGTTTTATTTTTTTCCAAAACTCAGTAAAAGCTTGGACTAGATATTTTAAGTATGGAGTAGACGCATTGCCAGTGGCAGCTCCTACTCCCCGGCCTATAGGTGAGTGAAGGCACCATGGGGTTTTAGTCCGTGCAAATCGGACACAACCCACCCTCAGCAGCCCGGCTGGGGTGGGTATACGTATGGATATCCCCATGTAAAAAAAGGATGATATCGTAAGCGTGATCTACACTGCATCTCGGAGACTAGGAATCCTGAACAGGGTGCAACGGTTTTTCATGCCTGAACAGCTATATTTCCTTTATAAGGCACAAGTTCGGCCTTGCGTGGAATACTGTTCGCATCTTTGGGACGGTTCCGCATAATACCTTTTGGATACCCTGGACAGGTTGCAGAGACGGGCTGTCCGCATTGTGAATGACGCAGATGTAACAACGGAACCACTTCAGTTGCGCAAAGACATTGCCTCACTGAGTGTGTTCTACCGTCTGTATCACGGCGAGTACTCCGATTAGTTATTTAATCCCTTCCTCCCCTTTCCGCAACCGAGCAATACAAGCACTGGTTTTCGGAGCCACAGTTTTACGGTGAATCCTATCTGGGCACGAACTAAAAAGTTCGCATCGTCATATCTTTGCCGTACCGTGAAGCTGTGAAACAATATCCCAGCTAGCGTGTTCCCTCATTCCTATGATATGGGGTCCTTCAAGCGTAACGTGAAGAGACACACAGGCCGGCATGACAACGGCGACCGGCGATGGATAATCTGTCTCAGGGGTTGCTGATGTTTTTGGATTGTACTATGCCGAACTGATATTCAGGACTTGATATGTTCCTTAATGAAGTATTTCACGAGAGCAAAGCTATACCAAGATACCTATATGTATCTTGATATTTCCTGAGGACCTTCATCAACCAGAAGGAGCAGTAACTCAATCGCAGGTCAAACATCTAAACCTACAACACCGAAAAATCTATTATAGATAACATTTTGAAAATGATAAATGCTGCTAATTAACCACAATTTAAATTAATATGATTCAAATTATTTTTAAACAGATTTATAAATGTTAAAGTTTATATCCATTCCTCAACTATAAGCCTGGTCTGGTAACAAAACTTCTCTAATTACTAATTATTATCGATTTTTGAAATTTTTAAATCAATAAGTTATTTAACTATAACTGAAGTACTAACTACAAAGCAGTTTCAAGTCTCGTCGAATATTCAATTCAATCGCTTTTGTTACAGAAAAAGTTAAATACTTGCTAGGTTTCGTATTAAATACACCGCACTGGCCCGTGTGCGTTATCCTTTTTTCGCAAGTCTAACCTAACCTTTATACACTTATCAAAAAAGTCTAAGCAACATGCACTAATTTAAATTTTAGGATGGTTCTTCACATTATAACGTATTTTATTTTTAAAATAATATCTTTAGGGTTCTATGATGTAAAAATAACAGCTGTTGTCTTTATAAGTTCTTTTAATAACAGAAATGAACAATATTAGAATATACTGTAGAAACTAAGATACATAAGAAACTAAACTTTTTTTTTACAAAATAAAATTTCTAAAGAAAATGTATTTATTGTGAAAGAATAGAACAATTTAATACAAAGTATGGTCTCCTCTGCTATTCAGAACTTGTCGGCTACAATTATTCATTGAATTAATGAGACTGTTTATGTCATCTTGCGGTATTCGCTCTCAATGGAATTGTAGCAAATCCTTCAGCTGTTGGGTTTTTGTCGCTCCGTCCAAGTCCTTCAAAACACGTCTCTGGAGCATGTCCCATGCGTGCTCGATGGGGTTGAGATCTGGCGATTGTGCAGGCCAGGGCAATACCCGGATGTTCTCCGTTGCAAAGTATTCACTGGTTCGCCGAGCTGTATGTGAACGCGCATTGTCATGTATTAACCTAAAATCGGAGCCAAATGTTTGTACACATGGGTAGACATAAGGTCTGAGAATATCCTCAATGTAATTTTCAGCATTCATGTTTCCATTTACAAAAACGAGCTCAGTTCGCCTGTTCTTCATAATACCCGCCCATAACATAACTGTTGAGCCGCTGTATGGATGAACTTCTTGAACGCACCTGAGCCTTTCAGTATTTCCGGGCCGACGATACACTCGCACCCTTCTTGTATCAGGCTTAAACCCGAATCGCGACTCATCGGAAAACATAATTTTATCCCATTGTTCCTGGGTCCATGTTATGCGTTCTCTACACCATTCACATAGACGAGCGCGATTCCCGTGACGTATCGGCGGGCACCTGATTGGGCGTCGAGCTCGTAGGGCGTACTCATGCAGTCGATTTCGCACATTTCGCACAGTTTGAGGACTTACATCAACACCACTTGAAATTTGTAGCCTCAAACTTATCTCTCGAGCGGTTAACATCGGCTGGCGTCTTGCCACGCTGTTTTCACTTCTCAGAATCGGATTTGTATGGAAAATCCTCGCCTATTTTTGGTTATCGGTTCGCTATGTAGATGGCACTTTAAGCAATTTTTTTTGACAAGTTTGATAACAAAACATGGTGGACGACAATTACTTTTGACATTTCAAACTGACAACTTTCAAATATTTATTCACTTTACGTTTCTGTTACGTGAAAGTGCTCCCTTAAATTTTTTTTGTCTCCCACATACAATTCTGTCTATTTACGGACTTACTTATAAACATTGACTCCTACATAATACTTGGATTTAGATTTGCCTTTCGATGAATATATTCAATACAAATAAAAATGATTAATAGCTTGTATACGATTTACACAGTACCGCTTTATGTGTACATACATAACTATATATGTATATCGACAACCAACAGATATTAGTTCGGGCCTCGTATTATAGAGGCGCTGATTGAAAAGAACGAGTGCGAACTCTATTTATATAAGGTACTCTGTGCGTCTTGCAGTCAGTTGTATGTACCGGTCTTGCCGAGTGGTTTTACTCCTTTTACGGCCTGGATGCTGTTCAGCGGGTTCTCCTGTATTATTGTAGCGCTGCCAAAGACGACAAATAACACTTCTATGAATGCCAAAATGTTGAGATATCTGAGATTGATTACTTTCCACTTGCAACATCCCTACAGCTCTTTGCACTTCATCTGCCATCAAATGACGTTGCTTCATTACGTAAAGAATATCTAACAATTCAATTTTGTCGCTAACTTTATTTAAATAGTTGGTAAAATTATAAAATCAAGACTAAACGTAGCAATTAAAACGCACTTAAATTCAAACAAATTCGCAGTCATTTGAATTTTATGAATAAAACAAAACATAATCAAATTTTTTTTTACAACCAGCCAGTATGTTATCAATAACAAAAAAGTTTACTTACCTACGCACTCTGTTTGAGTAAATACTTAGAAATTAATTAATATAAATGGTAAAATTTGTAATATCACGCATGTTGCTTAGACTTTTTGATAACATCTACATCTATATACATATATATATACATATATGTAGATATATATTTTTTTACGTGGAGAAATCCCGTATGGATATGCCACCCTCTCGGGGGAGAGAGTGGGTTATGTCCGACTCGCACGGGCTAAAACCCCACGGTGTACCGACCACCGCATGGTAGGGGTGGCCAGGGATCGAACCTGTTAACTTCCTGAATCGCCCCTACAGCAACCTGGCGAGTGGGCGCCAGGCTTTGTCCTAGTTTAGAGAGACTACTGGGTACACAACTAGTTCCCTCCCCTCGTCAGCCTCACATGCGCAATGAGGAGGCCCCCGACCCATCCCTTCAGGTTCGGCTACGGTAGTGGGAGGAGGCGAGCGATCCGCCTCCGCGCATTGCGCAGCACACGAACGTTCGTGGCGCTGAGGGAGAAGTCTAAGCTAACCTAACGAAAGCGAAACAAAAGAACAAGATGGCGAACATTCAGCGAGCGCGGTGCATTTAAAACGTAACCTTTTTAAAGCAATTAGTGAACACGTATTTAAGTTTTTTGTAATAACACCGAAAATATATTTTATACCCCTTTTTATTTTTTCCGGAGAGCATTTTATGAGCGGTTAAAATATACCTTTGGTGGGTCCACTGTTAATTAGCCTTGATCGTGAACGCTTAGTAAAAACAAATTAAAAGTTATCGATGAGATTTATGATAATTTAGGATAATATATCAGTATATTTTTAAATTAGGCGTAACAACGTGCTTGTGTCATGATCGGTGTATTTCTTTTTGGTAGCCAATAGACGTGTCAATAGTTAACATTTTAGTTGCCGTAGATACTTAATACTAGCTGACCCGTGACTTCGTTAGCTTTAATTATTTATCAATATGTTATTTAATTGTAATAATCATACAATATATTTTATGTTATGACGAAAAAACATAAACAAACATTGAAAGGAAAAACATACTTTGCTTACAAAACTTATTTGTAAACAACACAGAAGAAAGAGAAGAGGTGGAGGAAGTACCTTCGCTTATCTTCTCCTGCGCACGTGACCATTTACTCCATTGGACGTTGAATGAATGAAATTGATGAATTCAATTATCATTGGATGAATTGATAAATGAAATTCCATTGAATGTGCTGTTAGTGAATGAACTGTTAGTGTTGTGGTACTCCCATACCTGCGTGTATCGTCACGAAGTTTTGTCTATGGTCACACTAAATGCAAATGTGGGAAGATATTATCTTCATGCGTTACGAACTATCGGACTGCGTGACGATAGCCGAAGTACGATAACTCGGCTAGCGGTTTTTACACACATCAAAGGAGTTTAACGAATGCTAATTGGGGTGTAAGGGGTGTCGAATAACATCATAAGACTTGAGACACCCAAGCCAACCTCACCTGCATGTGGTGCATCCTGCTGAATAACGAACGAGGCAATGGCGAAAGCGGGGTGGTAGGGTTTTACAGCCCGACTGGATCGCAACCACCATGTATGTAGCGAAAAAGCCCGTAATAGTGATTCGCTTCTACGGGTCGCGTTTCGGGATCAGCCTATGTATATCCAGCTTATTACAGGCCGGCATGATAGTGGCGACCGGCGATGGAAAGTGTGTCAATCGGTGGTCGCTATTATTTTTGGATTGTACTGTGCTTACCATCAGGCATAGTGCAGTCACTTTGCCGTGCTACAATAAAAAAAAAAAAAAAAAATGTCAAGTCATTGGAAAGACACAGGTATAGCAACGTATAATCTGTGCCTTTATCGGAATGATTTTTGACGTTAATTTTAGCAAGACAAGTACTCGAAGCTTCGTTTCGCAGATATGGGAGTAGCATTACAGCGTGTAGGTACTGCGTAGTTTTTGGCGTGATCTTAATATAACTATTAGAGGCTTTTATATTTTACTACCGGACCCACGCAACTTCGTCTACGCCCAAAAGGTTACTACGGGCATAGATAATACATATATATACTGAAACACGGGACTACGCGTTTATATTTACAAACGCAAAAAATCTTAAAAAACCTAGAACCCGATTGCAGCAACACCTACCATTTCCAATCGTGGATCAGAACTATCCAAAGACTCCCTCGAACACACACCTAATGAGTATGCAATAAATCTTCTTAAATAAGCCTAGAACCCGTTAACAGCACCATCTGCCGGTTCGAATTGTGACAAATCTGACCTATATTTATATTTTTGCGATAAATACGTGCCCCACATTATTTCACTTTTTTTTTATGAATTCGTTACAAACTGCAGTAGATAAGTTTATCTGCTTATCATAATTCCTACTGGAGTGCGTGAGTCACTATACAGGCCACTGTCAAAGTGATGTATCGTTCAATTTACTTTAGATAAGTAATTATCAGTACAGTATACGGCGTTTGATTTAGTACGTAGCGTCGGCGCGGACCCCAGAGTGACACGTCCAAGATCGTCTTTTTTCGGTTTTGAAAAGTATTCTCTCTCTTACACGGCGCATTTACTGTAATAAAAAGAGATAACGCCATACGAAACTGAACGACTATCTCATTTTTCTACCCGACTTGTCAAACCTAAAAATGAGTACTATAAGTAGTTCTTATTGTAATTAAATAAAGCGGGTTGCATTTTAATTTCTTTTCTCTTTTCAATTATTCCAAAGTTTTTAAACGTGCTTGCATTGCTGCCAAAGCAAAATTTTTAGGAAATAAAGTTCACGAATCAAGAAATAAGACCAAGACTGTTTGGCATATCATAAATAAAGAACTAGGTAAAAATAAAATAAATGCTAATTCAATTAATCTTAATGTGGACGGAGTACATATTTCAAAAAGTACAGAGGTGGTATCTGTTTTCCAAGACTATTTCATTAATATACCTTTACAAGTAACAAAGGATATAACATCATCAGCCCAGGGTGCCGCAGCTCTTTTAAAAAGTATGAGTGCACCTATAGATTCTAAATTCAAATTCTTATCTATTAGTGCAGGTGAAATAATAAGGACTTTCAAGCAATTAAATTTAAAACACACCGAAGACATATGGGGTATATCGGTAACAGTAGTACAGTCTTTAATTGTTACTATTTCACCACATTTGGCTAACATATTTAACCAGTGTATAGCAAAAGGAACTTTCCCCAATTTAATGAAAATAAGCAAAGTAGTTCCTTTGTTTAAATCAGGCTGCAGAAGTAGTCTTGGAAATTATAGACCTATTTCTGTACTTCCGTCGTTAAGTAAAGTTTTTGAAAAGATTATGCTCAACCAATTAGTGAACTATTTCAATGTGCATAAGTTTCTGGATGGTCGACAGTTTGGTTTTACGAAATCGAAATCTACTACTGACGCTGGGGCAACGCTCATCAGCTATATATTGAGTGCCTGGGAGGATTCGCATGATGCAGTTGGTGTGTTCTGCGATCTGTCTAAGGCCTTTGATTGCGTTGACCATAGTACACTTATTCTAAAATTAAAACATTATGGTATTTGTGGAACTTCTCTCGACCTTCTAGTCTCTTATTTAAAAGATCGCTGTCAGAAAGTTAGCATACAAGGGGTAACTTCTGCAGGATCCTTTGTGCGAATTGGCTTCCCTCAGGGCTCTATACTGGGGCTGTTCTTGTTCTTAATATACATAAATGATCTGCCGCTAATGGTCAATAACTGTGCTGACATGGTGCTTTTTGCAGACGATACTTCAATTATATTTAAAGTGAAAAGAACAGATTCAGAGGTTAGGCATGTAAATAATACTCTAAATGAAATTTCTCATTGGTTTGCATTAAATAACTTAGTGCTAAATACAGGCAAAACAAAATGTATAAGATTTGTTTTACCTAATGTTCCACGAGTGGATAGCAGCATCAGGATTGAGGGGAATTTTGTAGAGTTAGTTGATAATACTGTATTCTTGGGTATCACACTGGATTTAAAACTACAATGGGGTCCTCAAATTAAACAATTGGCAAGCAAATTAAGTTCTGCTGCCTTTGCAGTACGTAAAATACGCCAGCTAACTGATATTGCCACTGCTAGGTTAGTCTACTTCGCCTACTTCCATAGCTTAATGTCTTTTGGCATTCTCTTGTGGGGGACAGCAGCTGAGGTAGACACCATATTTTTATTACAAAAACGAGCAGTTAGAGCAATTTACAATATGGGACCTCGTGAATCTTTAAAGACTAAGTTCAAGGAATTCGGTATCTTAACTCTGCCCTCCCAATATATTCTTGATAATTTAATGTATGTCCGAAAGAACCTTGATAAACTGGATTTTGTAAAAGGCCGGCATAGTCTAAATACTAGGAACCGTGACAAACTGGTTATCCCATGTTTTAGACTTAGTAAAACGAGTAATAGTTTTTTGGGAAATAGTGTACGGTTCTATAACAAAATTCCAAAGGATATTACCGATTTGCCTGATTGTGAATTTAAGCGCCATGTCAAGCGGGTTTTGGTCTCAAAAGGCTATTATAGAGTGGATCAGTATGTGAACGATAGTGATGTCTGGAATTGACTCATCTCTGTGCATCCATTAAATTTCTTTTCCGTTAAAAGTTTCTGTCATGTATGTAATATAGTCTAAATATTATATACTAGCTGTAACACGCGGGTCCGCACGCGTTTTTTGAATTTATTAAAAAAATATTAAAAATTGTTATTAGATGTGTAAATAACAATAATACTCTTTCAAACATATTTGTAAGTATGACACGCACATTATCTACAGTAACGGATAACAGTTCATCACTACTATGTAAAACAAAGTCCTGTTCCACGTCTCTCTGTTCGCGATAAGATCAAAAACTACAAAACGCATCTTCATGTCGTTTTCATTAATATATAAAATGATTCTTGGGCAAGGTTTAGGTATAGTTTGTCTTATTGTCAGGGCAGGCAACGTCTACTGAACCCGCGAGCTTAAAATAAAAGAGCTAATTAGTTACTTATTTGCCCGTAAAATTCCCGTTCAAATATTACTTGTAGTCCGGTGAAGCTGTTAAGACCTTGCTAGGTCAAGAGCGTAATCATTTCTAAGAAAAAAAAACGTTCAAATAGGTCCAGCTGTTTTGGAGATTACTCGGAACAAATAAACAAACAGACATATCGACAGAATAAAAAAAAATGTTGATATTTTTAGCACCACAGATATATGTATTCACCAAAAAGTATTTATTTTAATATTACATACACACACACTTTATTTCTATAATACGTAATATATCACAAATCAAAAATTGGAAACAAAACTAACGTACAATAAACTTTTTGAGGAGTTTTTGGCGAAATTTCATTCTGTCATGCAGTGGATTTTATATTTTGTTCACAATTTTGTGTTACTTGACTCTATATTATGTTAAATTGGCGGCGTTTTATGTAATTTAATGTTTGTTTATTGTGCGTAAGTGAAATGAATTGGTTTTGAAAATTAAGAAGATAAAAATTTACAAAATATTATATAGAGGATTTAGCGCTTATACCTTTTCATTAACTTAGACATAAAAGAAAACTGGCTAAAGAATACATAACAACTACCTAAATTGACAACTTCAGAATTGGCAGTATGGATCAATTCCTTCGCCAGTCTTATTGGACGAATATTGTTACTACTAAACTATTTGAATAACAACACAAAATAAACTTTACAAATGTTTCCGATACAATCGTACCACGTATAATGAAATTTGAAAACAAAACTAACGTAGAACAAACTTTTTGAGTAGGAACACAAAATAAACCATGAAAATATTTCCGATAGAATGTTATCGTGTTACCATGGCAACGCATATAATACTGACATTACCACGCAGCGGAAGCTTAAAAAATAGCCCGGTTTTTTGACATTCTTTATTAGTGCTCAACTCCTGTTGGTTTTAACGTGATGATATGTAGCCTAGAGCCATCCTCGATAAATGAGCTATCTAACACTAAAAGAAACTTTCAAATCGGACCTGTAGTTCTTGATATTAACGCGTTCAACCAAACAAACAAACAAACAAACTCTTCAGCTTTATAATATCAGTATAGATATTAAAAAGATAAACCAGATCGAGTTTCTTGCCGGTTCTTCTCGATAACTGGGTTGTTTCCGAACCGGTGGTAGTTTTTGACGTTCATAAGTGCCTTATTAGGGCCTAAACTGAATAAAGTATTTTTGATTTTGATTGATTTTTTGAAACAAATTATTTGTTTAATAATACAGTCAGTAGTCGCTGCTTAATAATTTTTTTTTTATTACATTCAGCGGTATCCGTATGAGTATTACAGAAGAATTTAAATGTCCTATATATATGTATAGGCAAGTACAAGTATGATCTTATTTTTTTATATGAAACATATATAGGCGAGTGTAAACTTGATTGTTGGCGTGGCGAGTGTGTGAGACGTGGCGACGCAATGCCACCCTGAGTTCTTTACCTATAGTGTTTACACTGTTGCTTACTATATTATTCGATAAATTTCGATATTTCACATCTGTCAAGAGTCCCATGACGGCTCACAATGTTTTACAATTGTGTGAACACGCTCTGGTGGTTAGCATGGTATAATATAAAAACAAGCACACACATAGAGATCTGCAATCTATGGCTAGCAAACAAAAAATACATTGTGACGTCTATAATCAGATATATACAAGATTGTCGCCACGATTTACTTAATCGGCTGATTGCCTTAAGCGCTCACCTTAATAGTCCGGTGAAGCTGTTTAGGCGTTGCTAGGTCAATTGCGTAGTCAGTTCGGGAATAAAGACGATTTAGTTACAGACCCATTTAGCTTGATTACTGGATACCAAAACACGACAATCTTTAGTACGGCACTAAGGTCGCAATTACACCCGGTATATAGTGACCGCGATGTAATCTGATGAACAACCAAAACCTGCTAATTTATTGAAAATCTTTTACCAAACACTTATGGATATATTCTGGCAAAAGCGCTATTGAAACTGTTGCAGTGAACTTAACGTTTCTTTAACTGACTCCACTAGTGGCCTGCAGTCCTTCATAGCTTTACTGGATTAATAAGGTGAACACTTGAAGCACTTCGCCGCTTGACAACAAGCTTAAGGGTTCCAGAGTGGCCGATCCGGCTTGGGCTGTTGCCTTGGATGTAACTTCGCGAATCTGTCCAATCTAAGCTATTTTTATATATAAGAATTCCTGGGACACATAGGTGTAACTGCATGGGAGGCTCACCAGTTCCAACATGTATTTGTGTCTGACAACTAGGCTAATCTAAACTAACACAGTTCGAAAACAAGGAAAAAATAAAAACACTTCCATCATATGTGTGTCTCTGTGTATGTGTGCACGTGTGTGGAGGTGATCTGTGTTGTGTTGTTCAACTAGCGTTTATTATATAGTTTTTTTTTAATGTGAAACATCTATAAGCGCGGGTAAACCTGATTGGTGGCGTGGCGACGATGCAACGATGGTATGTGCAAGTGACTGTGCGTAATCTCTCTTGCAGCATTGAGCTTGCATACCTATAATAGTGTAATTTGAGATTCATTTGATTCGTACAATGTTAATGTTTCACATGTCGGCGTCCCGTGACGGCTCAATTTTTATATCGTAGGAAGTGAACGAACAGGCGCGTCACCAGATTTTAAGTGATCACCGCCGTCCATAGACACTAGCAACACTACGGGAGGCACAAATGCGTTGTCAGTCTGTGTTTGAGGGGAGAGGGATGGAGACAGGGGGAAGTTATGGGAGATGGGCTTCCGGCGCTCTCACTGACTGAACGAAACAAAACAATGGAAGCACTATTACTTCACGTCGGTTTTCTGTGAGAGGGTGGTACTACCCTGAGCGAGCAGACCCATTCATGCTGTGAAACCAGTAATTTTTTAGTGTCCCTGTATCGTGAGCAGCATATAGCAGGTGTTCGAGGGCTCCACTAAGGGAAATCAGACCAGGCCGCTAGAGGGAGAGGAGAGCGCGCGCCGAGTGTGTGAGAGCGAAATTTACCCGCCTGTACTTAACTTCTGAGATTAACCTCGTCCATAATTTCTCTTAACGCTTGCTGAAATCGTGGTTTAACAACTTGAAGAGAACATAATAGATTGTAAAAAGTGTATAATTTTTTTTGCATTTTTTTTGAAGTTTAGAAAAATCTTTAATGTAACGGATAGGAGAATTGAGTTCGGACTGGCTATATTTATTTCTACAATAAAGTAGTTGTACTTTCTCTGTTGTCTTCTCCAACTATCCTTAGAACTGGTAACCACAGGTAGGACTATAATCCTATGTGAGGTTGGTTCTGGATTCAATTTAACTCGCGGCACACTGAGCTTTTGAGAATGGGCAATTTTATGCTTTATCATTACGCTTTTCCATCAGACCCTAGCAGTAATAATAAATTATGATATAACTTAATGTGAGGATTGATTAAAAAACCTTTGTGCAGTTATAAGTGCAAGTCAAACCATCACAAAATAATAGAATATTAATTAACAAGGCAATGTATACGAGTATATATTTGTTCCTTTTTAATGTGACATTTTCGTTTCATCGATTTTCAAATCACGACAAAGATAAAGAAATTTACGCTTTAATAATAGATGGACCCTAATTAGGTCATAAAAATCATGTAGTTTTTTAATTACAAACAAAAAAAAACATGAAAGCTATGCTGTAGGTACCAACTAGTGCTTACACAAACAAATAATTTTAAAATAACAAAATAATTAATGTAGTCATTTTACATAGAGTTTATCAAACGTCAGATAAAAGTAAATAGGTACTGCAATTATCAGTAAAATATATTTTGAACTTCACTAGTGAAGAATACAATGTATAGATTGTCACTGTGTAAATAAAAAGCGTCTAGTGTTATCTGATTTCACTCCAGTCTAGTCAACGGAACGAAATGTCTGTATTTCTTTGCGCGATCGGTTTCCTAATAATTGTAATCGTGTACAGTGTAAAAATAAAAGACCCGAAACCTATTTTCGGTATTTATTCACAACCGGGAAAATGGTATTATGTGAAATACGTTGTTTTCGCTGCAATATATTATTTTAGAAAGGTTTGTTTTCTTTGTCACAGTATTATTTTAAATTCAGATGTATTAAATATGTTTTGCATATTATTAATTAATGTTGAAATTACATTGTCAAATGAAATAATAATTACGAATATCTTTTACGTATTTTCTAATAAGAGTTTATTGATTAATTATAAACTTAATCGATATGAACAATTTAAAATGTCAATGACCTCACAATTTACTTAGTCATAAGTTATTCAGTCGACTTCACATTTTTTACCATGTGTTTTTTTTCTTTTATTTATAGCATGTATTCGGTATTATTTAACACTATTTATTAGGTTAGAACTAATAATGTTTTTGATATTTTATTTATTAATGATACAGTGCCCCGATACGCCACCTTCTGTAAATTGTAAATTGTAACTTGTATGTTATTGCGACTTCTTTGTGATAAACATGACTTCTACGTACTCGTTGTTGGTAACTTACTGGCGAAGTAAAAGAAGTCTAATTTTGTTATAATTTATTTTTCCTTAAATACGTGTACCTAACAAGTCCAAAGAGCATAATTGGCTTATCATTTTTAAGGCTTCTTATCAATGTAATAACTAATCACAGACTTGTCTATCACACAGGTGTGCGATGGTATTGAATTGATTAATCTTATTTCCTTCTAAAAATCTTTTATTAGACAGTGGCTGACACTGCCTGTAAAACAGGACAATTCATTTAAATATAGTTCGCAATGCATCAACAGTATACTTGCTGGATAAGGAAAACATCTCAATAGCTTGGTGCCGTAGCATTGTAATCTAGTGGAATATGTATATATCGGATTATTTTTTTAATTTTAGTATTGCCGACCAATTTTCTAGTGGATTATTACTGCCACTGTACTGTATTACTGCCATTGCCACGAGTAGGTAATGACATCCTTACAAAACCTGACAACCTAAGCATTCTAGGGATCAATATCCGCTGCGACCTTAACCTCAGGGACCACATAGGGAGTGCTGAATCTCTGTAACATCCATGAGATTGGGTATCCTGAATACAGTGCGACGGTTTTTCACGCCCGGTCAGCTTTAGCTTCTCTATAAGGCACAACAGCCCGTGCATGGAATACTGTTCGCATCTCTGAGATGGTTCTGCTCAATAGCTCCTTGATGCACTAAATCGGTTGCAGCGACGGGCGATGTCACCCACAACCTCGAACCGCTTCGGTTGCGAAGAGATATTGCCTCACTGAGCATATTTTCTCGTCTGTATCATAACGAGTGTTCTGAAGAGCTGTTTAACCTCATCCCATCTTCTACAGAACTACAAGGGCGGGTACACGCCTCTATAGTTTCACAGTAGCAAGCATCCCAACAAGAACGAAGAAGTTCGAAAGCTCTTATTTTTGTCAAACTGTGAAGATGTAGAATCGCCTCCCAGCCAGTGTGTTCCCTTCATCATGACTTGGAGTCCTTCAAAGGAGGTATTATGAAGCACTTTTGCAGTTCGGCATGATAGCGATGACTGCCGTTGCTAATTAACACTGACAATCACTGGTATATATAGACTGTACTGTACTTTCCATCAGGTACCGTGCAGTCAGGTTGCCGAACCAGTTTAAAAAAAACATAATTCTTTACAAAATCCGTCCATATTTTTTTCGGTCTTCTTTACTCCTATATCCGTCTTACTTCATAGTCAGAACTTTTCTAGTTATATGACGTTAATCTCTTCTCAGTATCTACCCAAACTACGCTAACCTTGCTATGCCTTTCTATGGTCGCTATCGTTTTACAATTTGTATACATCATATGATGTACATCATATCGTATATCAGGTGACGTTACTTTATCATGGTACATTAAAAAAGTAAACAATTTACTATACATTGGTTACTTCAGAGCAATATTAAATAGAATATCATCGCTTTTCCCTACAGTATTCAAACAAGAATTCAGAGGCTGGTCGTGATGGGCGCGCTGGCCAAGGTGTCAAGGCCATAGCCAATCCCGTTGATATGGACAGAGCTCAACAACTAAGCGATCATGCAAAGGTAAAAACTAGTTAATTTAGGAATCTGTCAATAGAAAAACGGTAGACAGTCTCATACAGAAAGCCAATCCTTAAATGCTAAGAAACAGCTTACTGTGTATTTGATTTTTTTGGATATAAAATAATCGAGATCTTATAAAACCCTTTGAACTTGAACTTTAGCAATTACTTATTACGTTATCTGATCCTTGTGAATTATTTAACTTTATGCAATTTTTCTCATTCCACTATAGAGATTTTAGTGTACAGAACTTAGTAACAACTGATAGGCTAGCATCTATTTTAGAAATAACAAATAATTTTACAAATTCTTAGGTATGTCTATCCCAACATATTCCTTTCCTCTTATAATATTGGATACGTTTTTAATGAGGCCGAAGAGGTCTTAACATTGACATAACGCGGACGACTGCCGCTAAAATTTCTCATTGGCGGTTGTCTTTACTACTGGACCTCGTCGTTCTTTCTATCAGATTATATGCATTAATTATACCGAACTACCAAAAAAAAAAGATTGTAGTAATCAATAAATATGTTTAATACTCGTACATGAATAAATATTAACGTATGACCTTTTATATCTTAACTTTTTTTCTTATAGGACTTAAAGGACGTAAGTAATGTAGCTGATGTAAACTAATAAAGTATATACTGAAGACTATCACTGAGACCTGTTAATTAATTTTTCTAGGCATTTGACGCAATATTCTTCATATCAGCAACAAGGGATAAAGATGACAAAGGTATATACGTAATCGCTGGCTGTGAACGAAGATCTATGGGGATGTGTAACGGCTTATTCTACATCGGTGTAAGTTTAAAATTATCCTGATAATTACTTCCTTATTTGTTAGAAGGTTATCGTTGATTTGTAATTTCTGTCATCAGTTACCAGGTAAAGGCTTGCTATGCAGTAAGAAACTTCCTGATACGGTGTTGTTTGGAGCAGAGATTGGTGAATTTGGAGCAGAGGGCATCAAGATGATCCCTGCAGAACCTATGGTGAAATGGAATATCTCCTATAAAGGGCAGATGTGGTAAAGATAATGTCGTTTTTTAATGTAGAATGAAGAAGTGTTTCATAACCAATAAGCATTTATCGTATCCCTACAAAATTTAAAGATCATATTTTTTGTTACTTGGAACTGAACCAAAATATTTGATAAGGGGATAGATGCAACCCTTGAAAAGTTGAAATTTACGCGACATGTTTCAGGTATCAAAACGATCCAACTAAAGTTGTGGATGTCGATTTCTTCGGAGAATGGAAAGCCACTTCGAAATATTTCGATTTTGACTGCGATTTGTATCCGCCGACAATCATTAGATCGATAGCCGGAGAAAAGTGGAGTAAAGAGTACTTCGAAGGACTGAAAACGTGAGTTACCACAGAACCCAATTGTTGAAAATCTGAAATAAGCGAAAATGATGAAGCGATGATGGCTTAGTTGATAGTGTGTCATAGAGTCGGACCTTTTGCTGAAGTAAAACATAATGACTGAACAATAGTATAATGGTAGGGCTTATTCTAAGACCACCAGGCTAGCTACTATCTTCAAGTTGAAAATGTATCTCCAAGCACCCGTTAGTGTGTTCCTACAGTAGTAGCTGAGAGTTGGCCCCTCTAGTTTTAGCGTGTTTACCATTTTAGACCACATTATCAATTCACATACCAATTGACAATATGTTAAGGTTGCTTTAAGACTCCGTTAGGGGCACTGTCCATTGAGAAGTTTTGCATACCTAATGAGAAAAGCTGAATCTCCCAACTGCGATGTATGCAGAAAAATTGAGAATCTGCCTCACTTGATGATGGAGTGTGCTAAGAACCGCATCGAAACATAGTCGTTGATAAGTAGTATAAAAAGTAGTTGCCAGAACATAGATATCTGTTCGAGCATCTTGGCTGAACGCTTTTCGGGTGACGCTAGGAAGCTATATGATCTGATAATGATATCTCATCAGCGAGTCTCATGATAGAACTAGTAATATTGGGGAACAATGGGGCTGATATGTTCGGTAGAATAAAAGCCCTTATAAACAAAGTAAAATAAAATAAAAATATTATCAATTTACATCAAATGGAACTGTGGTTAAATGCTAAAACTGGTTGAGGGTAAAAAAATGTACATAATATTATACAATAAGATAATAATAATAATAATCAATCACCAGATGGTAATCCTATGATAATCGATATTTAAAATTCAATATTTTCTACACGCATGTATACGTCATGCATACATCACGCTAAGGCAAGCAACCAGTGCACGTCTTCCTTGTGTATCATGCATATTTATGGTATGCTTTAAATCTATCGGTTGTTCTTACCCAAGTGTCCTCTGAGAAACTGCCCTTTCTCTTATTGAATAACTTCGTTTTCTTCCATTAATTATCTTTCTAGGTCACAAAACAAAAGAAAATTTGTATCTACAATATTTGAATGATTTATTGTATAGTTATTCGACTTACCTTTAATTTTCCTTTTGTTTTATATTGTATTTTTAGTATTAATTGTACACGAATCTTAGTATTATTACGTAACAAATAGTATTCTAACTTAACTCATCTCACGTTCATTCCTGCCATCTCGTTTCTTTGTTTTTTATCTCAAAGTAACTTTAGTTATTATTTGTTTGTTTGTTTTTTAAAATAACTCTGTCAAGTTTAGCCAATTCTGTTGATAGAAGCTATCCATAGAAACACCAAGTTACGGATAACTTCTAACTTATGTTGAACTGACATTAGCGGATGGTTGATAATATAATAACTTTTTCTTCGGCAGAGCTCACCAATCACATTATGAACAATTTGGAAATTTAAAATGTAAATTCAAGATCGAGAACGAATCCTTCGAATTTACATTACCTTCGTTTAGAGATCACAGTTTCGGTAAGGATTTGATAAATTTATTTAACTAAGATATTCAATTTCTAATGGTATCAAACGTGAAAGCGACGACCAGCCATGAGAATACGATCTCTAAGTCTTCTTTGTTATTCTTAAATTATATTGTGCAAGAGCTTTTATCATGATGGTATGGCTCTTTCTAAAGTCGCTTGGCTAGCTACCACCCCCAAGTTAGGAATCTGCCCTCAAGCAGCTATAATAGATATATTTTCGCAATTGCATTTAAAAGCTAGTCTCCCTCTAGTTTTAGCATGTTTTTTTTGACAATATCGTATTTTAACATTAGTTGAGATTATGGTCATTATGAAGTATTCAAAATTATACTTTTACACATTTCAACCGTTTTGAATCATATCAAAAGTTCTAGCGACAAAATTAAATCATAGGAATAAAGAACACACTTATTATAAACAAATAACTTTTACATTAAAATGAAATATATATATATAATATTTTACAATTAACTGTTAATAAACTAGCTTCATAGATACATCGGCACACGACTTCGATTACAAACAAAAATTCACTCTCAACAACTATTTCAACAACGCACCAAAAGAACTATAATCCTAAAAAAACCTACGATTTTTGCCAAATTATCATTTAACATCTGATTACAAGTTACATATCATTATCAATAAGTAGTAGCAATGCATAATCTACAGGAAGCGTTCCTAGAACTGAGAATGAAAATAGATTTGACTATCAATTTTTTTTTTCGAACTGACTAAGCTATTGGCCTAGTAAGGCCTTCACAGTTTCACCGGACTACATTTGACTCTATCGAGATTATTAGAAGGCAAAGCTTAATAAATGCTAAACGTGTTAATGTTTAAAAACTAATATTATCACTTATACAGTTATAATGATTGAAGAAAGTATTTTAAATAAGAGATCTTTTTGGATTAAATAACATGACGTAAATTAGAAGTTCCCACTGTTTTTAATAAACATGAATATATTTAAATTAAAGATTAGGAATATACGTAGGTTTTAGAGTGCAAAAGCACAATATCTACGTAATAGTACTTATTGTTCATAAATATTTCCTCAGGACAAAAGCGTGACTGGACACTGATGCATAGGTATGCCTTCCACCACATCTTTTTGGAAGATGGAACTAGTATAAGCGTCGGAGTAATATGCCAGCCTACCACCGCTTCGGTGTAAGTTTTAAAGAGATTCTAATACTATTCATTAATTCATAGAAAATGGTAACTAATAGAGATATACCTCTTATTTTATTAAGCACTTTTAAGCATACTTGATATTTTGTTTTAATTTATGGTTTGACCCATTACCTTTAAATATTATACTATACGTTACTTTGCATCTACGACAAAAATTGATTGACAGCTACCACAAACACGAACGAAAACTGAAAAAAAAACAACTCAAACATTTATGCGAACTGAATCTGAAAAAGTTACTAAAATATACAACAATAAGAGTTAGAAACGCGTTGTTTGTTTCACGGTTGAACGTGAACTTGGTTGAACCCGTTCTGGTGCAGTGAGACCTGATGGAAGCCAATCAATTCCAAGCGGAGGTGCAAAATAAAGTCCTCTATAATATTTAATGTTAGCTATCTGCAAAGTAACGCCAGCTTCAATAAAATACCCTTGGTCAAATTGTCATATCCCATAAAATAAAATCGTTAAAAAAGAATCATAAATACGCTTCTTTCTAACATTAACTACATTTGTTTCGTCAACGTCCTGCACTTAACTATGCAAGTTCCATAAAAAATACTCCAAAAAGATTTTACTAATTTTAATACAACCAACAGAAAACGTTCCTTTCCGCGTGGAAAACAGCTAGACAAATGGTATAAAAATCTTAACATTTTCAGATTCGAACTTGGTTGGATATCGTTACCAAATAAAGAATCTCTTCCAATAAAATGGGTTGACTTGAATTTGTACCAGTTGGGTGAAGGCGGAACAGCTCCAAAAGATTACGCTTTCAGATTTCAAGCTGGCGACGAGGAATACACAGTTCAGGTAAACGTTTTTATATGTGAAATCGATACACGCCAACGTCTCTTTCCATACATCTTCCACACTCTATTTTCTTAACCTGAGCCTTCATCTACTTTGTAATTTAAATTTTACTTGTAATAATATACTTGATAATGGTAGTAATAATGTAATAGAATATTAGACGCCAAAAAAAAATATAGCCACAATTTTAATTATGGGGTCTCGCAAATCGTTAAAGAATAAGTTTCAATTAGTACTGGGAACAATGATAAATTGGTCATCCCATGTTTCAGGCTCTCTAAAACCAATAACAGTTTTGTAGGTAATAGTATTAAGTTTTATAAGAAAGTCCAAAAAAATTGTTGGATAGTGAGTTTTAGCACCGTGTGAAACGGGATTTAATGTATAAAACATACTAATATTGGGTGGATCAATATGTGAACGATGTGACTGGAAATGACGTCAGTGTCACCGCATCCATCTAAAACGTCTGTAAAAATATCTATCAAGGTATATCAGTTCGAGTTTCTTACCGGTTCTTCTGGATGATTTGATTTTTTGTCCGAACCGGTGGTAGCCTTGTCGTTCATAAGCGCCTTCTCAGGGTCTAAACTAAATAAAGTATATCTGATTTCGATTTAAATTATTTGTATTGCATATGTCTTTGATGTGAAATATCTATAGGCGGAGGGTAAGCCTGATTATTGGCGTGGCGACGGAAAACACGAACTTTGCACTATCAACGAAACACTCAAAAACATTTGCAACCCTGTCTGTATAAGCATAAGATTGAAATTGTTTTGTCGGCCACTCGTTATACTAGGGTTACGCGGCAAACGCCAACGACCTAGTGCCCTTTGATAAATGACGCGAAACACACCGCGACTGCGCCTAGTTGAATTTTTGTGTTTTGTATTTTTTTTTTATTGTAGCACGACAAAGTGACTGCACTATACCTGATGGTAAGCATAGTACAATCCAAAAACAGTGGCGACCACCGAGAGACAAATCATCCATCGTCGGTCGCCGCTGTCATGCCGGCCATAATGACGAAAGTCGCCTGGTACTGGATATGCACAGGCTGATCCCGAAACGCGACGCGCAAAAGCGAGTCACTATGACGGGCTTTTTCGCCATGTACATGGTGGTCCGACCCAGAAGGGCTGTAAAACCCTACCACCCCGCTATCGCCATTGCCTCGTTCGTTATTCAGCAGGGTGCACACGTGCAGGTGAGGTTGGCTTGGGTGTCTCAAGTCTTAAGATGTTACTCGACACCCCTTACACCCCAAAATTAAATTTAATAAAAATTACTATTTATATAAAAAAACAAACAGTAATTATTTTATAGAAAAATAGCTATAGATGATTTATGTCGGAATATGTACTTTTAGGCATATAACTTATACAAAACAATTTCGATGTCTCACATCTGCCAGGGTCCCGTGACGGATCAATTTTTTCAACTGTTTTTAAATTTGCAATGTCTTCTAATGAAAGCTACTATTATTATGTTTCTATCAACATAAGATTTATGTTATATGTACAGGTAATTGTCGAGTATGAATCAATACACTACGTTTCTGCCGAGTGGGATGCGAGGATGGTCGAACGCTTTTGTAAGTTCGTTGTCAACAATATACCGGGACGGGGAGTGTCAGAATTCCACTACAAACATACTGACGGACGACCTGAAACTGTAGCTAAGGACGACCCAGAATGGTACAGGAAAATGTGCCACAAGATATGATCAAAATCGTCGGAATGTATTAAGATATCTCTTGATTATTCGTGTAAAATGAAATTACTTAAATCAGTTTAGTATATCAACTTTAAATTTTTAATAATGGCGTCTCGTAGACATGTATTCTGCCAGTGTCAAGTTAGTCACTGTGAGTCATTTTATTGTATGCAGTAATGCGGTATTCAATGTTGATTATATAAAATGTATATATTTTTCGATGAGATTAATATTGAAGTATACAAAATAATGTGACTGAAATATGCAATAATGTATACACAAGATTTTTAGTTGAAAACCTACGTTATTTTCACATAACATTTAAAAGTCCTAAATACCGTGAATTCAGAGGGTTACGAACACCAAAACTCATTCTATCTATAACCTCAATACTTGTAATCCTTAACTTATATAACATTCATTGTTTTAAGTAATTTTTGTATATGTATTCATGGTGTTTAAAAACATAATTAATATGTACATATTAATATTTTAAACTGCTGTATTGTATTTCATAATAGACTATAATAATAAAAGTGTGGGAGATATTATCGTTTCCACTATTTGAATAAGTTTATTTGACCAAGTATATCTACAAAGAAATTAGCTATGAAGCATTCACCACGCTATTCTGACAATGGGTTATGTTAAAGATTCTTTATACAATATACTGATAAGATAATTTTATAACTAATAATTGTTGTAATCCTTTCAATAAATGTTTGATTAACATTTAATTTTAATTATTACCTCGTGGTTCAGTCCTAGTACACACAATCACAAAGCAGAGAAATAGCGGATTCTGTGCCTTTATTCGTCTTTTACTTGTGGAGCATAATATATTGAAGTTCTATATATATAATTCATAGTATGAACTAAGCTTAGAAATTCAACAGCCGTGTTTGAAACTGTATCCTCAAAATATATAATATACTTCCGACTTCCTTTGAAATTCTATATTATAGGGGGCAAACGAACAGCCGGGTCACCCGATGGTAGGTGATCACCGCCGTCCATAGACACTTGCAACACCGGAGGAGTCACAAGTGCGTTGCCGGCCTTTAAGAAAAGTGTACGCTCGCTTCTTGAAAGTTTGCAATTCATAGTTGCTTGGAAACACCGCCGCTGGGAGTCGATTCCACAAGGTCGCAGTACGAGGCAGAAACGACCTTGAAAACCTCACCGTGGAAACCTCCAATCATCGAGGTGGTGTGGATGAAATTTAAGTTTCAGGCGGGTAGTATGATGGTGGAATGTAGCGGCAGGTAAAAGTCCAAACAACTCCTCTGAACACTCTCCGTGGTAAATGCGATAAAGAACGCAAAGAGTCGCGATGTCCCGACGCAGTGCCAATGAGTCGAGCCGATCGGATAATACCTCGTCGTCAACGATTCGAGCTGCTCTACGCTGGATGCGGTCAAACGGATGCAGTTGATATTGAGGCGCTCCAGCCCAAAGGTGAGAACAGTAAAGGTGCATCGCCAGCCTGTTTTGAGGGGGGTACTCCGGCGCTGTCACAGACCAAACGAAATGCAACAATGCGAGCACGTCGGTGTTTCTGTGGATCGGGTACTATCGCCTCGGGGAGCCGACCCCCTCATGCTGAAACCAGTAATATCTTCAGCGTGGCTCTATCACATACCTAGTCCTTATTATATGAACATTAACTTTATAATATTATCATAGAACCATTAGTACCATGATGATAGGGCTTTCTCTAAGTCCGCCTGGCTAGCTACAACCCTCAGGTCGAGTATCTATCGCCAAACAATTGTTTCATTTGTTCCGAAAATTGCATTAGATGGCCAGTCACGCTAGGCTCAGCGTATGTACTATCTTAGACTACATTGTCATGTAACATCTGGTCACATTATGGTCAACCGCTAAAACCTATAAAGTATTAAAACAATCATTGTACTAATATTGTCTATACATTTAGTGAGAATTTAAATCTGACGTGCCGTACTTTTTAGATTTCTATCAAACTAATAATTGAACCGTCACGGGACGCCTGGCAGATGTGAAACATTGAAATTGTTTTGTATATTTATATGCCTAAAATAACAGATTACAATAAGAATCACCTTTGGCGTAAAAAAAAAATAAAGCATTACAAATTTGTTCCATAAAATGATGATGTTTGTTTATTTTTTTACATATTAATTTTTATTAAACACATAAATTCAACTAGGCGCAGTCTGTTTGGCGGCATTTATCAAAGAGCGCTAGATTAACGGCGCATGCCGCGTAACACTAGTATAACGAGCGGCCGACAAAAGAATTTCCATCTTATGTTTATATGTACGTTACAAATGTTTTTGAGTATTTCGTTAATAGTGCAAAGTTCTGTGTTTTGCGTCTTTTTTTTTCGAACTGACTACGCTATTGACCTAGCAAGGTCTTAACAGCTTTACCGAACTACTAAGGCGAGCGCTTAAGGCACTCAGCCGATTTTATTTGGGCAACTAGCTCAAGGGTGCACGGCACACCTCGGCTTGGCTGTTGCCTGTTACATGCAAACTCGCGACCTGACTTAGGTAACCTAGCTAACTATTCATATATGTTTGGGTTATTGAGATGCATATGTGTACCAAGCATACACGCCTCAACAACTCCTCCATATATTTATTATCGGAAAATTTAGAGTTTTTCAGTTCAATAAGGGAAAAAAAAAGTAAACCCTTCCACTTTCATGTGTAGACGTATAGGCGTGCACGTGTGTGGGGATGATCGTGTAGTGTTGTAGCAGTGATGTAAATTTTTAGTCACTGTATCGCGCGAGCAGCGCACTCAAGGGCTCCACACCAAGGGAACGGACCTAGGCTTGAGTCGCTGCCGAGGGGGGCCTAATCTGGTGTGCGGGAGCGAAATTTACCCCCAGACCACGGCGGCGTGATCTGTGGTTACGCGGGCGTGGGCGTGAACACGCTCTGTTTGGAGAGACAGGCTGGTACTGATCGTTCGCTGCCGTTATTTCATCGGGAGGATCGGTAAAAATATGTCGCGACCGTCTTTTGTAGCGAGCTGCGTTAGGTACGGTTTCGTATTTTGCAGCGGATATCACTAACGGACTGGGATGATTCGCGGCTTTTTCGAAGTAACTACTAGTAAGGGATTTAATGTAAGCCCAGATACAAGGCATCTCCAGATCCTTGTGAAGATCCATATTCCGGACCTACCATGGGGCACCGGTAACTTTACGTAGAACGCGGTTCTGGAGAACCTGTAACTTTTGAAAATTATCTTTCGACATATGTGCAAAAACGGGACTGCTATATGTCATCACGGGACGGATACATGACTTATACAAGGTGAGTTTGTGTCTAAGGGACATCTTACTCTTATAACAAAGCAAAGGACGGAGGCTACCCAAGACCATAGCGACTTTGTTTCGCACTCTATCTATATGTGACTCGAACTTTAAATGTTTATCTAATGTAACACCGAGATATTTGACCTCGCCGGCCCACGGTATATCGGCTTCATATAGCCTGATGGCCTCAAGGTTATTACTACGTCGCGAAGGGTCGAAAAGTATCGCGGCACTCTTATCAGGATTAATTTCTATCCGCCATCGACGAAACCATTCACCGAGTGTGCAAACGGCCTTTTCGATGCGCTTCCTAAGAAAGTCCGACTGCCAGCTGGAAGTGTAAATAACTGTATCGTCAGCATAACAACCTACCTCGACCCCCGGAGACCGAGGTAGATCGCTGATGTACAGGTTGAATAGTGAGGGCGCGAGTATGGAGCCCTGTGGCACACCTGAGAGGGTGGGGCGGGGATAATTCTCCATCCACTTTAAAACGGAAAGTCCTATCAGTGAGATAACCGCGGATAATACGCATTGACTTATCAGGCACGTGAAATTTACATAATTTATGGATGAGCTCTCCATGCCAAACCTTATCGAAGGCTTTGGAGACATCGAAGAAGACTGCGATTGTGCGTTTCGGTTTACGTTTCGGATCAGCATTAAATTGAGAGAAAATGTACTCCGTGAGGCGGTGTAATTGATTCTTGCAAGAGTGTTCGGCACAAAATCCGAACTGCTCAGGTGGTATTAATTTTAAATTTGTAATAGAAACCTGGAGACGGTTCAGAAGGAGCCGCTCGTATAATTTACCTAATGTATCTAACAGGCTAATCGGGCAATAACTATCGGGAAGCGTAGCTTTTTTGCCAGGCTTGTGTATGCCTATCACTACGGCCTTCTTCCAGGCGGCTGGAAAGTGGCCCTGGGACATGGCCGCATTGAAGATGCAGACCAATAAAACTATGATGCGATCAGGAAGGAGTCTGAGTACTTCGTTCCCGATCCCATCGGGACCTGGGGACTTCCTAAGCTTTAGACGCTTGATGGCATCCAATACTTCATCAAAAGTGATAGGAGTTAGTGTATCAGCTGGCGGGGACGCTAACGCGTACTCTACCGAGGTCTCGATCGATCCAATATGTATAGGGTCAGTGTTTGCTGTGTTCGGTGAACATTGTTTCTCTAAACTCGCGGCGAGACACTCCGCCTTGTCTATACTATCGAACGCAGGAGGCAACCCGGGGCCTCTATCGAGAAGGGCCATCGGAATAGTCTCGTCTGACTTAAATGTTCGCGCCAGTTTCTAGTACGCCAGGTGGGATGGCCGGATGTCCTCCAGGAGCCTATCCCATCTGTCGGCCCGGATCTCAGAAATACGAGTCCTAACCTTCTTTCGTAATAATCGTAACCGATCGCGATTCTCTACAGACGGATAAGTGTCGTGAGCTCGAGTCGCGGCGTTCTTTGCCGTGATCAACTTTCTTACGTCGTCCGGGAGTATAAAGCGGCGATCATTCACCGCTTGTACTTCTTTCGAGGTCTTCCTGACAGCGGTCTGAAGATAGTCGACCAGGGAATCGATAGCCAAATCCGCGTCGGCTTTCGACACCAACACGTCCGGGATCCTATCTAAACTTAGAGACGTCGGATTATCTTTAAAATAACGCGCGAGTTTCGCGTAATCGGCCACCCTGACCGACGGAGGGGTGGCATCCGAGCACGATCCTAATAGCAATATTACTGGGCGGTGATCTGAGTCAAGTTCGTGTACGACTTGTACGAGTCGTAACCGAAGCGTGACATTTTTTAAAAGAGCTACGTCTAACACTGTCGGACGACAGTTATCTTGATAGTGAGTAGGTTCCGGTGGGGCTATGACGTCAAAAGCTAGATCGTTGCCTAGTCTGTCCAGTATCTTCCCGTTACGAGAAGTAGTTGGACTATTCCAGATGACGTTCCTGCTGTTGAGGTCCCCCGCTATAATGACGGAGTCTCCTAATTCGAACAACGCTTCTAAATCGGATTTTGTGTTTTGCGTCGCCACGTCGCATCAAGCCAACAATCAAGTTTACCTGCGCCTATAGATGTTTCACATAAAAAAATTTTGTAGGTGTCTAGGAATCAGTAATAAAATATATTTCAATCATTTTTAATCTCTCTCTGTTTGTATGAACATACATCACAGCTAAAGTACTGCGTTAACGATAAAACCTAAAATCATAAAGCATATCCTCGAGTAATATTTAATCTTGGGTTTATTAAAATCGGTTCACTCTATTTAAAAGTTATTGTAATTTTAATGACGACGAAACTTAAGTGGGAGAGAAAAGTAAATAAGTAAATGCACTTCATATAATCAGTTACTGTTTTTACATTAGGTATCACGCGGACGAAATCACAGACACAGCTAACTAATTAAATTGCACATGGTTCTCAAGGGAATTTGAACCCTACACATTAAAAATAATAGACTTGGTATGATTTTTATCAACGTATCCCGACCTTGTGGGTTAGCAACTGGCCTTTCCCTGTTCCAATTATACCACTAATCGAATTGAATGACTGGACACAAATGGAATAATTGCGCACGCGCATCCCACTATATCTACATGCCGTTATTTAAAAAAAAATGATTTTGTGAAACCATGATGCAAGTGAAACTTTTTTTCGGTTCGTAAGCATTTACCTGGAAATTTTCAGAAAATTATTCAATTTAGGATATTAAAATAACGTTTTTAATCTTAATAATTGGAAAATGGCAATGATAATGGGAAATCAATAGAAGCCAAGATGTCTAGCTAACTAACTAAGTAGGTTCATCCATCGAGCCATGAACGCTCTAGCGCGGCGTGGGATATTGTGGATTATCAACCTAAAAATGGCCATAAAGGATCATAATAAAACCACCATAAAGGCAATACTATCATTAAGAAATCCACTTTAAAATAGTAAATGGTGATGGTTACTGTTTGATGGTCTAGCGCCGTTGTGATTTATCACAGCTTCTTACTAAACGGGGTGAGCATTACTGCAGATGTGTACTGTGAAGAACTGAACACAATGATGGAGAAGGTGGCCCATCTCCAACCAGCATTGGTCAATCGCTCGTCTGCGTTGCTCCTGCACGACAACGCGCGACCTCATAGTGCACAGCAGACGGTCTCCAAGTTGCAAGAACTGGGTTTCGAAGTTCTCCGTCAATCGTCCTACTCACCAGACCTTGCACCTACAGACTACTACTTTCTCCAGAATTTGGATAACTTTGCAGGAAAAAAATTCAATACCCGAGAGGCAGTACAAAATGGCTTTGAAGAATTTGTTGCCTCCCGTCCAGCTAAGTTCTTTAAGAAGGGCGTCAATAAACTGCCACTGCATTGGCAAAGATGCACTGATTGCATGGGTGATTACTTCGATTAATACAAATAAAAAATACATTTAAAAAAATCGTTTAAATTTTTTCATACAAAACGGCAATTTCATAGGTAAAGACATAATACTAGTTATATTCATAACTATTTTTATTGATTTATATATTTGATTGACGGCGTTGCAACCAGTAAGATATTGTTTTCATAATTCCTACTTTTTCCTTTTATGACAATAAGAAGCATTGTATCCGAAAACCAATATAGAGAATTTAAATAATGAAACCATGCTGTAGATATCCCGGCGGTGTTTGGTTCCACTGAAAAGTCGAAGTACCGCTAATAGATTTCAACGTTCGCTTGTAGTCGAACAGTTACTGTTGGGCAGATCTGATTAATACGTCAGGTAAGCCACTTGTTTAAAAATAAAACTAAATAAATAATATTTCACTCTAAAACTTTAAAAAATTCTATTAATTTCAAATGAATAATGAAACTTTTTTATGTCGACGAAATTAGTGACTTCAAATCAATGATATTATAACTAAAAACCTAGATATACGTTGCCTACATGATATTTTACAAAATAAATGGCATGATAACGAACACATACGTAAAGTAATATTGTAACGCCTTAGATGAAATTAATGTGGAAGTAGGATGGCATATTCTCGATATCGGTGGTGAAAAGGAAATAGTTTTAACCAAGGCGCTGTTGAATGAAAGAATGATGTATTTACAGTTTTTTTGTTACAATATCATTGTTTCAAATAGCAATTATATATGTTGTGTATGGCGATATATTTCTCTATCATCTTCTATAAATAGTGTGTATTTATGTATGAATTTTTAAAATAGATGCATAACATTATATTGATACGATACGTAAAACCAATTTTTACCGCTTTCTTTATTTGTAAGATACAAAGTTATTCATCATTCGCTCAGGAGGATTAAAAAAGGGTTTCCGCGCGGTATTCTAGCGAGACGCACGTGTTTTTCAAATTCATCGCGATAGGGTAGGTGCGGAACTGTAGCATAGGTCCTGTTCTGCGTTGTTTATGGGTGGTTTCTGTGTTGTAGTGTAGTGTTGTGGATTTTATTTCTGACCTGGCTTGCTTACGGATTAATGAACTAGTTTCAGACCCTGACTTGGCTTGTTTTTAGACTTTGGCGTGGATTTTCTTATTTTTGACTTGACTTCGTTTTTTGGACTGTTTTCTTGCTGTTTGTTTGGATTTGGCGTGTCTGTCGGACTTTGAGTTACTGCCTCTTGGTCTCTGTGTGACCTTTTGGTAACCAGTGCACCATGAGTGCGAAAAGGGGTACTAAAACCAAGCTTAGGAGTCTTAGCGAGGTGGAGAAGATTGTTGACTCCTCTGACACGGAGGTGGAGGACGGGGCGACTCCAAAAGCGATCACGCGCGGCAGGGGGTCTGCCCGGATGCGCGGGAGTGGTCGAGGGGTTATGGGGGAGGCCGACGGGTCATTTGACCGGGCCTTCGCTTGTGGCGTGACTAATGCGGAGTCAGTTCCCGGCTCTGCCGCTGCCTTCGCAGTGGTTACGGTCGCCAGCTCAGCTACTGGCTCTTTGCCTAGCTCTGAGGCTGAGTCAGAGGAGGTTGACGTGCACATCATAGACGACCAGAGGTTGAAGGCGCTCGCTGGCTCGCAGATCGCATTTGTGATGAGACAGTGAGAAAGTCGAGAAACCTGCAGGACCCTTGCAGGGGGGCGTTAAAAGTCGCTGTCAGGACCCTGCAGGAGGTCGTCGTGTCGCTGGTTGAGCGAACTAAGGGGGAGGAAAATAGAAAGCTGCAAAGCTGCAAAAACCTCCGCCGACGTTGACGACCTGAATGCGGAGGTCTCAGCGTTGTGGAAGGAGGCGAACGCTAAGAGGCAGATGTCTCCGCCTCCTCCCCCCATGCCGGCTCCGGCTGAGCCTAAGTGGTGGCAGGCCCTCATCGAGGCGGTCGACACTCTCCGCATGTCAATTACTATAAAATAATTACTTACCAATACTCATCCAAACAACTAACTCGTTTATGCATATAATTAGAAATGTTATTAATTTAATTCAATATGTTTAGATAACATCATGGATTTCGATGCAATTTTAGAAGACGTTGGCGCTTTTGGGAGATACCAAAAACTCGTGATATACTTTATACTTTTACCGGCAGTGATTCCGTGCGGGTTTCATGCCTACGCCCAATTATTCATGGCAGCACGAGTCACCCACTGGTGCAGGGTGCCCGAACTGGAACACCTTGGTAATGTAGACGTTGTTAAAAACATCAGGTTGGTGAGAAAATTAACCATATTTCGCATATCCCACACTACATAAGGTCGACATAAATTGTTTCATTGTTGCACTTGCCTTTATCATTTACTATTTGAGTATTCATCTTTTATACATTCAATAGAGGGCCCGGCGAAAATTTTCCTGCCTTGACAATGAAAAAAATCCTAAAACTCAACCATAGCACCACCTACAGCGTCCAATTATGAATCTGTCCAGTCGTTTAGAATAAGTTGAGATCATACACACGGACAGAAGAACCATATATTAAAGATAAATATCCACACCTACAACATTCGTATAATCACAAGTGTAATTATAGTGCAATGTACATTGAGGAGCCTACGAATATAAGAAACATTGTACAATGTATTCTATCTCACTCTCTCACACGTTAAGTCCTATAGTTTTTTTCTTCTTAATGTAACTTTTTCTTATCGTGAAATTTAAAATCACAACGGGAACAAAAGAGGTTTATACTTCAATCATCTTTAAAATCATCTTTTAGCATTCCATTAGAAATGAGGAATGGAGAGTTACACTACTCTGAATGCAGTATGTATAAACTGAACTATACTGATATAGTGAACAATTATATAAACTTGGAAAGAGTGCCTATGGAGAGGGGAGCGGAGATTGTTTCTTGCACCCACGGATGGAAATACGATAGTAGTATTTACAAGAACACCGTTGTCACAGAGGTAACAATAATAATAATAATAAAACAATTTATTCCATATTTCAAAAAAAACAGTAATAAAATTGTTAGTATATTTGCTTAAAATTAGTTTTAGTACTTTATATTAAAACTTTTTCCTTTCGAAATATGGACCCCTGTTTGGGTAAAGGCCTCCTCCATCTTCTTCCAGAGAACTTTGTCCTAGGCTATGCTGATCCAATCGGATCCTGTCACCCGTGTAATATCATCAGCCCACCGTCTTATTGGTCTACCAACATTCCTTTTTCCTTGTGGACCTTTCCATCTTACATTTTCTATTGTCCATCTTTTATCAGAGTAGCGTGCAATGTGCCCAGCACACTTCCATTTTAGTGTAAGCGCCTGCGTGAGGGCATCGGTTACTTTGGTTCTTTGTCTAATTACGTTACGTATCTAATTAGAGGTAACTATATCGCATCTTTATTCAAAAAAGTAACTAAAAAAAGTATTTTATGGGAAAATTAGTTTACAGTTAGGCCATATTTTCACGTTTGACTTAATTTTGTTTTACGAATAAATGGAACCGTTTTAAGACAATTCTAAAAGTAAGGATAATAGTGTAATTATATTGTTATTTGGTCTTTCTAGAAAATATCATCATTTATGACATAAAAACCTCGAAAAAAAATGTTACAGTAACTTAAGATTTCTTTTTCAGTGGAATTTAGTTTGCAGCCGAGATTTCTACCCAACACTTGGGTTAATCCTTTTAGCCGTTGGAGGTATCATAGGGAATTACATTTTCGGCTACGTACAAGACACTTTAGGGAGGAAACCTTCATTCTTTATATACTTATTTATCGAATGCGTCTTCGGTATCGCCACTTCGTTTGCGCAAAACTACGTTATTTGGATCTTCTACAGAATTGGCGTTGGGTTCACTGTGCCTGCTATTATGACCACGCCTTATGTTTTGGGTAAATGTTTTTTTACTTATTATTTATTGACTTGCTTGTTATTAATGCCTTTTAGCTTTAGTTATTTTTTTTAGGTCTTTATAAGCACTTAAATATAGCACTTCTGTTACTCCTAGATTCGTACATATTTTTCTACAAATGCAATGCTAAGCATAATTCACAATATATGTTGCGTACAAATTCGTTCATGAAAATATTTTTGCTTTAAGTAAATGTAAGGTAAAGAAACAATAAAAATAGAAAATTGATTTTCACGTTTCATAGATGAAGAAAACATAAAAAATTACAAATTTTAATTCGAGAAATATCTATTTTCAATCATAAAGGTTTCTTTCAATATCTCCATTTATTGACAGTTAAGTTAAGCTATGAAATAGGTAAAAAACATAGTTTTGATTTTTAGCTATAGAACTGGTGGGTCCTCGCTACCGTACCCTCTGCACCATACTATCAAACATTGCATACTCTATGGGTTTAATAATGTTGGCTGGAGTTGTGTACCTCGTGCGTGACTGGCGACAGTTAGCTCTTGCCACTACTTTGCCGTTCATCTGCCTCTTTTTATACATTTGGCCGATGCCCGAAAGCCCGAGATGGTTGCTTGCGAGAGGGCAGTTTGAAAAAGCGGAAGGGATTTTGATAAATATGGCTCGGTAATTATTATCTTTAATTTTACAATCCTTTCCCATATTCATTTGAAGTATGTTATGACTATGCTAAATTTTGATAAACTGATACCTACACATTATATTTGTTCTAAAGTTATTAATCCCAGCAGAATCCATTGAATTCGCCTTCTCGATAATGGCATGTCGTTTTCCGTGTGTTATTCTTTAGAATATAGCTTCATCTTCATTTTTTTTTGTACTGGAAATAGGCTGTCAAATGTGGTCAAATCACTTGATTCCTGTCATCTCCATTGATTTCGGTTTCTTATAAGGAGAGATGTGGAGTGTATTTTTGCGGTTTGCGAGGGCAAGAGTTAAGGGGAAACTATTCAATCGTAGGATCCAAAGATATATAATCGATTGAACTGGGAAATACAGACATACATAATTATTTGGCTGTGATACAGCCAATCGCTGGTTTCAGCGCTGCTCCGGTGGAGAAACTCTTATTTCATCGGATATCCAGTGAGCAGGCGGGTCACAAAATGTATTATCAATCGCGGTGGGGCTCGCGTACGTGTTCGCGATACTGAGCGTTCACGAATTTCCCACGGTGTGTACGCTAATCACTCCGGCTCTTACGCTAATGACGGCGCATATGTTCACACGCCCTCTAGGGGCATGTTTAACGAAAAGGATTTTAGGCGTGGGGGAAACAGGAATTGCCCTCGCGGATTACAACAAAACTTACTGCTTATAAAATAATTGCCATACTTCTTCAATGAATCTCAGATTAATTATCGTTAACTTTCCCATACAATAAACACAAGAATATTAAGAATTAAATAAACTGACCACTGGAATGCATATTTTCGTCTACAATTTCCAGAATTCTTCTAGCTTCTTTGAATTTAAGGTCTATCATAACTGTAAAATTTTATGTTTCTAATGCTATTATAATTTATTTCTAATGCTATATATAATTTATGTTTCTAATATATGCCAAAAAGAAGCGCAAACCACAGTTATAGAGATAAGAAAACTTAACAATCTTAACCATTAAATTTTGCTCAATTTAGAAATAACAAACTACTTAATGTACTTAACTAAACTTGAACTCTTGTCAGAATCAACGGAAAATCCTTACCAGCCAACTATATGGTACAACTTCATCGCAAATACGAGACAGATAAACTCAACAACGAAGTTCAGAAAGTGAAAACTCGGAAATACGGTATACTGGACCTGTTCCGTACACCAAACTTAAGGAAGAAAACTGTCATTATTACCTTTATTTGGTTCACAAACACGAGTGTCTACGTCGGATTGTCGTACTACGCTCCAGTGCTCGGAGGCGACGAGTTCCTGAACTTTTTTCTGGCTGGTGTGGTGGAACTACCTACTTATTTATTTCTTTGGCCGTCGATGGAGCGGTTGGGACGAAGGTGGACGCTTTGCATGAGCATGGTTGTCGGTGGAGTGGCTTGTCTGACTACTTTTCTGGTACAGCATGGTTAGTTATTTACTATAATTTTCTATAATCTCGTTGTCGTGTAATTTGTAGCATAATATGATGGATCCTAGATGATTAGTAATTTCAATTCCTACGGTATACATGGCTATCTTGAGAAATTCCAGGTGTTAAGACAAGATAATTTTATCCAACTTCACCGCTATCACCATAGGTACGATATTGTCATACCTGCGTAAAGCAACCAAGCGAGGTGGTGGAGTATCAGTACCCGACTGTATAGCGTCAAGCACCTGTCAGATATATTTTTATTAGTTTTTTAGATTTCAGGATTAGCCAGTTTATGTCGAGTAAACGAGAAGCTTCTAAGGGGCCATTATAGCGAAGACCGGCAATGTATTGAAAATCTTTCGGTGGCCGCTGTTATTTTTGAATCTTTCTGGGTCTGGTTGCATACGACGAGACAAAGTACTACTATCACTTTGCAATGCTTCTTTAGAAAAATGTAAAGTTTCCACTTTACACTGGTATATTTGGCTGCAACAAATATCAGCAAAGGTTTTTAGATACTGTTCAACGAGATAAAAAAAAATAACAAGCAATTATGTACTTTGCTTTGCGAAAAAAGATTAAAAATAATATCACAAGTTTTTGCCCACAGCTTCGTCAGTTCATTTAGATATGATCTACACCTCAGGAACGGCACATTTTCTTTGTCTGTAGACTCTTTAACCTTATTTGTACATCTGACAAAATCTACGTAGTGTTTCATGACGATCAGTGTGCTTAGTGTGAGTTTCTGTACCTACTCGAACGTTATAATGTTCACTATGGTTTTAAATGACTACGCTATTGACCCAGCAAGGTCTTAACAGCTTCACCGGACTAGTTCACTATGGTTTGTATGGGATTTTAAGTAGTTACGGCTTAGACGCGTTACAAGTAAATGTAACATGTAGCAAAATATATATTTTGCTTTATTGCTACATGCTATTCTGCTACATGTTACATTTATCTGTTAATATTCTACGTCTTAGCTACTCGACTGATCATCACGAAACTGGAAAAATGATTGATTATAATGGACTGTCTTGTAACAATATTCGTTGAACATTGCAGAAAGTTATATCACTCTAGCATTATACTGCGTGGGTAAAATGGGCATTTCATCATCTTTTGTGGTGCTACCTCTAATGGCTTCGGAACTTTATCCGACTGTTGTTCGAGGATTGGGAATGAGTTTGAGTTCCGTTTTGGGCATGCTCGGACCAATCTTCATACCGCTTGTAAACTATTTAGTAAGTTACATATTTCTATATAAAGTATCCTAATCGCCTTTCGACAAACTACAATAGGGAATTTGCACAAATGTTACTCTTTAGTGTAATATAAAGATATAAAACGTAGATAATATATCAAAAATAAAAAAAAAATATATATACGAGAATGATTGAATTATTGCAAATCAAAAATTGACTTTTTAAAGTTCACGCGAAGCTGCCCTCTGTCTTGAAGTTGCCTATGATTACTATTTACATGCTTTAAAAGTTATATAGGTTTTTTTGGCCGGATTTGAGTCTCTCATGTAGTGGATTTTATATTTTATTCATAATCTTGTGTTTTTTGAATCTATATTTTGTAAATTTGGTGGTGATTTACGTTATTAGTTAGTTATTAGTTAGTTTATTATGCATAAGTGAAGTGAATGGAAAATAATACCACGGAACATGAAATTCTGAGATGCCACAAAAACACCTTGGAAGGTTCTAATAAGGGATCCACCATCTTGTTAGAATACTGACTCACACGACGCTTAATATTGAAGTGATCGTAAGGCGCTTGTAATATTATTGACTGTGTGACAATGGCAGTAATAATCTGAAAGAATAATTGCCAGAAATAAAGTTAAAAAAAAGTTATATACATATTTTAAATTTTATTTAATGAATTATAATAATTTTAGGAATAGATCAATTTTCAATAAGTAAAAATATATGATAAAAAGTGTTGTCACATATTTATTGTTTTATACATAAATGTTCTCCAGATTCTTTTGAATTTCATGGTACATTATCAAACATACCACAAAAACTTAAATAGAGACAAAAGCAGATGAAACTATTTACTAGACCACATTTACCTACCCTAAAATCTAAATTTAGGATGTTGCAAAAAATATTTCGGCGATCCACGAGTAATTATTTAAGAGTTTAAGAATGATTTAAGAGTAATTTAAGAGAGTATTTATTTAGCTACTCACGTAGATTAGAGTCTGTGCTAATAAATCACATCTCTTTTGGTGTTATTACAAAAAAGCTAAACACGTATTGAATACTTGCTGTAAAAACGTTACGATTTAAATGTACCGCGCTCTCTGAATGTTCGCCATCTTGCTGTTTTCTCTCGCTTTGGTTAGGTAAGGTTAGACTTGCGAAGAAAAGATAAAGCGAACTTTCCTCGGGCGAGGGCGTTGCATATTACTAAGCCTTTTTAAAGCAAGTATTGAATACTTGTTTAACTTATTGTAATAACACCGTTTATGTTTAAAATTACGTTCCAATATACATAATTTATGATTAAATTGTTCTGATAAAAACAAAATTCTAATTGAGATTTCTAATAATAAAAATTAGTACTACACACATCATAACTATCGTTACTGCATTATTAACATTTCTCATATTAGTTTCGATACAAATTCCCTAATGTAAGCCAAAATTACCTATATACTGTAGGTCTCTTTCCTAATATGATATCAAACTCATATTTTTTCCTCCAAAAAGTAGTTATACAATGTTTTACTAATGTGTAAGATAATAACTAAAATAAATATATTTTTCAGGGTTCTGATATTATGATCCTACCATTAATCATCATGGGCACTTTATTAGTAGCTGGTGGAATAGCAAGTCTGCTGCTTCCCGAAACACTTAACCAAAATTTACCTCAGACTTTAGAAGATGGAGAAAGAATGGGACTTGATACTGATTTTTGTTGTAAGCCTCCCGTTAAAGAACCCATTCCAACCAAGAAGCAAACCAGCAAGACAACTGAGCACCCTACTTCTAACCACGATAATCCGTTATGTCCTGTTAAAATGGTAGACGTAGAACTAGCGGAAAAGACTACAGAAGTAGACGAGAAACATTGTGAAAAAGTTGAGTTTGTTTTAATTAAATAAATGTTGTTTGGATTAAACTGTTTTTTTATATTAAATGTGTCCAATGCTGTAACATAGTTGATATTCTTTCAAGTTCTAATCCTATGAATTCGCTGCCTTTCATATATTTAATGAGTTATATAGGTTTAGAAGGAAATTTCAAAAACTTTTTTGTATAAATTACTTTTTACCATTTTATAAAAATAATCCTTAAACCTAAGTTTATAAAAAAATTGTTTTCCTGGAAAATAAAATTAACAAAAATTCTAATAACTTATCTGCGGATTTAATTGGAGTTTTTGGCGAGATTTTAGTCTGTCATGTAGTGGATTTTATATATTATTCATAATCATGTTTTACTTGACTCTATATTGTGTAAAATTTGTGGTGTTTTAGGTAATATGGTTCATGTATTCTGCATAAGTGAAGTGAATGCAAAATAATACCACGGAACATGAATTCTGACATGCCACAAAAATTCCCTGTAAAGTTCTAACAAGGGAGTTACCATCTTGTTACAAAATTGAAATAATCGCACGACACTTTACCTGTATATCGATCTTCCAACTTGTTCTGATAATTTTAAACCTAACTTTAATTTTATCAACTCCACACTTGAAGGTATCAGAGCCATTTTTTTATAATTACTCGAAGATTCAAAAAATAAGATATGTCTGCAATATTATAATAGAAGACTTGGTGCTTATGCCTTTATATTAACTTGGACATAGAAGAAAATTAACTAAAGAATATATAAGAATTATCCGTATTGACAACTTTAGTATTGGCAAGCGAAAAGGCTTGAAAATTAAGAAGATAAAAAATATGGTTAAAAATTTACGAAATATTATATAAAAGATTTGGCACTTATGCCTTTATATTAACTTGGACATAGAAGAAAACTGACTAAATAATACACAAGAACTACTTATATTGACAGCTTTAGAATTGGCAGTATGGATTAATTCTTTCGCCTGTCCTTTTGGACGAATACTATTACTGCTATCTGTGGTATTTCTTGATATTTGTCATTAGTGTCACAAATGTGTCACCGCGGCGATTCAATGATAAAAATTATCCACTGAAAAATAAATTATAAATATGGCCTTATCATTTTTACGCACAAATATTGTAAGTCGCCATCTGAAGAGACAGTTTTACCAAAACAAACGGAGCGCTGGATACGTAGTCCTGTAAGTAGAATTGTAATTAATATTTCGTGTTTATGCACATTTGTCGATTCTGGTGGTGAGTACATGAGAAAATTTGAAATTATAAGAAGAATTAATATGAATCTTGTCACTGTTAGCCGCATTGAAGCGTTCCGTTTAGTTATTAGTTTAAAATCCAGCTACTAAGTATCTATTGTTGTAGGAGCGTAAGCCGGGGTAGCAACAACTACTCTTATTCGACGCTATTCTTAGATTTTACCGTCCGATGCAATGTTTTTAAATTGTCATACAAAAAATAGCACTGCCTTCTATAATATTAGATTATAAGGATGTTTATTAAATAAAAAAAATATAAATCTTCCTAGCCCGCAGAATCGTGTATCAAGTGTATCTTTTCTGACTATAATTCTTAATTACTAAATAAACTCAGATGAATAACACCTCCTTTTCTAATTCATGTCATGGTACTGTTACTATTGTATGCTGTTTGACCTCATAGACTGTTGAACTCAAGAGAAATATTTCAATACAATCTGTGAATATCATATCCTTACAAGCTTAATTGCCAAACATGAGTCTGTTTCGTTATTTAAATCTATAAATTAGTCAAGAGACACTAAAAGTTTTTTTGGAAATAATAATCAAAAGTTTTACAAGAGATTCTGATAAATTCCATAGTGACTGCACTTGCTAGTGTTATCGATGGTTTAAAATCATACACATTGAACCTATACGGTCTTATTACAAAAAAGTTAAACACGTGTTGAACTCTTGCTTTAAAAAGGTTACATTATAGACGCACCACGCTCGTGGAATGTTTTGCCATCTTGCTTATCTGTTATTATCATTTTGAGATCGGCGTACTCACGTGTCCTCAATGTTCACGAAGTTTCGCCACGAAGATAGGCTACATAAGCCATCTTCGAGCACACCAACGCCGCTTATAAGTTTAGGGGTCAAAGTGGTCGCCATGGCCGAAACCGGTCGGACCAATCATCTGGTGTCTCACTTTGGTTACATTAGGTTAGACTTGCCAAAAAAGGATAACACAAACTTTTTACGGGTGAGCGAGGTGCATTTCGTATGAAACCTTTTTCAAACCAAGTATTTAACATTTTGTAATAACACCGATAGTGACTGACAATAATACTATTAGATGGATATTCCATTTGGAATGGCTATGATAAGGTTATTATAGGATGAATCATTATATGAATGATGGTGACGTCTGGAAATGACTCCCTGTTCTATACTTCCACCAAAAAAGAATATAATATCTAAATAATTAATAAAATAAATAAAATAATATAATAAATAATTATAAACTATATATATATAACTATAATAATAAACTAAAATAATTATCTATGTTTGTGTATCATGAAGAATAAACCAGATTGAGTTTCTTGTGGGTTCTTCTCAATGAGTAAGTTGTTTTCTGGATGGATGATAGCTCTGATGTACGTAAGAGCTGTCTCGGGACCTAATAATGTGAATAAAGTATTTTTTATATTGACTAGATAAGAGTACCATTGGGTTTTCAATCTATACTAATATTATAAAGAGGTAAAGTTTGTGACGTTGTAGGGGGTAATCTCAGGAACTACCAGTCCGATTTGAAAAATTCTTTCCGTGTTTTATAGCTCATTTATTGAGGAAGGCTATAGGCTATATCATCACATTAATACCAAAAGGAACAGAGCACCAATGAAAAATGTTTCAAAATCGAGTTTTTTTTCTTGGGAGTTTTCGCTGTGTGTTACCCTTAGTTCTAAGTAACTATTCTATGCGGACGAAGTCGCAGGCAGAAGCTAGTATATTATAATTTTAGTTATTACAGTCAAACTATTTATACAACTTCAGTGAAATCGTTATTCATGATATATATTTTATAAAAATTAAACGGCTACACAGTGTAATGAAAATACAAAGTGGAATAATACTGACAAATAATAACATCATTTAGATTGTTCACCAACAGTAAAACAACTCTAATAAGAGATGGTGTTAGGGATGATCGATATTCATCAATGTTGAAGAAACATCGATGTCTAACTGAGAAACATAGATGTTTTGATGTTGATAGCATCAACACATCTATGTTTTGATTTCGATAACATTAACACATCGATTTTTGATTCCGATAACATTAACACATCAATGTATTGATTTTGATAACATCTACACATCGATGTTTTGCTTTTGATAACATCAATGTTATGAGAATAAAATACCGAAATGTCAATATATTCTTTAAGGTCATTTAACGTTGCATGTACTACCTAGAGACTAGATCATTGTCAAATTTAACTCGAAGTAAGTCTTACGAATAGTTATTTCTTCAGATGGCCTTTTTTTCAACGCTGGCGAACTGCTCTGACAGAAGCACCCGATGAAGTTAGTTTTTTTACAGACAATTTTATTTGTTAGCAAAAAAAATGTTTAGAGACATCAATGTTTATCATATATTGATACTTTTAAACCGATGGTAACATATTTTCTAATATCGTTCATCCCTAGATGGTGTCAAATAATGGTACATTAACACTCTGGTGACTCGTGATGAGTTCACTCATGTTTTCATGCTCAAATAATTGATCAATGATGAGTTAAATCGTCATTGCACTTTCGTTACCTATTTCAATTCATGACACCCAAGATGATATAGACTATCGCAAAAACAAGTGATACACAGAGCATCAGTGAAGTAACAGATTTATTTTTTCATAACATTTTTTTTCATTTCAATGTTTGTCAATAAAGGTTTTCTTTAGATATAGCCAGTGATATGACATAGTTTCTGTGTAAAGTTGAACCTCAGAGAAGTTTTAATAATGTGATTTATTCAAAAAAATTATCAATTGGTAAGACTGGAGCTATTTACTCATCCTACTAAAGTGCTATAATCCTAGAGTGCAAATCTGCATTCCTTATTCTAAGATGCCAGACTGCATATTATCTATGATGTGTGTGTTCTGACTATGGTGTTGTTATGTTTGCATGCTAGTTGTAAGTTAGTCTTAACATAATATTGCAAATAAATCCATTTAAATTTTTTTTTTTTTTTTTTAGCATAAATTATCAAATAAATGTATAATACTTTGTGTATATTTTTTAAATGCAGTAATATGCATTCTTAATCATGAGGTATATGGTATTCTTTAATTTTGCTGGGACTGTGGAAAGAAGTTTTGTATGGGAATGTCATGTTTTGTAAATAAATTACATAATTAAATAAAAAAATTAAATAAAATCAATTTCAAGAACATTGTTACTGATTATTATTTTTATTTTGTTTATAGCATGATTTAAAGAATTTGATGACATTTAATTTCTTCACAGACCATGTAATTTTCTTTGGTCTTTTGCTATCTGTATTAATTATTTTCCTCTTAAGAAGTCTACTCCGTTCTATGGATGGATCAATTTCAATTAAAAAATCATACATTTCTTTGCTAACCAGAAACTTTTGCTAAAGTTTTGTAAGCCGTTACAATATTTACATATGACTAAATCTCCATGTCTATTTGAATATTGAAAAATTGCGACTCCGTCCACATGTAACCTGATGTAAAAAAGACAGTGACTAATAAAATCTGAATACAACTGCTATAATTTTTTGCACTAAAATTAAAAAAGTACAGATGCATTAGATATAAATTTTTATTATATGTATAGAAGACGTGCTGTAAATTTCATATTCTGCTAGCAGCAGCCTTCGACTAAATAAACTAATAATCTAAATAAAATAAACTTCTACATTTTGCCAAATAAAATTAACATTTTTTTTTTAAATAAAAAAGATCTTTTTTGCTGTTACTCGTATTCGAACTGGGTTTAGACGGATTTTCGAAGCAGCCAATTTCCATCTGAGTTATTTTTGTTTTGACAGAGGCGGCGAAATTTACCTTTATATTCTTGTTATATTTTTTAATTGCCCGGAAACTCAGTTAAAAAAAGTTTCTTACGATTGAGATCTAGCTAGATCGATTTATCGTCCCCGAAGCCACCTACGTACTAAGTTTCACGGAAATATATGACGCCGTTTCCGAAATCCTGAATATATAACAATATAAGAATATACAAGAATTGCTCATTTAAAAGTATTAGATAGAATACTGATATTTTAGTGAAATTTGATCAAAGTCCATTAATAGCTTTTTTGTGTGTGAAGGAGTAACAAACTCATCCATCCTCAGAAAATATCTCGTTTATAAGTGTTAATAGGATCATCGTTAATTGTATTGCAATTGATTACATTTTTAATTAATAAATTTTTTTATCTATTTACAGAATTCCAGAAATAGGAGAAGATGGAGATAAAACGTTGCTAACAGAAAATGGGTTGCCTGAGTTCAATGATCTCACAATAGAAAAATGCATTGGTACAATAAGCAGGCAGAGTATTGAATATGAGAATGGAATCAGACAAGTTGAGCATGCATCACAAAACTGCAAAAATGCATTTGTCGAAATATTCCAACCTCTTGAGAAGCTCGACACTGAACTCGAGTTGACTTGGGGTATGGCAAAAGCTTTATATTTAGGTAACAGTTCACTAATGCCCACAAAGTCATACATACAAATACATGAACGAGCCCACAAAGCACGATCTACTAAATTCAACAGTGTTCCTATATATCAAGCTGCTGTTGATGAAAAGAATCGTCTCAAGAAACTTACAGATGAAGAGCAAAGGCTTTTAGATAAATATATATTGGAAGGCAAACTTAATGGTTTGGATATCAAAGGTATAAAGAGAGAGAGATTGAACAATTTGCTGTTAGCTTTACAGAAGGAAAGACAAATCTTTCGCGACAAAGTCAGTATGTCGAACAAGTTATTTACGAGCACTATAAACGATAGTAGAATTATGAGAGAATTTCCAGAGAGTTTAATAAAATCAATGTCAGTGAGCAATGATCCTAATAATGGACCATGGAAAATAACCTTACAGCCTCATATATTTGAACCATTTATGCAATATTGCCCTGAAAGGTCATTGCGATGGAATACATGGCAAGCACATGCTCAAAGATGTTCTAATTATGTCAATACAGAATTGGAAACCGCGACGAATTTGGATAACATACGTCGCTTTCGAGCAGAACAAGCTAATTTATTAGGTTACGACACTTATGCTGACATGAGCATGGAAACAAAAATGGCTGGCAGTGTGGAAAATGTCAATAATATACTTGACAGTTTACTTGAGAGTGCGAGGTCTATGCAGGACGTGGAGTTAGAATTACTTCAGCGTTTCGCCAAAGAGAGAGGGTTTGACGAAAAATTACAATGGTGGGATATACCATACTGGCAACGGAAGCAAAAATGGTCATTGTATAATTTCGATGAAGAAAAAATACGGGAATATTTCCCATTGCCAAGAGTTATCACAAGCTTGTTCAATTTATGCAGTACACTCTTCAAGATACAGATAGTTGAGCGGTCGGGAGTTCACACTTGGCATAAAGACGTCAAGTTTTATGATGTTTATGACAATTCGAGCAACAGCCCAATCGCAGGATTCTATTTGGACCCGTATGCGCGTAAAGACCAAAAGATACGAGTGTACGATGACGCCGGTTGGCATATATCGATACGTAACAAATGCAGTTCCACGTCTACGCTGCCTTTATCTGCATTAATATTCAATTTCCAAGCTCCTGTAGAAGGAATACCATCGTTATTGTCATTCAATGAAGTCGGTGTACTATTCCAAAGGTTCGGGCATTCTTTACGCCATTTGCTGACTAAAGCGAACTATTCCGAAGTTGCTGGTTTGTCGAACGTTGAATGGGATGCGGCAGAAGTATGCGGCCAGGTTATGACCCACTGGCTTTACGATCCTCACACGATAAGAGCTATCAGTGGCCACTATAGTACCGACGAGCCATTACAGGATGAGATTGTAAAGAATTTACAAAACGTCCGGGGTCATATGGCTGGGTATAATCTATGCAAGGAATTATACCTGTCGAAGCTTGATTTAGAGTTGCATTCGAAGAAGGCGTTCTGGAGGGATATTGTGAGGGAATTGTGGCCTAAGTACCATTCGTTGCCATTTGATAAATATGATTCCCATCCGTTGTCGTTTACTAAAATAATATCAGAGGAATGGGGTGCGGCCTACTACTGTCGTTTGTGGTCGAGGATGATTGCAGCGGACCTGTACAGTGCTTTTGAGGAAGCGAGGACAGGTGATCAAGATGTACTATCTGTTGGGAAGAGATATAGGGATACTTTCTTGGCTGTCGGTGGGAGTTGTCATCCAAGTGAAGTGTTCAGACGATTTAGGGGAAGAGATCCGTCGCCGCATGCCTTATTGAAAAATTTGGGCCTACCAAAGGACGTTATAGAAGAATAAAGTGTTATAAACTGGATGTGGTTGTACCGATATTTGGAGTCATACACTTTATTTGGGTGTTATCGCGTTTTAATAATTTCAATTACATCCTTTCAAAATATGCTTAGGATATGAAGTATTGAATCGAAAACTTCGATTTTCTAATATATTGTTGTATCATTTATGAAAAGTAAATCTAGCATTTGTAATATAATAATTTATATTCCTATTAAATATAATAGTTTTTATTTTATTTGCAAATTATTTATGGATTCATCAAACCGTTTCCTACAAACATTGTATACAACTAAAAGTATTTGGTTCTTTGGCTCGGTTTATCTCCGAATTAGCTTAACCGATTCTTGGGCGACATTTATTTACATGTAGAAAACTTATATTTGTTGTTATCTATGCTACATATCATCTGTAGAAATTAAGCAGTGACAGAGCCAACTTAAAATCGCTAAGAGTTACGGATTACGTAGTTGTGAAAAAAATAAAATAAAAGATCATACAATTTTATTAAGATACCTTGGTGATACGAAACGGCAACATCATTTACATGTCAACGAAGTCACCTGAATCTCTAATTGACGCTCTAATTTAGTAAAACAATACAAGTAAATCTTATAATTGTATCGTTACCCTTCAAAATGAGCTCAATTCAATTAAATCCATATAGCATGTTTCATTTTTTTTAAGAGTTCCAGTTTTTATACATCCAGAACGAAGTTAAAATTTTAGCGTCCATGTGGTTTTTAGTTTTTATAACCATCATTTGTTACATGTAAAAAATTTGAAGATCCCGAAAAATAACCTAAACTATTAGGTACGGCTAAAGTCTGATTTAGCTTTTTTGAAATTTAACGTACTCAATAGATCAATTGCATATAAATATTTTTAATCGGAATCAGGATTCTGTTCCCAGGCTCGTTCCATATCGTAAATATCCTTTTTTATTTTCTCATCCTCTGGCAGTAACTTCGATGCAGCTTTCATTTCATCAATAGCCTTATTCAGGTATCCCAAACGCGCAAGTGCAGCCGCGCGGCGAGCTATGCACTTAGCGCGACTTCGTCTGTTACTCTCGCACGGCGGTTTTATAAGATCGATAGCGGTTGAACAGTCGTTCACCTGTGTATACACGGTTAAAATTTAAAAAAAAACCCTGTTTAATAACACTAGTGGCCTCTAGTCTTTTTTAATCGATACATAATCGCACTACAGCAAATATTTATACCATACAATCTATATCTATGAATGTTATGTTCATATTTTTAAATCTCCGCATAAATTACTTGGTACGGAAACTACTATAAAAGCTTAGAAAATTGTCCAATTATACAGTTGTTGTCAGGCAGCAAATAAATTTAACGACTATAAAAAAAGAAACGAGCAAATTCACTCGTGAATACGAAATTATGGTTTTCTCTATATTATAAAAAAAATCTAAAGTTGTCTCTCTCGCGCTCTGTTGAATCTTACGAGTAAATGGGATAGAAATAGATTTCTTCTATAATATTCTTCAAATGTCTGACAGCATGCCCATACACATCTAAGACTGATCTACGTTGTATTCAAATTTATACAAACGAAATTGAAAGCAAGTTCCTCCGTCTAATAGATGGAGCATTTTACGTAAAGCCGAAAGCGAAGAACTGGCGAGGTTCTAAATTTCGTTCATACTCAGCAAAATTGGATTTCTAGTAGGTGTGAATGTGACACATGTTTTTTTCTAACATGTTTATTTGTCATGTTATGGGCTTTGTTGGAGGTTTTTGAAATTTAACAATTTATAAAATAATAAGCGCAGCGTTGAAAAAAATTAATTGCTCTGTTTGAAAATAATGTGAAATTTCAAGAAATCTGTTTTTAATGTACAAAAATGGAAGTAAAATATTCAAAACGAAATTATAGTAACTTGGCCGAACATTTTTTGTATCCAAACATAGCTTAAAGTATACTTATAATATACTAGAACAAATATGTATAACAAAAAATTTGTGTATTCATATTCATACCTACTAGAAGTACTTACAATAGGGTTGAATATTAACGAATTTCAGAACCTCACATTTTTTCGTTGTCCGTTTCATATAAAGTGTCCGAAATGTTATGTTCTTATTTCCGTCTCGGGTTTAAAAGCCTGATTTATGATTTGAAAGAAGTTACGTTTGATTTAATATACATACTTACACACTTATTAAAATTTCCCAAAGCAAAATGCGTCGCCGATCTGTTCGCAAAAAGGCTAGGTAGTTTATCAGACAACGTAATGCCATGAGTATATGCGCTTATAGCCCCTAAGAAGTTCCCATTGCGAAAAAATTCATCTCCCTTCTCTTTACACCATTGAGGATCTTGCTCTTCGGGTCGAAGGTCCTCTGATACGAATCCTGTTAATGATAGTTCAAATAAGATTTTACGCTGTTATAACATAGAGAATTAAATATCATATGAAATTTAGAGGAAAACAACGATACAATAATAAAAGGAATTGGTTTTTCGTAACGTGACTTTGAGTATAAAGAACGTGAGGTGATATCCATTTCACACGTTTTAACATACCTATTGATTGCTTGTTTGCACATTACGAACACCGGCCAAACATCTTCATTAGTTAATAATGAATAAGAAGGATCACAATAGTTTGTTATACACTATTCAGGAGTATCACGAGTTTCAATCACAAATTTTATTAAAAAATTTAATTAGAATACTATATACCTGTAGCTCGTCTTGCCAATGTAACGTTCTTTAGCCATGTTTGTTCCTCATCTGCCGTAGATTCCCTACTTGGCGTCGGAAATGTTCTTGGAGTGTGCTTAATCTGCAATTCTGCGGATTCCCTCAATTTTGGTAACACCCGCTTTGAAGTTTCTTCTTTTTTCTTATCTATATATTCTGATTTTACAGGTGTCTTCAAATTTTTTCCTGGATCAGACTTTTTTACCTGCACTTTGGGCTTAACGACGTTTGTTTTAGCATTTTCATCATCTTCGGATGATGGTAATTCAATTATTTTCACTCCCGACTTTTCTGTAATTTTCGGCTTTACGATATCCTGAGTTTGCACCCGCCATTCTTCTAAAGCGTCCATAGCTTTTTTCCTCTGATCATCTCTTCTTGAATCCATTAATGTGTGCTGCTGATTATCTATTTCCATTGCTTGTTGTACAGTAAATCTATCCATTTGACTTTTCCTTATACCTCGATCTTCAGATTCCTTTTTAGCCTCCTCTTGGCTTTTCTGGTAAATTTGTTCTTTACATTTAATTCTTTCATCTTTGCTCAATTCTTTTTCCAAACGGTCCCAGTCGATTTCTTCTCTTTTTACTAAATCAAAAGTGATTAAATCGTCTTTAACTGTACACTTACTTTTCTTGTTTTCGACATCATGTAAAAGGAAGACTTCAAAAAAGAATGGACTGTAGTGTACTTTAACGTAAGAGTCAGTTGTAAATATATCAACTTTTTCGTGATTCACAAGATTAACTGGTATTCTTATATGAATTGTTGTAGCTGTTTGTGTCCAAGTAAAATCTTTCACTATTATCGGCATTATTATTGCGTTATTTAAATGCTATAAATGCAGATATCTTGTTTATCTGTTACCATGGAAACACAAGAGACGTCAGACGAAATCAATGCGCACATAAAGAACTGTATCAGTAAACAATAATGGCGCACACGGATATTTAAACATTTAATTTAATTTAACATTTAAAATTTAGCGCTCAGCATGCTCTAATTTTTAAGAGACCATAGACAATATAGACTTGCATCATTCTCCACGTTTTTGTTATACGAGCACATTTATTTATTATGGAAATTGGTCGCAGAATTACATTTTAATTATCATCATAATATAAATAATTATTAGTAAATATATTACATAATATTTATCTAAAATCTATTTTTTATAGTGTCTTGAAGTATCACGATATCATATATTGCCAATGTAAATCAATGTTTGCTGAAAACTTCACTGTCTATGGATATTTAATGAAGACATATATACATACAAATACTAAAAATTATCGACGCAGACTGTGACGTAGACTAAAAAACAGTGCCACTGAGTCAAAGGAATACATACAAAAAAACAAAGATAGAGAGAAGTTGCATCGCAGGATCCTCTAGATGGCGTATTACTGAAAACGTATAAATTTATGTACTTGATTAAAATTAAATTCTACGATAGATTTGCTATATAATACGGTATTTTCCACATCGTTTTTATGCGGACAATATTTTTTTACAAAATTAAAACGAAAGTAATCTTTTATTATTATTCTTTCACACGTGGGACGGCTGCTTTATATTGTCATTTCATAGTATATTCTATCTCTGTCTAAGATTCTGTTTCTTCAATAAACAATACCGTACAAGCCAAGAATAAATAAATAGGTGATAATGATAAGCCATTTACTCGACGACATTGTGTAAGTAAATTCACATTGTACGCGTATCTGGGTGAGCACTTAGCGTTTATAAAGTATAATTGTAGAAGAACACGTGAACACTTTTGTATCTATTTTTATTTTACAATATATAGGGCAGTGCAAGTGATGGCGCCAATAATTCAAACCGGTGAGTTATGTTGTATTTAAAAACGGTTGTTTGTCGTTAGTCCGGTGAAGCTGTCAAGGCCTTGCAAGGCCAATAGCGTCAGTTCGAAAAAAAAAAATGTTGTTCGACGTTGATTACACAGAATTGAGTACTTGTAGATATTTTCTAACAAATACCTACTTTAATTTACTAACATATAACTAATATTATCCTATACTATATTAACATTATAAAACTGAAGGGTTTATTTGCCTAAACACGATAGTGAGGAACTACTGGTCCGATTTCAGTGTCAGATAGTTCATTTTTTTTATTTTATATTATTTAGCAGGCAAACGGACAGGCGGCTCACCTGATGATAAGTGATCACCGCCGTCCATAGACACCAGCAACACCAGAGGAGTTGCAAGTGCGTTGCCAGCCTGTGTATGGGGGAATGGAGGAAGGGAGAGAAGAGGGAAGTGGAAGGGAGAGGACAAGCGAGGGGAAGGGGGAAGTGGATCTCCGGCACTCTCACTGACTGAACGAAACGCAATAATGCAAGCACTGTTACTTTACGTCGGTTTTCTGTGATAGGGTGGTACTACCCCGGACGAGCCGACACATTCATGCTGAAACCAGTTATAGCTTCAACGTGGCTCTACCACTACAAGAAAGGCTATTATATACTATATATCATCACATTTTTTTCCTTTCTGAGAGCTTCTGCTGTATATTGTCGTTAGCCCAAAGTAACTATTCCATGCGGACGAAGTCGCGGGCAGGTGCATGTTATATATATGTTTATTGTTCATTTTTTCTCGATAATTTGTGATATCTACTCCCAGTTAAAATGATTTATTGTGACATAGAAGGTCAGTGTAAGATAATAGCTACTATATGAAAAAAAATTCTTTACAAGAAAGTTATAAATATTTTTTTAATTGTTACTTGATTATAAAATAATCCTACTATTTGTAATTGAAATCGATAATAGCTCAGTGATAGCGTACTAGGACACCGCTTCGTTCCACGCAATCTTTCAATTGTAGCGTTCGCGTGGAATAGATGGGCTAACACTAACATGCAGCGGAAGCTCTCTCAAGGAAAAAAAAACGATTTTTAAATATTCTTCATTGGTGCTCCGCTCCTAATGGTCCTAGCGTGATGATATATAGACTATATGATCCATGATATATATCCTCGATAAATTAGCTATATTACATTGAAAAAATGTTTCAAATCGGACCAGTAGTTCCTGAGTTTACCCCCTACAACGTTACAAACTCACAAACTTTACCTCTATAATATTATTAGTGTAGAGTAGTATAGATTAACCTAATATAGCTACTAGGTATGTATATAGCTATCTAAAATATATGTAATAAAATGACACAGATAATTTTGTGTCGAGTATTGATACAGCAAACACAAGATCGATATTTTTTTTTTCATTAACATGGGGAAATCCCTATCGGATACGCTACCCTCCCGGAGGAGAAGGTAGGTTATGTCCGATTCGCACGGACTAAAACCCGACAGTGTACCGTCCGCCGCATGGTAGGGCCAGCCAGGGTTCGAGCATGCTCACTGACCTGATAAACTGCCCCTGCGGCAGCCTGGCGAATGAACGCCAGGCTTCGCCCTACTATAGAAGATCGATATTCCACTAATACCAATCAATCTATCATCGTAACTTTAATCAACATTACCGTAGACACACCGAAATCAGTTCTGTCTATTTCATAGGCCTATAACAAAGGACCATTAAAGATCGACAGGTTAACTGTGATGTTCCGTTAAAGTGTCAAAAATGGTAACATATGTATTTCTATGTTGTGAACATTCGTCGATGAGTTAGATCCTATTTTTTTTTCTCGAAATGACTACGCTATTGACCCAGCAAGGTCTTAACAGCTTCAGCGGACTACCAAAGCGAGCGCTTAAGGCATTCAGCCGATTTCATTTTAGCAACCAGCTCAATGGTGCGCGGCACACCTCTGCTTGGCTGTTGCCTGCTGCATGCAAAATCGCGACCAATCTTAGCTAACCTAGCTAACTATTCATATATGTATGAGTTGTTGAAACGTATATATGTACCAAGCATACACGGCTCAACAACTCCTCCATATATTTATTATTGGAAAATTGAGTTTTTCAGTTCGATAAGGGAAAAAAAGTAAACCCTTTCACTTTCATGTGTAAGCGTGTAGGCGTGCACGTGTGTGGGGGTGATCGTGTAGTGTTGTAGGAGTGATGTATATTTGTGTGTCAACGTATCGCGCAAGCAACGCACTTAAGAGCTCCCTACCGAGGGATCGAACCTAGGCTTAAGCCGCTGCCGTGGGAGGCCCAATCGAGTGGTTAGATCCTACCATTTCTATTCTAACTCAGTAGCAACGGGCTAGGTTAGGATAGGTTGGAATTGTAATAAAAGTGAATGCAACTTGGTAACCGAAAGTGTAATATCGCATAAGCAAAACTGTGATATCAATTATTATGTATTTCATTTAATCTAATATTTGTTTTGGTTTTTTTCATTTAATTTAATAATTTGCTTTAGCATATATATAATACCTCGTAAATACTTATAAATAAAATTGCAATTATATAGAGTCTATTACTTAAAAATGCATGTTATGGACTATCCTTGTGTAAATCTTGTTAGTGCTTCAAATAAATGGTATAAATTAAGCAGATAAGCTAATATTCTCATACAATAACTTACGAATACTGCCATGGTAAGATTAACTATTTCTCTCATTTTTCCAGTTCTGGGAGACATAAAACCCGACCAACTGGGAATAACTTTAACCCACGAACATCTGGCAATAGATTTCAAACATTTCTACACTTTACCACCCAACCAGCTGAAAGACCAATTCAGTATACCCACCATACAAAATATCGGCTACCTGAGACAATATCCTTATGGTTTGAAATGGAATCTAACATTGAATGATGAAGACGCGAGGAAGGCGGTTGAACATGACGTTTCCGAATATAAACGCTTCGGGGGAGGTAAATATTGTTTTATTTAAGTAAATATTGGATTATGTAATTTCTATCGATAATCAGAGATACACATGCGTTTTAACAAAAGTTTAAATAAGTTCTCTTGAAGAATATTGAACTATAGTTACCTAGAAAAACTTCGGCAGAGAGTTCAATCCATAATTAGACAGTTTTCTAAAGGATACTCCTCTGAAAGTAGACTCTTTGGTTATTATTAAAAAAGTTAAATACGTATTAAATACTTTCTTTATAAAAGTTTGTGTACTTACGTATTAAATACACAGCGCTCGCCGAACATTCGACATCTTGCTCTTTTGTCTCTGTTTGGTTAGGTTAGGTTTGAATCGCGAAAAAGGATAACACGAGCTTGCCGTGCAGTGGTCGGTGAACGCGGTGCATTTAATACTTAAGAACCCAAACTTTTTTAAAGCAAGTATTCAATACGTATTTAACTTTTTTGTAACAACTCGGTAGGTAGCCGTTTAGGTTGCAAAATGTGTGGATGAACTTCATGGTAATCATTCTTGAGACCTCAATCAATTACAAATAATTACAAACACAAATGCTAGAATAGTAACAAAATAAATAACGTGTAGCAGAATGAGTAATTACAGAATATTAATTTTTCATAGCTCAGTTGTGGAGGAGACAAATTAAACGAGATTGAATCTGATATATTAATTATTTCACATCGCCAGGCACTATCGTGGATAATTCTTGTGACGGCTTACAACGTGATATACCGTTCTACAAAAAACTATCAAATGGAACGGGTGTTCACATTGTGGCCGGGACCGGTTATTATATAGCAGATGTACAGAGCAGCACAGTGCTGGCGAAAAGCAAGGAGGATATCTACAATCATATGCTGGAAGAGATGACAGTGGGCTGTGTTGAAGACAAGAACGTTAAAGCTGGTTTTATGGGCGAAATAGCGAGCGTATGGCCTTTGAAAGGTAAGTGTGATGTATAATTGAAAATGCGTCAAATTATACCCGCGTAAACCTAATTTGACATAACACTAATCTATATAGTTGATTTATGTATACTTCTCAAAATCTAGTGAAAAAGTTTTTATTCGTTACGAGTGCATCGGTTGTTTATTTTAGCAACACTTTATGACGTTTCAAAATACGATGTGTTATTTTGAATGTGCAAATATCATTCAACAATTTTGTTTTTTTTTTCTCGAAATGACTACGCTATTGACCCATCAAGGTCTTAACAGCTTCACCGGACTACTAAGGCGAGCGCTTAAGGCACTCAGCGATTTTATTATGGCAACCAGCTCAAGGGTGCACGGCACACCTCGGCTAGGCTGTTGCCTGTTGCATGCAAAATCACGACCTATCTTAGCTAACCTAGCTAACTATTCATATATGTGTGAGTTGTTGAACCGTATATGTGTACCAAGCATACACGCCTCAACAACTGTTCCATATATTTATTATCGGAAAATTGAGAGTTTTTCAGTTTGATAAGGAAAAAAAGTAAACCCTTCTACTTTCATGTGTAAGCGTGTAGGCGTGCACGTGTGTGGGGGTGATCGTGTAGTGTTGTAGCGGTGATGTATATTTGTGTGTCACCGTATCACGCAAGCAACGCACTCAAGGGCTCCTTACCGAGGGATCGAACCTAGGCTTGAGCCGCTGCCGTGGGAGGCCTAATCGGGTGTGCGGAAGCGAAATTAACCCCCAGACCACGGCGGCGTGATCTGTGGTTACGCGGGCGTGGGCGTGAACACGCTCTGTTTCGAGGGACAGGCTGGTACTGATCGTTCGCTGACGTGATTGAATCAGGAGGGTCGGTAAAAATGTGTCGCGGACGTCTTTTATAACGCGCAGCGTTAAGTACGGGTTCATAGTTTGCGGCGGATAGCACTAACGGACTGGGATGATTCGTGGCTTTTTCAAAATAGCTAATCGTAAGTGATTTTACGTACGCCCAGATAGAAGGGATCTGGACATATGCACAAAAACGGGGCAGCTATATATCATCACGGGACGGATACACGTCTTATACAAAGTGAGCTTGTGTCTGAGGGACATCTTACTATTACGACAAAGCAACGGTTCGGCTGAGTGCCTTAAGCGCTCGCCTTAGTAGTCCGGTGAAGCTGTAAAGACCTTGCTAGGTCAATAGCGTAGTCAGTTCGAGAAAAAAAAAAAAAGACAAAGCAACGGATGGACGCGACCCAAGACCATAGCGGCTTTGTTTCGCACTCTGTCTATATGTGAATTGAACTTTAAATGTTTATCTAATTAACAATTTTGTGTTGTTCACAAAGATATATTTAACAATAGACTAACAAAACGTAAGATAAAAATCATACTACAATATGTAGGTACTCCATACGAGACGTTTCAACTTGGTCCATGAGGGTGACATTCAGATACTTATTTTCGATAACTCTATAATGTTTGTTTATATTATTTAATATTAATATATAATAATAATATTGAGGAGTTTTTGGCGGGATTTTAGTCAGTCATGTGATTTTATATTTTACTCATAATCTTGTGTTATTTGACTCTATATTATGTAAATTTGGTGGTGTTTTACGTAATATAGTTAGTATATTGTACATAAGTGAAGTGAATGGAAAATTATACCACAGAGCATGAAATTCTGAGTTACCACAAGAACTCCCTGCAAGGTACTAACAAGGGATCCACCATCTTGTTAGAATATTGATTCACACGACGCTTAATATTGAAATGATCGTACGACGCTTGTAATATTATTGACTACGTGACAATGGCAGTAATAATCTGAAAGATTCATTGCCAAAAATAAAGTTAAATAATAATATTAATAAGATATATTCTATAATATAAAGTTTAAGCTATGTTGAGAGTCTAATAAAAAAATACTTACAAATTTGTGTTGTACATTTTACAAATTGTAGATTTTGAACGCAAAGCCATAATCGCCGCCGGTGAAGTTCAGCAGCAGATCGGATGTGGTGTCAGTTTCCACCCACACCGTGAGATCGAAGCCCCTTTTGAGATCATTCGTCTGTATCTCGAAGCTGGTGGAAGTGCAGACAAAGCCGTCATGTCACATCTCGACCGTAAGTATATATACTTTATTTACAAATCTTGTATATACCAAAATTAAATTATAGAGTTATTATTAATATTGTTGTTTGTTCTTATTACTGTTATACATATATAAACTAGCAGATCCGGTGAATGTTGTCTCACCCTGATAATAGAAAAACCTTGACGTCATATACCTAAACCTTCTTCATGAATCACTTTATTTACTAGTGAAAACCGCATGAAAAACCGTTTAGTAATTTTTAAGTTTATTGCGAACAAATAGACTTAAATAGAAATAGAATTGTTAAATCTGTTGTTGTGCATGTATCACTTGAAAACTACTCGACAGATTTTAGTTTTATTCAGGGACTTGGATTTTATATATAAAAATATCGCAATAGCTTCATTTAACACATAAACGTACAAATCAAGTTATACCTATGTATCTAAACATTTTAATGATGGCCATAACGTTCCAATTCTTTTTTTTTTCAAACTGACTATGCTATTGGCCTTGCAAGGCTATTACAGATTCACCGGACTTACACGGAGTACTGCGTTCCAATTCTATCAAGATCTTTGCCATCAAAAACAAGGGCAATACTAATTTCTTTAATATACAGGTACGTTATTGAAGAACGAGAAGCTATTGGAATTCTCTGAACTAGGCACGTACTGCCAGTTTGATCTTTTCGGTGTTGAAGTATCATATTACCAACTATGTCCGACCACCGATATGCCATCAGATGGACAGCGTCTCGACAAGATCAAACTCCTAGTGGACGAAGGCAAGGCGGACAAGATTTTGATGTCTCATGATATTCATACTAAACACAGACTGGTAAGTAACTGGAAACTATAGTCCTTGCCAAAGTTTTTGAACGCTCTGTATATAGATATGACATAAACTTAGTTATAAACTAGTGAACGTGACTAGGGATGATCGATATTCATCGATGTTGAAGAAACATCGATGTTTAGCTGAAAAATATTGATGTTTTGACATCGATGTTTGGATGTCGATAACATCGACACATCGATGTTTTGTTTTCGATAACATCGACGGTATGAATATATTCTTTAGGGCTATCTAACGTTGCATGTACTAGCTAGATACTAGATCACTACAAATTTGTAAGCCGTACGAATAGTTATTTCTATGGATGACTTTTTTTTCTTTGCTGACTATGGAAAGCACCCGATAAAGTTAGTTTTTTACAGACAATTTCAATTGTTGGCAAAAACATTGATGTTTTCATACATCTATGTTGTCGTACGCGGATGAAGTCGCGGGTGCAGCTACTAATATTATAAAGAGGTAAACTTTGTGACATTGTAGCGGTAATCTGAGAAACTACCGGTCTGATTTGAAAAATTCTTTCATTGTTATATAACTCATTTATCGAGAAAGGTTAATGCAGTGGCGGATTTTCAGTCGTGGCCGCTCTAGGTCCCAGGCAATGTAGTAAGTACCAGCCACCCCTGTGTCAGTGAATTTTTTGTCACTATTGGTCGCCTCTAATATCTGGACGCCCTAGGCACAGGCCTTCTGGGCCTTAGGGAAAATCCGCCACTGGGTTATAGGTTATATATCATTACGCTAAGACCAATAGGACCGAAGCACCAATAAAGAATATTTCTAAATCGTGGTTTTTTTTCTTCTTGAGAGCTTTCGCCGCGTGTTAGCATTAACTCAAAGTAACTATTCCACGTAGACAAAGTCGCGGATGCAGATAGTTCTCTATAAGTAGAAACGGTCCTACGATTCCAAGTTTGTGCCTACATTTATTATCTCTTTGCAGACACACTTTGGTGGGCACGGGTATTCCCACATCATAAACAACGTTCTACCTAGAATGAAGATCAAAGGAATCTCTGATAGAGTCATTGATCAGATCACCACGGAGAATCCAGCAAAATGGCTTTCTATGGACACTTAATATCTTCGATTTTTATTGTCATTATTTAAAGCAATCAAACTAATATTAATGATTCAATGTTTATTTACAGTATATATAAAATAAATATACTTCTTTAAATTTTGTATCACTTAAGACAATTATTTTCCAATGCATATGATAGATAAGTAATCTAGAAAACAAAAAAAAATCTCCACAATGTATACAAAAATTAATTTAAATTAATAATTATGAAACATGAGGCGTATAAAATCAAAGGAATTTGCAAAATCTGTCTCTGTAGATAGTATATGAAAGTATGGCGCAGGGAAAATACGGAATTAATGTATAAACACGCACATTTTTTTTAATAATCTTATCAAATTACATCGGTTTAAATTCATCCAAATATGATAGTAAAATATTCATTAATGTTCATTAGTTCATTTTGTTTTTATACGACTCATATTTACCCTTTCATATTTTCATTTAACACATCACTAACCGGTCAACTCAAATAATTAATTAAAGACCAAACATCATTGTTAAAGACTACGATGAGAAAAAGCGGCTTATCTCAATCTTCATTGCTAATAAAAGGCACTGGTTAGCTTATAATGTGGCAACAAATAATATCTCAACCTACAATGAGCCAGTTTTCTCTGCTATTCTATAATCAAGTACTAATAACAATTATATAATACTACTGTATTGCTCAATTTAAGACCGTTCAGGATCCTATAGTACAGAAAACAATAAACATACATTTTCCTATTGACACTGGCCAATATTTCTACGGAGCAACGAAAAACATACATTTTAATAGAGATGAGGGACTTCAATCAGTGACGTCGATAAAAAATAACTTTTATATACGCTTACATATTTATCGACCATTTTATTATTGTAATTAATAGGTACCACCATATTAAACGCTACAAAACCTTTCATGTTGTACCTTATTATGTGTAAATTTAATTTTAGTATTTCTATGTCATTAAAAGGGTTGTTGGTAGAAATATTATACGAAACAAAACGTTTAATATGAGGATCATTAGATATTTTAACAATAATCTCTTTAACGGAAAATCAACTGTATTATTTTAGTACATTTTAAATAACTTATAATAATAATATTTAATCAGCATGTATTTATTACTTTGGGCGTTACAACCATTTCTTCTAATTATCGCAACATCTTGTAGTAGGTTACTATAGCAAAATATATAAATAAAATAAAAATATCCTTAATGAAACAACACTTTGGTATATCAATTGTTATGATGTTTGTTGATACAGTATTGAAATTGAATAATCTTACATAATTTAACATGCATTTCTATGATACATGTATCATAAATAAATTTAACTGATTTCATAGGACGATATAGCTGGCTTCAAAGATTAATTGTTGAGGAGATCTAATTACTTCATTTGTTTTATTATTATTTCGAGCTTTATTATCTAGAAGATTCTAGAAGCTTTATTATCTAGATGTACAGGTTATAATTGCTTGCAATACGTACAACATGCAAGAAATTACGATCTAGAAATGGCAACTTAAAACATAAGTGTTTCAAACACTTTTATTTAATTAGATATATGTATAGCTTTTACAAATGATTCACTCATCAAAGTTACATCGCAATGGAATGTATGGCTTAAGAACTGTCATGATACTAACGAATAAAATTTAATTTTCGGTTTATTCATATTTATAAGATATATGTTATCGCATGTTGGTCAAGGAACAACGAATATGTAGTATAGTCTGTTGAATATTTAAACAGTCCAAATAAAATTCAGTATTATTAAATAAAACGCTATGTTAAAATTTTTAAAAATAAAAATAAACGTACACATTTCTAAATATATTTATTTATTTACAATTTTATAATTTAGCTGTCATAATTCTTCATGGAATCTATTTGTCAACCAATCTTCTAGTAGTTTATTACTGCCATTGTCGAGTAGGTAATGACATTACAAGTTTCTTGTAATCATTTCAATAAGCTAATAAAACGGTGGCTCGCTTGTTAGAACTTTCTAGGGAGTTTTTGTGCAAATCAGAATCCATGCTCAATAGTATTATTTCCCATCCAATTTACTTGTGCACAATTTTATCACTATATTACGTAAAACACCACGAATACTACAAAATATAGAGCCAAATAATGCGGGATTACGAATAAAATATAAAATCCGCTACATGACACTCCGAGATCCAGCCAAAGACTCCTCGTTGAAACTTTAGTCACAACTATCAAAATATAGTCAAATGCCTTGACGGAAAATTTTATTTTTTGTCGTGTTTTGTAACGCTTTTCTCAGAATCTTGGATATTGTTGAATACGAACCTGTCCATTCTTGTATACAACAAGTAAATGTTACCTAATGATGTCATAGTGAATATCGATATCTATAAAAAACAAACTGCCGCTCATCTCTATTACTGAACGTAAAATAATAATAATGATGTGATAAATGAAAAATGAAAGGGAGGGTTAATCGTCTAGATCTAAGTTCTGGAGTTCCTCGTCCAGGTCTTCGTCGAGGAAGAGGTTCTCGTTGATCGGTACAGGTGCGGAACTATCGTCACCGTTCACCAAAGTCGGAGAATCCGATGTTTCCAGGTGTTGGAGCCGATCAGAGTTTGCTTTCGTTCCCGTGTCATCCACCTAGATATATAAATTTATTTTTAAACTGACTTATACGTAACGACATTACGTAACGTCGAAAATAAAAATCAGTTATATTTTAGAATTTCGCATCTTATAATGATAAAACGAAATCAGTTACGACTGAAGATTAGAGATGGCGATCTGAAACCGATTATTAATCGGTATTAAACATCGAATCGATCCTGAAACGATCCCTACACTATACAATGGTGATCCGATTTTTTCTACATATCTACATAAAAATAAATCCATACAATAATTTTTAAAAAAGAAAAATAAACGCTCATAAAAAAAGTAAAGAGATCTGTTTATTGTTTTTTATATAATCGATAAACTAGACCTCAATTTATTTATAAATTGATTCCACAGACCACGGTTCGGATTTATTTAAGAATCGATTTGTTTTGCAAAGAATTGTCATCCTTACTGAAGATAGCAATCAAACACCCGCAGTTTCTCGTCAATTTTATAGAGTTTAGAAATAAGGAGAACCATCTCTGTGTATGAAATAGTGTCCATCTTAATGCTTTAAATTAGGGTGGCGCTACACTAGCAACAGGGTTTATTATTGTTCAATTATTTCAACAAGTTTTATAAAAGTAAACACTCAAAAATCACTAAACGTATTATTTAAAGTTCACAAAAATTCTATCACACTCCACGTTTTCTTACAACAGCTAGTTCAGGTTATATTTATAAATTTATTTAGGACTATAGATAATCTTTGCCTATACTAGCGCTATTTTGGAGTATGTTGGAACTATTATTTGGTGCTTGAGTTGAATACTTTTAACATGTCGCCCATATGAGATTATTCTCTTTATCTCTACCCTCCATAGTCGAGTGAAAAAGAATCGAACCTAAATTCACTTCCAATTCATTCATTCATTCGATCTTTTTAACGCGAACATGACAACGTTTGCTCCTAGTCGCCGATTGGAAGAAAACAACATCCACTCAAGAATCATTCAATATTTTTTTTATGTCATAGGAGGCTAACGAACAGTTGGGTCACCTGATATTAAGTGATCACCACCGTCCATAGACACTTGCAACACCAGGGGAGTGGCAAGTGCGTTGCCAGCCTGCGTTCAGAATGGGGAAAGAAGGGAAGAGGAGAGGGGGAAGGTGAAGAGAGATGGGCCTCCGGCGTACTCACTGACCGAACAAAACGCAACAATGCAAGCACTGTTACTTCACGTCGATTTTCTATGAGAGGGTGGTGTTACCCCGGGCGTGCCGACCCATTCATACTGAAGCCAGTAATAGCTTCAGTGTGGCTATACCACCTATAATACCAATACCATACATTCTTTCTTTTGTGAAAATGTCAACTAAGTACTCCATTACTGTTACCATTTGTGTTTCAAATTACTCTTTTTTTAAATCACGATTCGATTTATTCCATGCGCTAATATATATATTACACGTTTTCACTATATGAGCTTTATCCAATTAATTTGAACGTAGACTATTATATATTATTTACAATATGGGACCTCGTGAATCCTTAAAGACTAAGTTCAAGGAATTCGGTATCTTAACTCTGCCTTCCCAATACATTCTTGATAATTTAATGTATGTCCGAAAGAACCTTGATAAACTGGATTTTGTAAAAGGCCGGCATAGTCTAAATACTAAGAACCGTGACAAACTGGTTATCCCATGTTTTAAACTTAGTAAAACGAGTAATAGTTTTTTGGGAAATAGTGTACGGTTCTATAACAAAATTCCAAAGGATATTACCGATTTGCCTGATTGTAAATTTAAGCGCCATGTCAAGCGGGTTTTGGTCTCAAAAGGCTATTATAGAGTGGATCACTATGTGAACGATAGTGATGTCTGGAATTGACTCATCTCTGTGCATCCATTAAATTTCTTTTCCATTAAAAGTTTCTGTCATGTATGTAATATAGTCTACATATTATATATTATATTATATATATATTATTATTATTTGGTATAACACACTGGCAGCTAATTAGCTGTTGCGTGTGTATCAAATAGTTTGGAGATATCTTCCTTGTCTAAATTATTTTTGAAAGAATTTATGGTTGGAGCCATCACAACTTTCTCTGGTAGTTTATTCCATGCTGCAACCACTCTGTTAGGCAAGAAGTACTTCATTGGGTTTCTTTTCGCTAAGGTTTTACATAGCTTTAAGGGGTGACCTCGTAGATGTTTATTGTCATTCAGCTTGTAAATATCTTTAAGGCTGGGCACATCGTAATATTCAGTGAGGATTTTATAAGTTTCGATTAACCTGTCTCTTTGTCTATGCTGTTCTAGTGTGGTTAGACCAAGGTTTTTGAGACGCTGTTCATAGGGTAAGTTACGTATTGCATACACCATCTTGGTGGCTCTTCTCTGTAAATTTTCTATAAGTTTGATATCTTTTTTGAAGTAGGGATCCCAGATAATATAAGCATGTTCAAGTAGAGGTCTTACATAGGTTTTGTACAACTGTATAAAAGTCTTAGCTGTGAGACACTTAAACGCCTGGCGAGTGATATAAAGGATCGAATTTGTCTTCTTCACGACCCCGTGCACGTGAGTTTCCCATTTAAGATCGTTGGATACTATAATTCCCAGGTCCCTTTGTGTAACAACTGAGGTTAATGGCTCACCATCAAGATAATATATATGATGAGGATTCTTATTACCGATGTGCAGCACAGTGCATTTATTTACATTTAAAGTACGAAGCCAGTCTTGAGTCCACTTAAATATCGAATCTAGGTCATTTTGTATGCCTTGCATGTTAATTCGAGGGTTAGCAAAGAATTTGGTATCATCAGCGAAAAGTGACAATGGCAGTTGAAGATTATTTTTCAGGTCAGTAAGATACAAGATAAAGAGCAATGGACCAAGCACCGATCCTTGAGGAACGCCGCTGAGTACACTCCTGGGATCGGACGTGACTTCGCCTATACGCACACGAAATGTTCTACCAAGAAGGAAGTCGCATATCCAGGCTAAAATGTTTCCACGTAAGCCAAGGTGTTCCAATTTGTGTATGAGGCGTTTCGGCGGAACACGGTCAAATGCTTTCTCATAGTCTAAGTAAATTATATCAATCGGTTGTCCTCTGCTATGGTTCAGTGTCCACTCATTTAGGCAACTTAATAAGTTCGTTGAAACAGATCGTTTTGGGATGAATCCATGCTGCTCGTCCAGGCGAATATTTTCTTGTTTTAGAAATTCTCTTATGTGATTTGCTATCATTTTCTTCATGGTTTTACACAAAACACTGGTCAAACTTATGGACCTATAGTTAACAGGCAGTAATTTATTTCCTTTCTTATAAATCGGCACTACGTTTGCCATTTTCCAGTCAACTGGCAGGACTACATCCTTCAGAGATTTATTCATGATATCCGCTATTTCGTTGCTTAGAGCTCCTGAGCATTTTTTTAATACCACTGAAGGTATGTCGTCGGGCCCGGGTGCTGTAGTCTCGTTGAAAGTATATATTAAAAAGATAAACCAGATCGAGTTTCTTGCCGGTTCTTCTCGATAACTGGGTTGTTTCCGAACCTGTGGTAGTTTTTGACGTTCATAAGCGCCTTATCAGGGCCTAAACTGAATAAAGTATTTTTGATTTTGATTTTGACTCCATATGTAAAATCAATTTATTCATCTCTGTGCGATTTCAAGCCATTTTCTGTCCCGAACCGACAAATATAAAATTAGAAGTCAATAACGAATAATACCTTTTATGACACATACATTACTATGGGAGTAATGTAAAAAAAATAGACAAAAAAAATTAAGTGGTACATAGGTTGTTTTTTTAAGACCCAGATTAGGGATGAGCGATATTAGAAAAACATCGATGTTGAAATCGATAGCAAAACAACGATGTACGATAAACATCGATGTCTGAAAATATTTTTTGCCAGCAATTAAAATGTCTGTAAAAACAGACGTCAGCGACGAAAAAAAAGGTCATCCAAAGAAACGGCTTACAAATTTGATAATTTCGTAGTCTTTAGCTAGTACATATAACGTTCTCATAACGTCGATGTTATCGAAATCAAAACATCAATGTGCTAATATTATCGACATCAAAACATCGATGTTTTTCAGCTAAACATCGATGTTTCTTCAACATTGATGAATATCGATCATCCCTAACCCAGATGTGAAAATGGCGGGTGATGTTTTTAAATATCTAGGCAATATTTTTAAATTATAATTTTAGGTTACCTAATTCATTATTGTTTAAATTTTATAATAAATACGGTACTTTTTTAAACTTATGTCGCCAACAGCCTGTTGGCCAGTGCATCGAAAAGTCTACATTAGTTTTTATGGATCTTAAATCCTTATTTATGGTTTTGGACAGTCCTAGGAGTACACGTTTTGCTCACTGACTAATTACCAAGTCCTTAGACACGAAAGGAAATCTTTTGGCACAAATTATGTAATAATTACAGAAATATATTTCCTCTAGTGAAAGAAGAGAGAGAGAGTATCAGCAAAATTTGTTTTCATCACTTAAATATAAACTCTCGCATAACCGATACATTAGAAAAATGTATAATTTAGGATACAAGTTTCATTAAGTATGTTCGTCAATATTTTTAACAGTAGTCTTTCGGGACTGGTTCGACGGACTTCCTTATTATTACTCACTGTTCACTCTCAAAACATAATTGACTATAAGTATTGACTTGGGCTATAATTGTATTCCACGTACCTCAGAAGCCTCCATGGCAACAAGGTCAAACTGCAGTTCACGGTAGACATTAGTATCAGATTCATCTGCATCACTGTCGTAGTATCGCATATCCAAGGCCTCATCTCCTTCCTCGTCAGCATCAGCAACGAGTGCAGGATCCCACGAGAACATCTCACGACCCGAGAGACCAACTGCACGACCCGCCTTGTAATCACTGCGACGTTGCTCCTCCAGTTTGACCAATGCTTCCTGCAATAGTTAAACATAACCCACACTTAATACTTATACAATAATTGTATCGGCAATGTTAAAATAAGCTAAAATCTATTTTAATCAGTTCCTAAGGTGGTAGAGAAATATCCAGTAGAAAAAAAAAAATTACATGATTTAGAAGCTACATTACATCACTTACATCATCATCATCATTACCCTTATCCCACCTAAGTAGGGTCGGCACAACATGTTTTCTTTTTCCACTCTCTCCTATTAAATGTCATCTCAGTATTCACACCTTTTACGCACATATCATTTTTCACACAATCCATTCATACCTTTTTCGGTCTTTCTCTACTCGTATATCCATCCACCATCATACTCATTCACTTTTCTAATTACATGGTTTTCATCTTCCCTCATGACATGCCCATACCATGCTAACCTAACCTATTACTCCTCAGTTTTTCTATCACTGGTTACAACACTTACATGAGAAATGTAATTATTTTCTTAGTCGTAAAATTCGTTACAAAATTATTATGATAACAAAAGAAGTTAAATGGCTTGAGTAGTTAATGTTTTATACATTTACTGTAGTTTAAAATATTATTTACTAGTGGGCCCTGCGGATTTTGTCCTGCCTTGAAAATAGAAAAACCTTGACGGATTATACACCTAAACCTTCCTCGTGGATGACTTTATCTACTCGTGACAACCGCAAGAAAATTTGTTCAATAGTTTTTGATTTTATCGCAAACAGACAGACATGGCACAAGACTTTGTTTTATACTGTGTAATGATTGATGCCATACATATTCAACTATCAATAGAAAAGCCCTTTCTCAGAAAATATATAATCTCCACCACAATCCACTAAATATTGGTGATTAAAGACCAAAAATGTTAAAATCCTTTACAGTTCAATTGAATGTGGAAATTTTTAAAATTTTAGGATCCAATGTCCATTTTCCTTCGCAACAAAATACTTATTTAAATTAATCTTTAATCTATACACATAATAAAAATGATGTAACAGCAAAATAAAAAAAAAATCACTGATTGGGCCTGAAAGGATACAGGCTTCTGCTAACAAAAATGCAATTTTTAAAATTTTTGTCGGTCTGTCTGTTTGTTCCAGGAAATCTCCAAAACGGCTCGACCGATTTTGACGAGGATTTCACTGGCAGATAGCTGAAATTACAGCGGGTGACTCTAAATTAGACTAGGTGCTAACCGCGGCTTCGTCTGCAATGCTATCTCCAAATCGGCTGGACTAATTTTCACCAAACTTTTACCAACAGATAGTGTACATCATAACAAGTAATTCAGTCTATTTTAATTTAGGCTAGGTGTAAACCGTGGCTTTGCCCGCAATGCTATCTCCAAAACGTTTAGACTGATCTTCGCGAAACTTTCATTTTTAGATAGCTGACCTAATAAAAAGTAATTTAGGCAATTTTAGTTTATATTAGCCGTTAACCGTGGCTTTGCCGACAGTACTTTCTCCAAAAGGTTAGACCAATTTTCAGGAGACTTTCACTGGTAGACAGCGAATCTTATAAAAGGTAATTGAGGTTATTTTAGACTAGCTGTTACTCACGACTTTGTCTGTATGAAATTTAGCAATATTTCAAGATTTCGACTCATTTTTTACTTTTAATTAGAGAAATAATTATCAACTAATTGTTTACAATTCGACGTTATAATTATTAGTAACTTTGAAGATAGAAGAGGTCTTCCTAAGAATATTTTAGACCATAAACATATTACGTAAAGAGGTCCATAATACAATTTCTTGCAGAACAGACAAGCGTTTATTTTTTGTATAGACACAAAATCGTAATTATAACGACAAAGTAATGCAAATGTAAATGTTTATGATAATATTTTAAGTTATTGTTTCATTAGTTCCTTACACAGTGTAAGTGAGCACTAAGATAGTTATATGGTGGATTAAAATCCCAAATATGTAACTGATGGTAAACCTCACTAGGCACATTGTTAGTATTTATATATATATATCTATTTTATACATTACATGCTACTGTAAGTCGTGTACGTGTCGTACTTACAATTGTTTTTAAAGAGAATTTCTATAATTGTACAGTCTCACAAGGTTATAATTCTTTAATACAATTTAAAAAAAGCGTGGGGAGCCGCGGGTACAGCTAGTAACAAAATATTTGTTTTGTTAATTACACAAGTAAATACTGTTTTACAGTTTAAATCCTCAAACCCTTCCCAAATATAGAACAAAAATGTACAGACCTGTTTCTCCTTGATTTTCTTTTTCTTCCAAGCGAGGAACGTTTCTAAAGTGATCTTTGTCTGATTCGGTCCCAAAGCTGCTCTCTCTCGCTCTATTAAATCGACCAGTGATATTTCATTTTTTCTTTCATCCATTTTCTTTTTGTCACGCTTCAGCACAAAGCCGGGTGGCAGAGCGTGTCTGTATATACATTTAGTTCCGGACGGACACTCCCAAAACCATCCGTATTTTGACTTCTCGACTGCTTCAAGGAAATGTTTGCAAATCTACAAAGGATATTGTTATATCATTAGAAACAAATTTGTAATGTATTTCTTTAAAGGCCATTAAAGGCAAGAAACTTCTAAGAGTCAATCTTAACATATAAAATCCAATGTCATGATGTTTGTCCACGATGAAAGTAGTTTCATAAGAGTAGTTTCTAGAAACTACTCAACTGATATTCATTAAAGTTGGCATTTATGTATAATTTGGTCCAACATGAGAGGTAGGATAATTTTTTATTTCAATTAATAGCTTCAATATTATTTAATTAATAATTAAATTATTGTCAATGTCGATTATTGTTATTAATTTAAGTTTCAAGAGTCTCGAATAGATGGCGCTTTATTTAGTTTGTTGACAGAAAACTATAGAAGCGACTGTTATAGATATCTCATAGTTGGCACCACGATTTAACCTTGAATTTATTTTACAACTCTAGTTTATTGCATGGTGCATGTGTTTTATTCAATTCACCATGTAATAACTGAGCCACAGCAACGGGTGGTTGTGACAGCTACTATTATAATAAAACTTAATAATTACAATGTCTGTTGTGGGTCTCTGCTTGTCTCCTTCTCCGTGTTTCTTCTCTACAACCTCTTTGAGCTTGTCCTCATCCCAATTATCCATATTGTCTTCATCATCTCGCATATCCACATACAGTGATCGTTTTTCAGCCTGTGAAATAACATTTTGACAGATATATAATGTGCATTTCCATAGAACACATTTAACTTTTTTATGTAGAGCTTATAAAAGCTTAATATACCATTTTTATCAAATCCAACGAAAATAAATCAACAAGAGATTTAAAGTAAACATCCACTGTATCTCTAAAATAGAACAAGAAGCCGATTCGCCTATGGAATTACTCAGTTCTTAAACAACTAAGTTATTAAATATACCGAGCGACTGGTTACTCGCCAGCAATATTTTTACAGGATAATCATTAGTCGATTCTCGTTCTAAAGCAATTAAAAAATAGGTGCTTAATATTTGCCCTAATTATCTCGAGAAACACTAAACTGATATACACTCAATATCAGCTGATTGAAGCATAAACGAACGCAATGTCGCGCAGTCCGGCCTACCTCCCGCTCCTCGCTTCCCATTGTTCGACCGTACGGCGTTCCCACGATATGCAATTACGTAATTATTAACCTTGTAACCTTTAAAGTTGTTCAGTGAAGCTAGGCCTTTAAAAGTTTTAGAACAAACTGTAACTAAGGTTCTTTTTGTTGTTAATTAGTATTTGTTTTGATATTATTATTTTAGATGTTAAATGTGACCATGAACTACCTCAGAATTGGAAGGATGTAACCCTTTAAACATTCGCCTGCTATATACATAAGTCAGCGTAAGTATAACGCAACAATTAGAGTTTAATTTTATTCCAGGACCCTATCTGAAAAGCATTAGTTAAACATAGACCATTAATCAATCATCATTCAGTGTAATTGAGTACTGGGAAAATATAATTAAGTTATTGATCCAAAATTACTAAATAATTATGTTAGTTGTTCACCATTCAAAAGTCATTTGAAAAAGAAAATTTACATGAAATAAAGGAGGAGGAGGAGTAGATAAGGAGTGCAACATGCCATACATGATGGATTTTGCACTAAATTCATTAGACTAACATGACATTTGTTATATGTTCAGTATATATCCATTACAACAGAAACATGCACTTATATGTCACCATTTCAACTTTAAATAAACAGTTAAAATGTATTTTTTTTTAACTAATCAAGTAAAACTTACAAATATATAATACATAAAAATAAAATCAACTTCAAATTTACCTTTCGTTCAATAGTCAAGTCATGTGAGAATTTACACCGGTCTCCTTTTGTACATTGCCCTTGTTTGAAAAATGCACAAACTACAGATTTGGGATCCGTGCCTGGTAAACAATAGTTACAATATTATGTTACAAAAAAAAATCTATACAATTGAGTGAATGAGAACATTTCAGAAGCATGAATTACTTAGTTTACTTTATTTCAGTTGAAGTTATTAAAAAGGAAAGAAAAAACTAGAATTGATATTTGATTAATAAAGGAATTATTTTGTGAAAATCAATTACTAAATATTTGAGTGAACCTTACTTTATCTACAGCTTAGTTAAAATTTATCTAAAGATGTCCTATGAACAATCAAAACATGTTAATGCATTGTGGTCATTGGAAAGGGCCAATCAATTCCAGGTAAAAGAGCAAAGTAATGTTCACATACATACTTCAGGATTAGTCTTTGTCATAACACACTAATTAAACTGAATAATAACACCCAAACATACATCTTCGAGTTTCATAAATTGTACTTAAAATTAACTAAAACTCGAGGTTGGTGGTCTACGTCTGTCAGCGTCGGACGCGTGTATCTGTAGCTTATACCATTTTTACATTAATTATTGTAGATTTTGAAGTTGATTTTTGTTTAAAGTGTGTTGTTCTTATAACTTTGTGGTGGTGGTAAGTCCTTGTGTGTTTCTTCCTGATCGCCCTTCATTTAATACACTCTCCATTATGGAGGGTGACCCCCCCGATCCCCCTGTTCCCCCGGATATTCCAGCCTCTTCCTCAGCATCAGTAATTACTGGTAAGCGCCGTTCGAATTCCCAGAGCGAAGCCCCTACCGGTAAAAAAGCAATCACCGACCTAGATATGGGTTCCGCATCTATTCAACGGATCTACTTACACCCTAGCATTGTCATAGGGATTAATTCTTATGCTGAATCAGACAAAGGTCCTTTCGTAATCCAAATTTCACGCTCTGAACCAGATCCTGCAGCTGGCCTTACCATTCGGCCAATTAAATTTGGTCAACTACTTTTCAAGCACAGCATAAAAAATATATGTCCAGACGGCGTGAAACGTATCGGGAGAAATAAAATATCGGTAGAATTTTCGTCAGTGGTGGACGCCAATAATTTTTTAAGTAACCCTATCCTAACAGAACATAAGTATATAGCTTCTATACCGTCTTTCAATGTTACCAGAATGGGACTTGTCCGGAATGTACCAGTAGACTTCTCGATGGATGAGTTCGTTGAGAGTCTTGTATTACCTAGTCATTGCGGTCTGGTACTGAAAGCTAGACGACTGAGTAGAAAGGTCGTTACTGATGGTAAGACAGATTGGGTTCCGACTCAAACAGTTGTGCTTACTTTTAGAGGTCAAATACTTCCAGAAAGAATATTTTCCTTTCACACATCTCTACCTGTTGACACGTATCAATTTCCTACCATACAATGTATGGCCTGCTGTCGTTATGGTCATGTGAAAGCTCAATGCAGATCAAAACCCCGTTGCTACAAGTGTGCGCAACCCCACGAGGGTATTTCATGTGAGGTTCCAAATGAAAAATCTATGTGTTTGCACTGCTCGGGTCAGCATTTTGCTACAAATCAGCGCTGCCCGGAACATGATAGACAAGTCAACATTAAAAAATCCATGGCTCTAAATGGAATCTCGTACGAGGAAGCTGCCCAACAGTTTCCTCAAGTGTCTAGATCATTTTCTGACGTCATCCTATCGACCACCCCTTCCCAACCCCAACTCATTCCCGCCAACAAAACTAGCTCCGATCTTACTCAATCTTCCCATTCCTATGTTAAATCCACCTTTACGAACCGTCGCCCCAAGCCTCCGCTAGGTAAGTCGTATGATAAAAGTAGCCACCAAGCAATTGTAACTACCTTGCCTTCTGTATTACCTAATGGTTGTGCATTACAAAATCCTTCTCCCGCTGATACTTCAGTACAATCTGACAGTCTTGTCAAGCTCCTTCTTCAGATTCTCATTGACCTGGTTTCCCAGAACAATCCTTCCTCACCGTCCAACGTTGCCTCTTCACTTGCCTCCTTATCCTCTATAATTCATCAATATGGATCCACTCGTAATCCTTCAATGGAATAGCCAAAGTTTACGCCCCAAGAAACATGAATTAATACATTTGATTGATAAACTCAACCCTGCTGTTTTGTCTATTTCGGAGACATGGTTCGTGCCTGGTTCCCGTTTTGCAGTTCCAGGTTACGCTTGCTTCCGAGATGACAGATCTGATGGGTACGCAGGCTGTGCCCTTTTCATAAAGAGCACACTCCCTTTTTCCCAAATTCCTCTCCCTACCCACTCTCCTGGTATCAATATTGTGGCTGCCAGAGTTCTTGACATATCATTCATATCAGTATACATCCCTCAACCTAGCGGCTCCTTACTTCCAGACATCCTCCAAGTGCTATCGTCTATACCATCACCCATAGTTTTATTGGGTGACTTTAACGCTCACCACCTATCCTGGGGTGGGAGTCACAATGATTCTTTTGCTTGGTGTCTTTTAGAATCTTTTGATGAGGCCAACCTCTGTGTCTTAAATGATGGCTCTCCTACTCGTAGAGTTTTACCCAACCAGAATCCCAATAGCGCCGTAGATCTCTCGGTCTGCTCTAATTCCATCTCACCCCTCATTTCATGGTCTACTCTGAACTCCACTTACGGTAGTGATCACTACCCTATTATCCTTTCCATCCCCAGTAAAGTATATCCGAATTTTTGCTATTCTCCCCTATTAAAATATAGATTATCCCGCGCTGACTGGAGTTTATACTCTAATCATCTCGACATTGCAATCGACTCTCTCCCTGATCCTTGCCCCGATGAGATACTTCTCACCTATTCAAAATTCATTGAAGCACTTACTGGCAGTGCAAATATTCACATTCCTTTGTCAACTCATCCAAAAAGCAAAATTTCTACACCTTGGTGGGATTCTGAGTGCTCAGTGGCTCTCAAGCAAAGAAAAGAGGCTGAAAAGAGATACAAATCTGCGATGACTTCTGAAAATTTTATGAGTTTTCGACATATTTCTGCAAAAGTAAAAAGACTTTTACGTTTAAAAAAGAGACTGGAGTGGCTCTCATTTTGCGAATCATTGTCTCCTAAAACTTCCTCTGCTTTAGTGTGGCGTAAAATAAAACGGTTTCGTGGGGCTGCCAATTATGATAACCTGTCTCATAACGACCATCGTGCGTGGTTGGAGGACTTCATCAATAATCTATCCCCTGATTTTGTTCCATCCCCAGATATGCTTCCAGTATACTCAGTTCAATGTACTAGTCCAACGAGCATGGATGACTCCTTCTCGCTTATTGAATTAGAAATGGCTCTAGACAGACTCTCCGATTCTTCGCCCGGGCTAGATGGAATTCCTTATTCGTTTATATCAAAATCGTCCAGTAAAAATAAACAGTACTTCCTTCGCTTAATTAATACTATATACAACTCCCAACAAATCCCAGATCCTTGGAAAACACATGTAATCATCCCTATTCTCAAACCTGGTCAAAATCCAACCGACCCTAAAAGTCGTAGGCCTATCGCCCTCTCATCAGCCTTGGTTAAAATAGTGGAGCGCATGATTAAACTCCGTTTGGAATGGTTCGCGGAGAACAACAATTTAATATCCAAATCTCAATTCGCATTTAGACGAGACAGCAGCACACTTGATAGTCTTGGGATCTTCACGACTGACGTGCATGTCGCATTTAGGAAGAAAGAGTATTTAGTGGGAGTTTTCCTAGACATCGCGTCTGCATATGACAACGTTATGCTTCCCGTCCTCAGGAATAAGCTAATTCAGCTGAGGATCCCGGTTAAGCTAGCTTTCTTTATATGCAACATCCTGATGGAGAGAAAGGTCATCATAAAATATCAAGGGTTCTTCTCTTCTCCTCGCACTGTGTGGAAGGGTTTACCCCAAGGCTCTGTACTCAGTCCGCTGCTGTATAGTCTTTACACCCATGACATAGACCAAGTTGTGAACCCGTTCTGTTCCATATTACAATACGCCGACGACCTCGTTCTTTACACTACAGTATCGGAACCGAGTAATGCTGCATCCAGATTAAACTCTGCCCTTCAGTACCTTTCGCCATGGTTACTGGATCATGGTCTCTCTTTGTCAGTCCCCAAGTGTGCAGCGGTCGTGTTCTCCAAACGGAGAAATATCCCTGTAGTTCATATCAGAGTGGGTGAAGAAGAAATTCCCCAGGCAACGAAGATTAAATTTCTAGGTATTTGGCTAGATGCTAAAATGACTGGGTCTCCGCATGGGGATTATATCTCTGGCAAATGTGAGAAGAACATCAATATCATGCGGTCGTTATCCGGAGCGTGGTGGGGAGCTCATCCTTTTGCCCAAAAAATGCTTTACAATGCTATCATACGTAGCCATCTAGATTACGGAGCATTTATTTTAGATCCCACTAATAAAGGAGTCTCTGAGAAACTCTCAAAAATACAATCAAAATGTCTTCGCATTATCTTAGGGGCCATGAAATCCTCACCCATCGACGCGATGCAAGTGGAATGTGTGGACCCCCCTTTATACCTACGCAGGCAATTCCTTTCGGACAAGTTCCTATGTAAACTCTTCCAAAACTCCGAACACCCTCTTCTACAGAAGCTAAGACATCTAGCGTGCATAGTTGAAAACGAGGGTTACAACTCCTTATTCGATTTGCCTTGTCTTCTACGCAGTTACATCAAAATTTCCCGGCTAACTATTCCCATCCTGCAGTTTCCATGTAAGATTATTTTCTCGCTTCCTTATGAAGCTTTGCTGTATCAACCTAATATAATCCTAGATCTGGGCATTCAAAATGACCTAGTAAATGCTAACAGAATTTTAAAAGACAAGCTTGCTTCACAATTTTCGGACTGGCTAGCTATCTACTCTGATGCATCCAAACTGGCCCAAGATAAAAATGTGGGAGCAGCCGTGTGGATACCCTTTTTTAAAATCATTCTTAGTTTCAAGTGCCCTTCAGTTTCAACAGTGTTTACTGGTGAGTCCATCGCAATCTTAGAATCTATAAATTTTGTAATTTCCCATAGTATCAAAAAGTCTATCATTTTCACTGACTCAAAAAGTTGCTTGCAAGCCATACTGGCTAATCCTTTCAAATCCAAATACAGATCCCCAATAATTTGGAAAATCAAAGAATCCCTGTATATTTGTAAACAGCAAAACTTAGAAATCGTCTTGGCTTGGATTCCGGGTCACTCGGGCATTCCAGGCAATGAAACCGCAGACTCCTGTGCTAAACAAGCTGGCAACATAGGTTCCCTAGATCATTTTAAGATCATTCCAGGGGATCTATGCACAAACATGAAACACCAGTTGTTTAAAGCTTGGAATGTTCAGTGGAAGACATCATACAAGGTTAAGGCAAAATTTTATGGGTATATTCAACCTACCATCCCTAGTAAACCCTGGTTTTCCTTATTTCGGAACGTAGACAAGAGCACGATATCGGTCATCTGTCGTATTCGTTTAAACCATGCCTGCACGCCTGTCCATCTGGCAAAAATTAGAGTCCGGGATCACTCGCTATGTGAATGTGGTTTGGACGAAGGAAACTTGGACCATATTTTTTTTAATTGCCCAAAGCGGAGTGTGTCACTTTATGACATACTCCCCCAGGAGATATCCCGTCCCACCCATATGCAATTTCTTCTCTCCCTCTCCTTTACCCCTTTTATTTCCCTTTTGTGCAAATATATTAGCGTGTATAGGATTAAGCTATAATTAAACATTGTACCATAGTTTCCTGTATTAGAGATATATTGTAAATATATAAGGTATATACTTACTAACCTAGATGTTTAGAAATTTACTAACCTCAAGGGTGTATTGTCTTTTTGTTACATGTTGCACATAAATGGTGGTGGTTAAAATCAACTTCTTATCTTCTTTTGTTAAATTATTATTAATTAGCAGTTAATTACCATTATAGTTCAAAACGTACATGACACTGGCAGAATTGTGGATTTTTCCACAGAGGCCAAAGACCAAATAAAAAAAAAAAAAAAAAAAAAAAAAAAACTAAAACTCAGTGACATTAGACAAGCCTAATTTTGTTCCGCAGCCTCAGAGCAACAGATAGACTTAGTAATTGAGTTGTTAAGTTTATATTTTTACAACAGGTTAATAGTAGCTTGCTTTAATACTATGATGATCAACTGTATTCAAATCTTGCTATAAGCTTCATTTTTAGACAAAGGATAGATAAGAATTAAAATATATGCTATATTCCTGCCTGACATACAAAGTTGAAGATTGTAACATCAAGCACCTGTAATAAATAATGTCAATTACACTTGACATTCATTTGCATGTAAAGCTGCATTATTATCTGTGTCTATGTCACCACTTCAAAATGTAGTTAGAACATGAACACACTTAAAAAAAATATACAAATTAAAAACAAATTCACCTTTTTCAACTTTCTGTGTCTGTACTGGTTTGAATAACAATGCAAGCTCTTTCTGTTCTTTTAATTTCTGTTCTTTGTCTTTCTTCTTATCTTCCACGGGTTTGGCAGGATGAATACCACCACTCTTCACCTGCTTTTCTACTTGCTGAATAAATTTCTGCTGTTTTGCACCCTTCTTATTTTTTAAACCAAAAGTCTTATCCTGTAATATAGAAAAGACAACTATGTAGGAAGTATTATAGATGTGTTTTTGGTTTTAAATATTGAAAAAAAAAAATAGGCTGAAATTAAAAAGCTTAAAAGGCAAATATTTTTATATATAAAAATGATTATTTGTATATCTGATAGTATTTTTTTTTCCAAATGAAATAGCTGTTGATCTGGAAAGGTCTTCACAGCTTCACCGAACTAATTCTGATAGTAGCAGTAGTAGATTTTCTCAGTAATAGAGTGATACTGAACTAGAAATGATTGCCTGAAAAAATAGTATCTGCTAATTCTGTACATGATTTGAAAAACATACTCGACAACTGTCTCCTGATTAATAAAGTCATTTTCATAAGTACAATTTGCAGTGAACAAAACCTGACGAGAAAATTTCGACACAGTGTGATGTAGACTTATCAGCAATTATGGTGCTTGTCTATTAACTATAAATAAATAGATAGTCATCAACTTCAACATAAACTGATCATGATGTAAGTTGATACAACCAAGAGTTTCATCATAGAGATCTTTATGCTATTAATTTAACTATAACTTAACAACAGATAATACAAGACAATATCTTTCCAATATTCAATATTATATTATAATTTAGCATTTTTTTTTTATATCAAAAGGAGGCAAACGAACTGGTGGGTCACGTGATGTTAAGTGATCACCACTGTCCATAGACACTAGCGACATCAGAGACGTCGCAAGTGCATTGCCAGCCTGTATATGGGAGAAGGGGGAGGGGAAGGAAAGGGAAAGAAGGAAAGAGGAAAGGACGTGGGCCTCCGGCTCTCTCACTGACCGAACGAAACACAACAATGCAAGCACTGTTATTTCACGTTGGTTATCTGTGAGAGGGGTGGTACTACCCCGGAGGAGCCGACCCATTCATGCTGAAACCAAAAATAGCTTCAGCAGGGCTTTACCACCTACTAAAGCATGGATCAAGTTGCAGGTGATTACTAGAATACTATTTATCTTAACTTATTTGTGTATTATAAATTGTCTATTTATATTCATGATGAGGATTACAGTCTTGATTTTCAATTGGTCTGTTTCTTTGACTGATCAGGTTTGCATTTAAAAATAACATTTTAAAAATTTATATGTACGGCTGAAGTAAATTTTGTAATAGAGTCTAAGTAAATTATAAGTAATCTAAGTAAATTATAAGTAATCTAAGTAAATTATAAGTAATCTAAGTAAATTATAAGTAAGTAATATAATGGGTTTTAAAACAAAAAAAAATGTAAATTTAGTACATGGATTTATTTTGGTTATGAGTACTCTCCTGTTAGAAACTACTCCATGGTGTTAAGAAATATGTAGAACTAACCTCGATAACTTTCTCCTTCTTTTTCTGTTCAGTCTTCTTGCTGGCTCCGCCACCACCAGCCGCTTTTTTTGGTGGCATGGTTATAATATTCTTGGTGACTTCTTAACCTATATAACTACAAAATACTGTAACAAATTAATTCAATTATAATAGAAATAAGATAGATAGAAGTCATAAATAGTGCAATTCGTAGAATTCAATCATTAAAATAACTATAAAATTCGGTCAACATACACGACCACGGCAGCTGTGCTGGTGACACATGTGACAACTTCGTTGACAATTTTGAGTTTGACATCAAAATTCATAGATAAAATAGAGTTGGCTGAATAAAGAGCTGTCTGTGACTAGATATATTGATGTGCGGACTGAAGCTTGTGTCTGGATTTTTTCTAGTTCATAAAAACCTAACCATGAAAAAACGAATTCTGTTTAAATTATTCTTTGAGATCTTTTCGTCATGTATAGTATATAAATTGATATGTCTCATGATATCTAATACAACAAAACAAAATCATCAATCTAACTTGACAAAGATATAGTGGTTAATTAAAACTATAGATTATCTGTGCCATATTTTCTGCTGACAGCTGTTGATTCTTTGAACAGTTGTTGAACTACGAATTCTCAATGTCAATTGTCATTTTGCTTGTTCTTGTTCTCTCGGTTCCGTCAATAGTTGTCTGCGCGGTTGGTTGTATTCCAAACATTTCGCTCCCGTTTAGTAAACGATCGTGAAATAAACAGTACATAAAAGTAGGCCATGGCTCGAGTAAACCGACACCGAAGCAAATACTGCACGTAAATACGACCAGTGTTTATTTTTAACAATAAAAAATAATAATGGAAATTGTGGACGTCGAAGAATGCCAGCCCGACTCCGTCGCGGCCACAAGGAAGAAAAGTTTATGGTCTAAAATTAACAGCAGGACGACGTACAGTTATTTATTTAATATAGTTATTTCCATATTACTACTGACATGTCTTGTTTTAGTGTTGTATTTTTTCAAAGAGTATTTAAAAACGATTTTGTTTTGGGTCGACGCACAAGACCCGTGGATAATATTTCTGTTATTTATGGGTTTATTTTTGATCGTAAGCTTCCCGGTGACTATTGGTTACATTGTGTTGATAATAACGAGTGGATATTTGTTCGGTATAGTGAAGGGTTTGGGTACTGTGCTCGTAAGCGCGAACTTTGGTGTTGCGGTGGCGCATTTTACCCTGAAGGCTTTGCGGAGCTTTTTGCCGCTTGACCGGCTACTAAAAAATGACACGGCGCGAGCGCTGCTAAGAGTGATCTCAGGGCCGCAAGCACTTAAAATTGTATTTTTTGCAAGACTGACTCCTATACCATTTGGACTGCAGAACACAATTTTCGCTGTGAGTACCTCTAATTTAAGTATAGACAAAATTAACGAAAAAAAATGTAAAAAATAAATAATACAAGAAGCCTAATTTAAGTTGTGTTGAAAGAATTTTTCCTGTTGTATTTCCATAAAAATTGTTACAGAATTATTTTTACTAGTGTTACAGAAGTGTAAATTTTGTGAATAATATCTATACAAGATAGAAAGATCTGACAGAAATAGACTTTTGATTCTAAATCATTCTTATAGAAGTATAAGAATGAAGACACATTATTGCTGTGTATTTGTTGACTATATTACATTATAATTAAATATTATTTTTTACATAATGTGTAGGAACTGAAAGATATTGTAAAGTTCTAATAGGTTCACAAAAAAAAATCATAAAACATGATCATTGTTGGTAGCAAATCAGTTAATCAGAGAGATTGACCACACTTTTTATAAGATATAGTATATATCTCATGTTTACATATACAAAATTATATTTTTGAAGATTTAAAAAAGTTGAAGGAATGAGTCAGGCTTATTCTTTCTTTCATAATATAAAATTTAATTTATTATATATACATTCCCATTCATAATTATAAAATTCTAGAATATAATAGGTTTAATTGTAGTGGGAAACTATACCAGTGACCATAATATTACTACCTATGACAAACACACTTACAGAATAAAAACCACATGAAACATAGATTCCTACCGCAAATACTGGCCAAATCCTAGTAATGATTTTAAGTTAAGAATACAAATAATTCAGCTAGAGGCTCATGGAAATGAAAACTATTTTTTAATCCTAATATGTATGAAATTAAAATATGAACTATTATAATATAAAAGGACATTATGTTAGATATTGTATTGGCCTATAGCTTGGTACAATTATATTCAAGTTGTTGTGGTATAACTCATTATGCATTGATAAGAATATTATGAACACATTTTTTAAAATTAAATTATCTATGTAAGGTTTATTTTTAAAATTGGTGATAAACTTGAACTAAACTTGGACCTCTTAATTTTCTATCATGGCTTCTCTAATATAGTTTATGGTCATAGATAGATAGATTATTTATCTTATCCAACTTATAATTGAATGGTAACCAACCATGATTTTGTTTGTATTTCAACAGGAGAGCTTCTAGATGGTAGACTATTTTAAGTTTGTGGGACATAATTATATTTTGGTGAATTTTGATTTTTTTTTTTTCGAAATGACTATGCTTTTGGCCAGTTTCACCAGACTACAAATGAATTTAGACCAGATAGTTATAACCTATGAGTTAATCTGATGTTTAAGTTATGTTACTGAATAGTTACATTAGAATGGGTTCAATAGTGTAAAAGCGTAGTAAGCATTCTCCATCCTCATCAAAGTAACCATCTCACACACTCTCTCTTTTTTTAATGTTAATAGCATTATATTGTTGTACAAAAGAGATGGAAAGAATCATGTTTCACATACTGATTTTCCAAGTTTCTCTAGATTTTTGTGTTTTGATTATCTCTATGGTTTTATTTGTCATCTGCCTCATTCATAATCCTAAATAATATATATTTGATGAACAGAGATAACTGACATAAGCACCATAATACTTGCACCACTTCTCCACAGCATATAAAAACTTTGTTTTTCTTGAAATGACTACGCTATTGACCCATCAAGGTCTTAACAGCTTCACCGGACTACTAAGGCGAGCGCTTAAGGCACTCAGCCGATTTTATTATGGCAACCAGCTCAAGGGTGCACGGCACACCTCGGCTTGGCTGTTGCCTGTTGCATGCAAAATCGCGACCTATCTTAACTAACCTAGCTAACTATTCATATATGTATGAGTTGTTGAACCATATATGTGTACCAAGCATATACGCCTCAACAACTCTCCCATATATTTATTATCGGAAAATTGAGAGTTTTTCAGTTCGATAAGGGAAAAAAAATAAACCCTTCCACTTTCATGTGTAAGCGTGTAGGCGTGCACGTGTGTGGGGGTGATCGTGTAGTGTTGTAGCGGAGATGTATATTTGTGTGTCACCATATCGCGCAAGCAACGCACTCAAGGGTTCCCTACCCAGGGATCGAACCTAGGCTTGAGCCGCTGCCGTGGGAGGCCTACTCGGGTGTGTGGGAGCGAAATTAACCCCCAGACCACGGCGGCGTGATCTGTGGTTACGCTGCATATAAACACATCTCTGAATGTGTACAGTTAAAATCATCGTTTGCTAAAAATATAATAACTTTGTATTAAATGTAACTATTCTTTTCATTGTTTTTAGACCAGAACTAAGTGTCTAAAAAGTAAAACTAAAAAAAAGAAAAAAGTCTTTCAAGTAGTTTCTGGCATATTCTTGCACAATTATAGGTTATCATTTTATCTTTACAAATAATGACTATCATCATTCTTATTAAAAAAAAAAAAAAAAAAACATTAGTTAATACTGTACTTTGATCAAAGATAAATTTAAGCCCTTTATAGCTTGACATGTCATACTTTATAATGTAAAGTTGTTGAAATGTCTACAGTACTGCTATAAAAAATTCATGCTGAAAAGTGGTTAGGTCTACATGTAATAGCCCTTAAGGTGAAGGCTGTATAAATATGTAACTATATGTTTAAGAATTCCCTCATGCTTCATTCAATAACATGTCCAAGGTGAACAAATATAGCATGTTTACCTGTATGTTAGTTTAAAATTTTATTAGAATACTAGCTGTGCCTTTCGTATGCATGGAACCTTATTTAAAAAACAGTTATTAATAAAGTCATATGAAGGAATTAATGCATTTACTTATCTATTATTCTCTGGTGTTTAAATTGCGGCCATTAAATTTACAATGACTTTTGATAGAGTGAACTGGTTTTGATCAAATGAAGACTAAATGTTACTCCAGGATATGTGTTATGATTCTCCTGGTTTTATCTTGAACACAGTACTTTATTATGATATGTGTTCAAGCAAACAAACAGATAGACATTTCTAAAAATAATTGATTTGTATTTTATTACTTATTCCTAGAAATCTGTAACAATTTTTTTCATACTTATCTGAAAAGTACAGGCACCTTAGATTTCTTCTTATTATATGTATTTAAGTCTTTCTCAGACTTAAATCAGAATCATGAAATTCCAACAGAATTTAGGTATGAATTGGAAGAGAATAGGTTACATTTGTAAAGCACGTTTTTGATCTACTTTGTTTAGCTATCACTGACGAGGTAGGAAATTATCTGTTTGCAATACAAACCTACACTCTTCAGGATGCTGGAAGAGGCGATATGTGTATGAAAGTGCATACATCACTCTCATCTCCTCTTCACTTTAGCTCAATTAGATGTCATTTTTTTTAACCTAGCTTAAATGAAGTGAGGCACTAGATGAACAAGTGAGTCCCTTGAGAATGTGAGTAGTGGTTCGGTGAAGCTGTAAAGACCTTTCCAGGCCAACAGTGTATTCATATCGAAGAAAAAGAAAGAGTGTGAGTGTATAGGGTTTTGCAGTACCTCCTCTCTTCACTCTTACAAGATATAATTAGAGCAGTGTATAGTTCGTAAGGTTAAAGTTCATAAGTATGATATGGGACAGTGGTTTTCAAAGTCGACTGGGCTGCAACTCTGAAACTAAAACATCTAAATTCAAACTTACATTTTGGTTTTAAGGAAAAATGAGGCATAAATAAATGAATGAAGGTCCGTTCACAGAAGAAAAAAAAATATCCTGCCTCAGGTTAAATCACCAATCAACGTCAGGTGGTATTTTGTCAATTCTAAGGTCAATATTGATATTGAAGCAATATTGACTCAGTTTGATATAATCGATGTAAATTCGAACTTTAAAACTTTTGTCAAAGAAAAATATCGTGATTATTTCACAGCATCGTAGTGGAGGTTTTTATAAATGGCTTGACTAACAACTATCTTTAAGTAGAAGAAGAGAATATTTATTTGTATCTGGAAGAAAATTCTCTTTAGGCTTAGTGTGTTGGCATTTTAGGTTACATAATTCACAATCAGGTGAGATTGAGGTCAATTGATAAAACGTGTACAGCATTAAAATAAACACAAATGGAAAAATTAATTGGTGATAAATAACATCAAATTTATCTTTATTCATATATGTACATAATTGTTTTAATCAAAATAGATAGTTTATATTTAAAATAAATTATCTATATGTATATCAGCTGCCAGTAATGATTACATTGATTATAGTTGATAAGATAAAATGACAAAATACCTATTGGACGAGCCAAAGATCCACAATTACTGGAATATTTTTATTTATTTAATGCTTATAATCTCAAGTAGCTGAAGTTAAGTTTAAGTGAAAACATCTTTAGCTGTGTTCAGCGATTTAAAATAAAACATGTGGTAGAAGAAAACTTGGGAGTTCCCGTCACCGAGAACCGCGACATTCTCGTGACATATTGTGATTGTGTATTTGATGCGATTCGCAAATTCAAAAGAACACAATTATTCTATTGTTTTGAGTTTTGACTTCAATCGGCAGTTCATAAGACTGAATCTTTTTTTTTAATTGTTTATAACTAGCTGCCCGCCTGTAAAATAATACAATTAAACATAGATTCAACTTAAACAATAACAATAAAAAAGACGATCTATTTTATAAATTCTACTTTAGGGATACCTTGATATATCTATACCGCTGTTTGGAATTAACGATTGTAAGTGATCGTTAATTCCTAACGTCCGTCTGTCGTTACGCTTAATAGACCCACCCTCAAATTACGTATTTCGCAATAGCACAACGATAGCGATGACTCTAAATATTATGTTAGAAATTTTACTTTATTTTATATACCAGATATAAGCAAATATAGGTAACGAGCATTTTGCATCTGATGCATAACACCTAAATCACTTTACTAGTAACCTTATAAGGATGTATGCACACTGTAGGTTCCATTAAGGCAACCTATTGTAATATTGAATTAAATATTTAAGCAATATTATATCGCTTCGCCCTTGCGAAATACGTATAGTGCTTTCAATATATTTTGGCCGCTATGAATATAGATAAAAATTCGAGCTTGTGCGTAATATAGTCAAGGAGTTTAATACAAGACAACATTTTATTGAAATTATCTTGATGTTAATTTCTATACATATTTTATGAATGTAACGTGTCTACACGTTTCAGATTTTTGTGAAAACAATTGTTACAGGTTTCTAAGAATAATTAGCAATATACATTACAAACATTTTTTGGAATGCCTTTTAATGACGACCACGCGGGAGTGACGAAAGAAAACTAGATAAGTAAATGGCCTTAATACATTAAAATGATTTATTAATCACTGTTTTTTTGCATTAAGTTCCACGTAGACGAAATCGTGGTTACAGCTAGTATAATATAATATGTATTTATAACTAAATTTGTGTTCTATGAAACTATATTCCGAGCGGTCGAAAGTATGGCGCGTAATGTACCGATCTATTTCTCAATCATTGTATATGAAGCTGGTAAATCACTTGTTTCTATTATTGCACTTGTAATGATATATCGTTCATATTAAGTACGTATGTACTCACTCGCTTGTAATTGATAATATTAAGCCATTGTAATTGGCGTCGCCCTAGATATGTGCGACCGCGGACATAGTACAAGTGCTTAGTAATGTGATGATATCGGAAAATTATACTAATCATATGAACTATATTTTCTTTAAAGAGTTTTCTGTTATATAGAGAAGGAAAAATAAAGATTCACTTGAGATGAAAATAAAAAGGTTGGGAGCAAAATTACTAGAGCTCTTTGAAGATTAACGATAAAGAGAATTTTTGTATCTAAAAATTTGTACGTAACATTACGTCTTAATGTTTTATATATTCAATTATTTCCGTAACTATATTATCCTGGTAAAAGAGTCACTAAATAATTGATACAGGTAAGGTCAAGCATATATGAATATAATAGAAAAATAGAGAACCTTTCTTTTTTCAATTCGGTCAGCAATAGATTGTTTTATCTTTCCTTAAATTAGTAATCGTAGCTAAGCATACAGTATTATAACGTCACAGAGCGAATATAAAAGTTTTAGCAATTTTTATTTATTTTTATAAATTTCCTTATATTTATTCCCATCTTTTGGTTAGACTCATGTATGTATAGGTATTTTGTATAAGAAAAACTTTTTCATCATAACCTCATATTAATATTATGATACCTTCTTTTCGAACTGTCTACGCTGTTAGCCTGACAGGTCTATAAAGCTTCACCGGACTACCTAACGTATTATGATACTATATTACGTTACAACATCATACATAACATGACATAATTACTTTTTTAATTTTTATTAGCCATCGAATCGTGTACCACCGGTGGTACACGTGGCCTAAAGATCACGTTTATCGTGTACCACGGGTGGTACTCGTGGCCTAAAGATCAAGTTTACCATGTACCACCGGTGGTACACGTGGCCTAAAGATCAAGTGTTCCTTGTACCATCCATGGTACACGTTGCACGGAACGCGTTAAGAAACGACAGTTACGCCCCTTTTTAGACGGTAGTATATATCGTTATGAATATTTTAATATATCATTGTTGTATTACGCGAACTCGTATGTTAATATGACTAATAAAAGAAGGATATATCGGTGTGTTGTTTATATATTATCGGAATTGAGTCACTATAACTATGTACGTTGAACTGTGCGGCATAGTATCCACTTACCAAGTCTCGCTTTCACTTAGTTGCGTCGCTACGTTGACATTTTCCTACGCAATATGTTGATAAATGTCGCATGGAGCAAAGAACGAGTTGTTTAGCTTTTTTTTATCGTCTAGTACATATCTAAGTAGGTACTTGGCATTTCACTCAATTTATATTACGGTCAAGTGTATAAATATTTGATATATATATTATCTTTTACGTATTATTTTATGATTACCTGGTATTTAGAATGTTTAGGTGGTAGAGCCCCGCTGAAGCTATTTTTGGTTTCAGCATGAATGGGTCGGCTCCTCCGGGGTAGTACCACCCCTCTCACAGATAACCGACGTGAAATAACAGTGCTTGCATTGTTGTGTTTCATTCGGTCAGTGAGAGAGCCGGAGGCCCATGTCCCTTCCTCTATCCTGCTTTCCCTTTCCTTCCCCTCCCCATTGTCCCATATACAGGCTGGCAACGCACTTCCGACGTCCCTGATGTCGCTAGTGTCTATGAACGGTGGTGATCACTTAACATCACGTGACCCACCAGTTCGTTTGCCTCCTTTGATATTATAAAAAAAAAAAAAATTAATTATAATTTTCTTTGTGACAGTATGAATTGAATTGAATTAAAGTATTCTTATGAAATGTAAATGTGTTACGAAAAAGAGATAGCTATAAATATGTATTGGGTTTTACGCTATAAGAGTATGAGATAGAATAAGTTTCTATATAGTTTTGCTATCATCTAAATATATGCAGGGAGAGGGATATACAGAGAGAAGTTTTAAAATCTTATAGCCTATTTCTTCTTCTTCTTTTGAATCGTAGTGACCGTCGCGCATTTTGAAAAAAAAATTCTGTGTTGTGTATTATTAACATTGTTGATATATATTAAAATATTGCAAAATAATGTCGAAAACTAGTGTCTACCACCTCCATAGTGTACTCATCTTATTCTTAAAAAATAATCAGAAACGAATATTCACTTCTACCGCGTGTTAACTCGCTCTTCTCTTTTATGAAACTTCATACCTACACACTATGATCGTTACGAGTTCTATAAAGGCCTTTTGAAGATGTTATTGCTTTTTTAAGTATTTATATGTTAGTTTTTTTTAAAGTAAATATATAACGTAAGATAAGTAAGATAACTTCTGCCATGTAATTAAATAAAATGGCAACTAAACAAGTGACCTTCAGTCTGTCAGTTCTGTCAATAATTCTTAAGATCTGTCGACTTTCTTCCCTGTCAGTAAATATTATATGGAGCTTTTTAAATCAAAGTTTTAATTTTTCTGTATAATATTTAAACATTTTTTGAAGTGAAAACTTTTTTAGTCGCGTTAAGCGGTATTTTTGATAAGAGATAAATCTATATTTTCGCGTCATGACATGCTACGTAAGCATGACCAGCCGTATTGCTATATGGCAGCTTGCGTCAGAATATTGACGAGTAATATAGGGGCCTATGTACATGTAATATTGCTATTTTGCAGCTCAACATACGTTTCATTGATTAATAGACTTTGTATAAATGTATATTACAACTGCAAAAAATAAATAAAATAAATAATTCTATACAAACAATGAAGGTTTTGTATTTTTTTTTTTATATTAAAGGAGGCTAACGAACTGATAGGTACGTGATGTCAAGTGATCACCACCGTCCATAGACACTAGCGACATCAGGGAAGTCGCAAGTGCGTTGCCAGCCTGTATATGGGAGAAGGGGGATGGGATGGAAAGGGAAAGCAGGAAAGAGGAAGGGACGTGGGCCTCCGGCTCTCTCACTGACCGAACGAAACACAACAGTACAAGCACTGTTATTTCACGTCGGTTATCTGTGAGAGGGGTGGTACTACCCCGGAGGAGCCGACCCATTCATGCTGGAACCAAAAATAGATTCAGCGGGGCTCTACCACCTACGAGATTTGACATTGGCTACAAGCATACACTTGGATATAAACTTGTAAGAAACTAGCGCCCGGTGGACGTTGTCCCGCCCTGATAAAAAACCTTGTCAAGCTACATACCTAAATCTTCCTTATGAATCACTTTATCTACTGGGGAAAACCGTATAAAAATCCGTTCAATAGTTTTTGATTTTATCGCGAACAGGCAGACAAACAGACTTGGACTTTGTTTGTAATGGTTAGGTGATATAATTAGTTTAAACAACTCGTTGAGTATATTTAGTATGAGGACATACGTACGATATTATTAATTCGATATAATTGCACAGATTCTCAGACTGTGACACATGCGCTGTTTTAATTCAAGCGTTAATGACTCTATTATTTAAAGTGTTGTTTGAGAATAATCTATACTATCTATAGTAATATTATGAAGAGGTAAAGTTTCTGACGTTGTAGGGGGTAATCTCAGGAACTACTGGTCCGATTTTAAAATTTCTTTTAGTGTTATATAGATCATTTATCAATATATCATCACGCCAAGACCAATAGGAGCAAAGTACCAATGAAAAATGTTACAAAATCGGGATTTTTTACTCTAGAGAGCTTCCGCTGCGTGTTAGCGTTAGCCCAAAGTAACTATTACTACGCAAACGAAGTTTTTTTTTTTTTCGAACTGACTACGCTATTGGCCTTTACAGCTTCACCGGACTACGCAAGCGAAGTCGCAGGCAGAAGCTAGTAAAACATTAATTCGGAATTTCAATACGATTGTCAACGATAAAATATGTGTGATTTTTTTATTAACCTATATAATAAAGAGGTTCGCAGTTTGGTTGTACTCTTTGATGATTTTTTGAAATTATAATGTATTTTAACACCAGTACTTCATTATTTATAAACATACTAGCTTTTGCTCGGCTCGCTATTGAAATAAATTAGGTGTAATGTAATCCGAATTATATAATCAAGTGCAACCTTAAAGCTGATCTCTTTTTAATTTTTATAGTACGTTCTCGGGAAATTTCCTTGAAAAACAAACTAAACGGATACGTCGCTTGTCATAATTTTTTAGGGTTTTTAAGCTACGCTCCGAAAAGCCGGTGCTAATGGGCCTTATTTGACGGTGTCATGTCCGGCCATAAGCACCGTAGGTTCTACCCGTAACTGTTTTAATTAGTTGTGTGGGCGATGTTCAAGTCACGCTCTCGTAAATCGAAAAGGAAATTAAATATGTTTTTAGATAAATTTAGGCTCTTAGAAGGCACATGTAGACGTAAAAGCACTGTATCATTTTCTCTTAGATTAGCGTGTTTACCATTTTGGAGCACAGCGTCTCTTATCACACGATCACCCCCACACACGTGCACACCTACACGCTACACATTTTGGTGGAGGGATTTACTTTCTTTCCCCTATCGAACTGAAAAAACTCTCAATTTTTCGATAAAAATATATGGAGGAGTTGTTGAGGCGGATATGCTTGGTACACATATACGTTTCAACAAATCAAACATATATGAATAGTTAGCTAGGTTTGCTAAATTAGGTCGCGATTTTGCATGCAACGGGCAACAGCCAAGCCGAGGTGTGCCGTGCACCCTTGAGCTGGTTGCCAATATAAAATCGGCTGAGTGCCTTAAGTGCTCGCTCGTAGTCCGGTGAAGCTGTAAAGGCCAAAAAATCAAGGTCAATAGCGTAGTCAGTTCGAGAAAAAAAATCGTCTCTTATTATGAGACGTTGTTGTGGTTGAACCCTCAAAAATATAAGCAATAAATAAAAATACATACATTTTTTAAAAACACTGGTAACATTTGCATCCAACAGTCTTGATTTTTGTTTAAGAATACTAGACCTAGACCTGGAGCCCGGCGGACTTCATCGTGCCTTGATAATAAAAAATAATGCTAAGAGTCAACCGCAGCACCTACCGGGTCCAATTGTATATCTAACGCATTCTTGAATCCACACACAAAATATTTTATCAAAATTTGTCCAGTCGTTTTGGAGGAGTTCAGTCATATATACACGAACAGAAGAATTATATATAAAGATTGTAATATAAGTAATATATTGTAATATAAGTAAAACATAAGTTGTCAAAATGTTTTTAATGTCTTAGGTTACAATTACAATACTGTGGTTTGGTGTGTCTGTATTGTTTGGTTTACTGGTTGCTTGCGCAGTATACAATATCTCGTGAACCGCTAAAGAAAAAATTACAGAAATATAAATATATAATATTATAAAAAGGTAACGTTTGTGACGTTGTGAGTTTGTCATGTTGGAGGGGGTAATCTCAGGAACTAGTGCATCGATTTCAAAAATTCTTTCAATGTTATATAGTTAATTTATTGAGCATGGTTATAGGCTATATATCAGGCTAAAACATTTCCCGATAATAAATATATGGAGGAGTTGTTGAGGCGTGTATGCTTGGTACACATATACGTTTCAGCAACTCATACATATATGAATAGTTAGCTAGGTTAGCTAAGATAGGTCGCGATTTTGCATGCAACAGGCAACAGCCAAACCGAGGTGTGCCGTGTACCCTTGAGCTGGTTGCCAAAATGAAATCGGCTGAGTGCCTTAAGCGCTCGCCTTAGTAGTCCGGTGAAGCTGTTAAGACCTTGCTGGGTCAATAGCGTAGACATTTCGAAAAAAAAAACAATTCGAAAAACAACCCGGTCATCAAGAATCAAATCAATCAAATTTAAACCGTATTTAATATTCTATGTTATTCTTCGAGATCTTTATATTTTATATTCAATTATTTTTTTGTATAAATAATTTGTATTAAAATTGAATTTAGCTCATTTTGAATTGTAACGACACAATTCTTGACGCATCGCAATTAAGTATTCCACATGATCATTTACTGCGCTTCTGTATGGAATATGATGTCAGATTTTAGTGGCTGTATTTTATTACTTCTCATTAATCTATAAACAATGGATAACGTAAGACGTCTCTGACGTATTCAATATTAAATGAACGTCAGAACCACAGTATAAATATGAGACAGTACGGAAACTACGAACAAACGCTCGAAAATGGCACACTCGCACAAATACGCGCATCGATGAGAGGTTTTGAAAGGAATTTTATGGACAGCATTGCGAGGTTCGCTTAAGCATCGTGTAGATGCTCATGTTTGTGGGAGAGTGCCGGTGTGAGCGTTTATAGGGAGTTTCCCAACTGTCTGTTATGTATAATGTGTCAGAACTGTTGATTATATCTGACGCTATACTGAAAAAATTGTATATACGTGCCTGGGTTATATTGGCTTTAGAGAGAAAAGTTGCGTTAGTGGAATTCACGGTAATATTGTAAATTGAATAGTAACCGTCTGTCTATTTGTTACATTTTCACGACGAAATCTTTTGAACCGGTCACAATTAAATTTAGCATTGAGATAACCTGAGACCTTCAGAGATAACCGAATGGAGAGATGTTTTTATGAAACTAGAGAGAAAAATTTGCTATTCGAAATCGTACTCATTTATTTTTTTTCTCGAACTGACTATGCCTTTGTCTTAGCAAGGCCTTAACAGCTTCACAGGATTACAAATGAATTGGATATTTCATAAACCTCATAAGTCAAGCAAAGTTAATTTTTCAGGAGAAGCAAACAACTGTTTTGCTACATAAAAACTTAGAAGCCATTTGACTTTTGGGGTTTCTGAAATACATTAATAATTAGTTTGAACCCAAAATTCAAGAATAGATACAATCCTCATTGTTTTCTCGATCTGTAACTGATACTATATAATATAATAACTATATTTAATCATAATATATTTTGACATTTCGGTGTTGACGATGATAAGTCTCAAGTTTTAGATTAGACAGCCCTAGATGCATTCCTTAGTATAAAAGAATGGGATACAAAGCCATCAATGTATTTATTAACAGTCACTATCCCATCTTGTACTTCATTATAGTGAAAAAATAATTAATGTATGTAATAAATATTTAACTCAATGCTGTTTCTTTGATATTGAAGTTACTTTTGTGATTTTTGATAGACATGAAGCTATCTTAGAAAAACACAAAAACGCAAAAACCCCGTTTGGTAAAAAAATGTGACTTATAGGTTTTCTGAAATACCCGATTCAAATAGTGATCTGACTAAAATATTTGATCTATATCATAATAAAGTAAAAAATACGACGACAAAGTTACGAGGAAATCTAGATTTCAATAAAAAATAATACGTAAAAAAATTCTAGCATTTTTGTCTTAAGTAAACAGATTTTCATCTTTGTTATTTCCTTTGATGCCGTTCAAGTATGAAGTAAGCACAGAGTTTGTAATATCGGATCGCTTCCCCCTGGTCAACAAAAGTAAGCAATGCTCGTAGCCTCCCCCCTCCATGCTTAGGATAACATTTATATAAGTATTTCTAAACTTCTTCTAAAATAAGTAAATATTGCTGACGTAATCACCACTCACAACCCTCCATTCCTATGTCATCAAAAATAAGCAAAACAAAGACCCCTGCCCCCACCAGTGCTTACGTATTACTGAATGGCCCCTTTTCAAGAAGAATTAAACCCCCTGGTCTTTATACCATCTTACGTAATACATCAGTTATAATGCCGGCCTGGACGAGTCCCAACCGGGGACTGAACATCTTGTCTTCTCTCGGGAAGATGCAGTCGTAATTACCACGCAAATGTTTTACATATAGATTTCAAACAGAGATATATTATAAAATTTTACATTTACTTATATACAATTTCAGTACAAGTATATTGCTCAGGTACAAGTTTCCTCATGATGGTTTCCTTCACCGTCAGCCGATAATGTTAGCAATTTAGATTACTAAACGTATACAAGAATCCGTATTCCAAAGTCGTGGTGGTATAGTGGTTTGTCCGTTGGAATATCATTCCGATGTCCGTAGGTTCGCATCCCAGTATGTAACAACGAATTTTTCGAAATTTGCGAACATTTACTAATTTAAATTGAAAATATTATCGGCTGACGGCAAAGAAAAAAAAACATCGTGACAAAACCTGTTTCTGAAAGATGTTCTTAAAGTTCTACCATATGTGGGAAAATATAGAACTGTGGATTCCTCAGAGTTTGAAATCACCAATACGCCGTAGGCTGGCGTGGTGATTATACCCGTATCTTCCTTCGGGAAGAGGCCTATGACCCTGCAGTGGGTCTCCAACAGGCTTGTGATGATGATACGAAAATTAAAAAAAAAACATACGAGTTCCACCAAGCTGTGAACCCCTATGAATATCGTTTATCGATACCGAATTAAAATACAGGGGCGTCTCTAATGTGGAAAATTTTCTGTTTTCGTTTTACGAAACGTGGGCGACATGTTTATTATACACAGATTTCTCGGAAAGATCTTAAAGAAGCTCCAGTTGGATGTTTATTGGCAATTTGGGATCCGAAATAACGCCTTGATGTCTGTTTTGATATACGTGTTTATGAAAGACTTTTACTACGGTATTTGCGAGCCAGTATGGATTTTTGCTTCTTAGTTGGTTGTATCGTTGTTAGGCTCCATCATCCTTATTATGAGATGAAATAGTTTTAATGCGACGATGTGTATTTTTGTAATGAGAACTTTCTATACTATAAGGCGCGTTGAATGGTATTTTGGCAGGAGATAAACTTATAATTATAATGACCGACCGTATTGCGCTTGCGCGGCTTACGTTAGACTAGCGAAGCGTAGTAAAGAAACCTGTGTAGTAGTAAATCTGATATTTATATAAAATGTATATAATTATTAGGTACCTTCAGTGCCAATAGATGTGTAAGCTAGACTAATATTAATAATTTTAATTTACCAATTATGAAATTTAAATAACTCAGACTATAACTGACTTTTAAATTAAAAATGGAATTTTTATCGAGGGTTCTTATTTGTAAAAGTAACGACCGCTGCCCCGTAGTCAAGTGTCCAGTCTTGTCTTGTCTCGTAATCGTCACCAGTCTTGCCGAGAAAGCCTACGTGACGAGGTGTTTCCAGGCGTTTACCCATCTATATACAGATCGCGAGTAACGTTGCTCAACTTCGGTGATCGGCCGAGAATCAGTATTTTCAACACTCTACGCGACACAGTGTTTTTTGCTCCACTACTTTTCGTCACACAAGGTTACGGTTCAAAATTTCAGTCTACCCATCCGCGTTAGTTATAATTAAAAGATGAATAAGGATAACATATGGCACTCGGGGATAATGTAGCTTCTTATCAGTAACATATTTTTGGGAATCCGGTCAATAGTTTAGGTTATCTACTGCAAATAAACTTTGCGTCATCGCAAAAATACTCTAAATATCTACATATAGTAAATATTCATATAAATGGTCGTGATGGTGCTAGTGATTTGACCAGTGGAATATTAATCCGATGTACACAGAGGTTCGAACTCCGGCATTTATCAATGAATTTTTCGGACTCTGCGTAATTTTACTTATTTCAATTGGTAACACTATCGGCTGACAGTGAAGTAATATATCATCACGAAACCTAAACCTGGCAAATGTTCTTGTAGACTATATGGGAAAACATAAGACTAGATTTCTTAGAGTTTGAAATGGCTAATACGTCGCGGTTTGGCGCGATTTTGTCCATAACTTCTTTCGGTAAGTGGCCTCTTACCTTGCAGTGGGTCTCGTACAGGCTGATAATGATGATAGATTTATTGACGACTGACGGTAAAGGAAAGCATCCTGAGGAATCTTCTTGTAGTACCGCAGTATGTGGAAAAACATAAAACTGTAAATCGTGAAGATCGCCAATACGTCGCGGGCTGGCGCATCGTCGCGTGGTCATTATATCCATAACTTCCTTCGGGAAGTGGCCTGTGACCTTACAGTGAGTCTTCTACAGGTTGATGATGATATATTTATTCAGACTAGTGGGCGCCCAGCGGTCGACATTCGACCATAGTTATTTGAAATTTTAAAGTTTGAACTTTATTAGGGTTCTTTTGTCAAAGGGTTATACTTCTATAATCAAAGGTTTTCATCATGGCTACTCAGTTATTTGCCATGATCTTTAATTATATAAACATTTAAAAAAATCTATGTGTAAATGAAAATAGAAATTAATTATAAATTTGAAACAAAAATCACGTGGTAAATTTTTCAAATTTTAAGCAAACATAACTTTACGAAAATAAAGAAATTTATCGCAACCCATGACATAATTTTAAATTAATTTTATACGACACCATGGGTGGGTGGTATTTCTGGGTGATATTGAATTAAATGTAGTCTGTTCATCATGAGAAATAGTGATATGCCCAGTATCATCGTTTGGAAAAGTAATGGATCCACAATACAATCAAATGGTGAATCCAATTCAAAGATGTTTTCAATACTACCATTAGCTTTTGAAAATAAATTCTTTTTTATTGCTACTTGAGGTTGAATTGCAACATTGTAACCGCGTAGGTCTAAGTCGTGGATTACTTTTATGAACAAATTCTTATCTTCATTATACAAAGTATTATTTGGCTCATTTTTTTTATTAATTCGTCATTTGAAGTGAGTTCACCATAAAAAAATAATAAACATTACAATAATAGTTATATTTTATAATATCATTGTTGAATATAGGATGAAAAATGGTAATTGGAACGTAAGAGTTAAAAAATACATACAGTCGAGCATAGCAACCTCCTTTACAACTTCTTTTGAACTTCGTAATTATTGACGGCTCTCAAAATGTCTTTTTCATTTACATGTGTGTATATGTCGTGTAAATTTCAAGCATTAGTGTGAGTAATGTTTATTTTAATTAATTTAACGTACTTCTAATGCATTTTATATAAAATAAATAGCTTTCTGCACTTCTCCGCCATATAAACTTTAACTATGCCAAATTTCAAGTTCACCCGTCGACGGGAAATAGGTTAAAAAGGGGTACAATTTTTTTTCCTTCACGTATTAATTAACTGACTTCAAAAAAAGGAGGAGGTTATCAATTCGACTGTATGTTTATTTTTTTTTTTATGTTTGTTACCTCATAACTTTGGACTGGCTGAACCGATTTTGAAGATTCTTTTTTATTTGAAAGCTAGTATATAGATTATTAAATTACTTTAGATTGATATGCGAGCAAAAAAAGATATACTCTTGACGAGTATAAATGTCCCTAATTCCCGCCCGCGTAATGAATTAAAAAAATGTAAGATGGAAACGGATTCAAGAATGGTTTAAATTCTTGATAATTGGATTCGGTAGGTGGAGTTGCGTTGGAGTTTACAGTTTTTTTAGAAGTTGTATCTTCGGAGGAGTTAGTTACTTTGCGTTAGAAACAGGCGTAACAGTGAACAGTGAATCCTCTTCCTTAATCTTGGCAAAGCTTAAAAAAAAGAACTATATTTAAAATATGAATAGCTATAGCTAAATATCATCTTATCCGCCTTGAGTTAGCCTAACTTGGGACGACCTTCGCATCTAAATATGTGTGTTATCTCGCTCGTAACATTACTATCATAACTCCGTCTTCACGGTCGAGCGTGTTTATCGTCATTTTACCTCGTACATCCTCACTATCTGGTACGATTCTGTTCGTGGTCACTTTTGCGAGATAAAAATGATAACTCTGATCAACGTGGAACATTAGGTGTTTTTTTTTAATCGAATACGAAGGGTTTTTGCGACTTTTTGCAATGGTCTTGAATGTTACGTTGTTATTAAAGAATTTATTACTAGTTGTACGCGATGACGGCTTAGTTGATAGCGTTGGACAACGCGTCGGATGACGTAGGCTTAATTTTTTCCGAGTCGGAGCTCGCATCGTGATAAACCCGTAGAATGGTGGTAGGGCTTTTTCTAAGTCCACTTGGCTAGCTATCACCCTCGAGTTCGAAATCTGACATCCAATACCCATTAGTGTAGTCTAGCAGCTGCACTCGGGACTCAGTTCTCCTCAAGTTTGGTGTGTTTACCACGTTGAATTACATCATCATTAATATCAGATGAGATTGTGGTCAAATGTTAAAACGTTATAGAAGGGCTAATCAATCAAACAATTTGGCATTCCTTATGATTTGGTTAGACACTCTTATGCCAATGGGTATTGGCAGTTATATTGTCTAATCGAAATCATATCATATTAAAGCTGGTAATCTTTTATACAAGAAAAAATAATCTATGATTGTTGCTTCCATACTTGAACCCTACGTAGTTTTAACCAATTATTTAATTAGTTATTTTATATGGTTATTGGCTGATGTTACAAACACTACATGTGTTAGTTTTTACCTATTCGTGTCTAGGAGTTTTTAAACTCAAAAACTGATTTGTTCATCGCTAATGGGAAATACTTTAAAGATATCTACGCGTAATATGACAATTCTGTGGTTTTACTGTATAATTCATAAAATTTAGACCAAATGGAATAGGAAATTGTACTGTCGCAGCTATATAGTATTACTAGCTTTTGCTCGCGGTTTAGCTCATTTTAATCTAGATGTGCCATGTCTCTCAGGAATATAATAGGTACTTTTTTCTAGATTAAAGGTACTTTATACCCTTTTCTGTGCCTCTTACAACGTTTATCTATAAGAACTATAAGCGTTTCAAGCATACACACTAACGATTGCATTTATAGTATCTGTAAGAGTGAAAGTAAGAAAATGGCATTTAATATATAGTCTCTTAACCTTCAAACAGACAAAGTAAGAAGCAAGAATATTCAATATTATTTCGTAAATGTTTTATTTGTACGAATCGTCCAGTGGTCTCATAGAATAAAGAAACCTATTTCTATTTTTATTGATAGCACTATAGCTCGTCAGTCAGTAGCTAAATAATAAAAAAAGAATGAAGAATATCTGTTTAGAAATAAAGGGAAATGTTCTTAGCGGTTTTCCCACTGCCGATTTATGTATAGATTTAATGGCTTTTAGTGTTTGACTGTAATCTTAGAAGACAATGTAATATCTAATGTAAGACATTAGTGGGATAAACTTTATGGGATACTGCCTCTCAAATGTCACACCTTTAGATGTTTGTGAACAGCTTTTCAATTTGGGGATTGTAGCTAGCTAGATAGATGTTAGAAAATGGTCTACCATAATTAGAACTTAATTAGTCTTGCACATTCGACTCAGGATTATGGTTCTTATTTGTAATTTTTATGACACACCCTAAAGTAACTCGGATTATTCGATCCTGGATTAGATTATCTATAATAGGAAGACTCATCGCGACAAGAGCGCGTTAATATCCGGAGCCAAGGTCCCTAATAATCGAGTCTGAGACAAATTTCCGATACAGTTTCTATGCCTTATAAATCGTTACCTGATTTTATATTGAAGTTCTACTCGTGATAAGTCTAAAAGTACTTTTAGCTCGAATGTATCCGTAACGTAAATGTGTTTTCCAAGTTTCTGATAGTAAACTATTTGCATCAAGGTGATATTTGCAGGGCGTTGAGAAATTCAATTTAATGCGCGCTTGTACATTATTGGCCTTGTAGGGATGAGATAGATATATGTGCATTAATAATAGTAAATTTGGTCGGTTTACTATACATATATGATATCAATTAATACAAATACTAATGCAATCAGTAACCTATATAAATATTAATTCAACCAAATTAAATTACATCGATATTTTGAAGTGTATTTCTTGAAAATATAACGCATTTATTGATCTCTTTGAATGTTTGTAGAAATTGAAACTAATATTATTTTCGCATTTAAATTATATGCAATTAGAGTCTAAAGCATTCTATTTGTACTTGCCATCACCAATCAAAAACAGATTAACAGTCATACAATTACACCATAGTTGCACTTATACCTTATAATACTGCGGTCGCAGTCAGCTTATAAATTTTTTCCTATTGTTTCTCCCTCTTTTCTCAGCGATGTCCAAAATAGAACTGTCTTCGGACGCTCTACGGCACGCTTATATACCTTACATAACGGAGGGTGGACCTCTCTGGAAGGTTGACTTCATTATTCTACAGATTTGACAAGATTCTAATCGTGATATCTTTAGAACGTCATTATATGCGGTTTCTTTACTATTTTTGACTAGTTTGCATACAAACTATTCATATTTCGAAAGAAAATAGCTGCGGATAATATGTAACTTATTACAAATACCCTATGTCGTTTTTCATAGCGTTTAAGGCAAAGAAATGTCTTATTCAGCCAGACTCAACACATTGCAATGAACAGAAATCGATTGATGGCAGAGATCGTTATCGATACAGAAATCTTACAGTATATATTGTAATGGTAGAGCCACGCTGAAGCTATTACTGGTTTCAGCATGAATGGGTGTCAGCTCGACCGGTGTAGTATCACCGTCTCGCAGAAAACCGACATGAAGTAACAGTGTTTGCATTGTTGCGTTTCGTTCGGTCAGTGAGAGCGCCGGAGGCCCACCTATCTTCACCTTCCTCCTCTCCTTTCGCTTCCTCCCCTCACTCTCAAATTCTCCCAACACAGGCTGGTAAGGCATTAGCGACTCCCCTGGTGTTGCAAGTGTATATGGTCGGTGGAGATCACTTAACACTAAGTTACCCACCTGTTAGTTTGCCCCCTATGATATAAAAAAACATCTTGACTTCGTTACTTGAGTAATGTCGATAAACACTCGATCATCACTACTGTACGGTAATAAACTAAAAATATATGTTTTATGTAAACGTATAGTCTAGACTGTTTATTGCAGAAACACGCTCTGGCGGCAAATTAAATATTTAGCTCTCTGCTAACTGAATTAGCACTGTATTACAGTGTACCGTGTCCTTCGTGATTAAAACTAGCTTCATAATCAACATTGTAACGCGTGCCCAAACCTATAATATCTATTCTATTCATTTTAATGTACTTATAAAATAACTAACTGTGCCCGCTTTTCCTTCGCCCTGGAATCTAATGAAAAAAAAAACAGTGATTAAGAAAGTCTATTGAACGTATTAAGTCCATTTACTTATCTACTTTTCTCTCGTCGTTACGCCGCGCCGTCAATAAAATTACAATAACTATTGATAGAGTGGACCGATTTTTATGATTTTTTTTTTATTTTATAGGAGGCAAACGAACAGATGAGTCACCTGATGTTAAGTGATCACCACCGTCCATAGACACTTGCAACACCAGGGGAGTCGCAAGTGCGTTACCAGCCTGTGTTCGGAAGTTGGGCAGGAAGGGAAGGAGGAAGGGGAAGGGGGAAGGTAGGTGGGTCTCCGGCTCTCTCACTGACCGAACGAAACGCAACAAAGCAAGCATTGTTACTTCATGGCGGTTTTCTGTATATTTTTTTTTTATTTTAGCACGACAAAGTGACTGCACTATGCCTGATGGTAAGCATAGTACTATCCAAAAATATCGACAACCACCGAGAGACAGATTATCCATCGCCGATCGCCGCTGTCATGCCGGCCATAATGACGAAAGTCACCCGGTACCGGATATGCACAGGCTGATCCCGAAACGCGACGCGCAGAAGCGAGTCACTATGACGGGCTTTTTCGCCATATACATGGTGGTTGCGACCCAGTCGGGCTGTAAAACCCTACCACCCCGCTGTGGTCATTGCCTCGTTCGTTATTCAGCAGGGTGCACCACGTGCAGGTGAGGTTGGCTTGGATATCTCAAGTCTTAAGATGTTACTCGACACCCCTTACACCCCAATTATATAAATAAAGACTAAGTTAGTCTCGAAGATATACATTGTTCATACAAACAGACAGCCAGCCAGATAGACAGACAGACTGACATTTCTAAAAATGATTGAAATGTATTTTGTTACTTATTCCCAGACATCTTCAATTTTTTTTTCTCACGAAAACCGAAAAACTACAGCAACGTTAGATTTACAGTCTTATTCCAAAACTGAATTGGCTCAGGTTCAAAATCTATCGTTAAGCAACAGTGGAAAGGTTCCGTGAGCTCCACTTGAGAGCCAGTTCTTCTGTAGGTTTAGCGTGTTCACCATCTTGGACCACATCGTCATCTTCAGGTGAAATTATGGTCAAATTCTGATACTTATAAAGTGCACAAATAAAGGTGTATCATCAGCCTGCAAGAAACCCACTGCAGGGTCATAGACCTCTTCCCGAAGGAAGGTATATATAGGAACAGTTTATTTTAATTTAATAGTGTTTTTAAAGAACCAAGCTAGGATCGGTCGTCCAGGTGCTATATAGTTAATTCTGAATATCATCATCAACCTGTAAGAGAACGATTGCAGAGCTATAGGCCTTTTCCTCAGGGAAGGTATGGACACAATCACCACACCAGTTAATGACGTATCGGCAATTTAAAACTCCGAGAAATCCACAGTTATATGTATGTATAAAGTAGTGCTACAGGAACATTTCTGTTTTTTTTCTTGAACTGGCTACGCTATTAACCTAGCAAGGTCTTAACAGTTTCACCGGACTGCTAAGGCAAGCGCTTAAGGCACTCAGCCGAACATTTCTCAGGTTCAGTTTACCTTATGATGTTTTCCTTCACTTTCACTGCTAGTGTTACCAAATTGAACTGGTAAATGAACGCCAATTCCGAAAAATTCGTTGGTACGTGCCGGGGTTCGAACCTGTGGACATCAGATTGATATTCCACCGGTTAAACCGCTTTGGTTTGCCACTTATGTTGGTTACTTATTGTAAGCGGTAGATTTTTTTTACAATATATTTTAACAATTGTCACAATTTCACGAGTATAAATAAAACGTTGAAGGAAAGTAGAAGGTCCTTCGAAACGTAAATTAAATAATTGATATAATGCTAATGAGCGTCGCGTTGCGTGCTTACAGTTTAGGTACGCGATTGTCTCGAAGCAAAACAATACCAGCGGCACGCAAATGTTTGTGCTTGAAAATTATTGTTACAATGTTTTGGAATTTGTTTGAAATCGAACGGTATGTACTCACGTTTTATTCTTTAGTACCGCGATGTTAGCATAAGTAGGTCGATTGGAATGTATTCTCGAAAAATTATATTTATATTATTTGGTGAAGATAACGTTCTAGAATCGCGTCTTTCTCTAATAACAAGTAAAAGGTCTTCTACCATTGACAAACATGGGTATTTCGTGACTGACGTCCGATACACATTTTTGTTAGTGGTAGGGCCACGCTGAAGCTATAATTCAGTATTAATGGGCCAGCTCTCCCCGGTACTACCACCCGGCCCACAGAAACACTTACGTGAAGTAACAGTGCTTGAATTGTTGCGTTTCGTTCGGTCAGCGAGAGGTCACTGGAGGCTCATCTCCCCTCCCCTTCCGCGCCGCCTTTTTCCCTCGACTCTTCTCTATACTCCCCAAACACAGGCTAGCAACGTATTTGCGATTCCCTGGTGTCTATGGACGGTGGTGATCACTTAACATCAGGTGACCCGCATGTTCCTTTGCCTCAGTCAGCAGTCAGTTCAGTGATATACACACGTACAGAAGAAATTTACATATGAAGATAAACACTATTTTAAATAGCATTTTAGGGCATCGTCACTAAGAACGATGACCTGATCGTTCTTACTGACAATGCCCTAAAATGGCTAAAAGCATTAAACCTCCAATTATAGTAGTAAAATTCAACTGTTTACTCCATCGTAGCCATATGATTAAATAAATAAAAGAAAACTATTTTAAATCGAACCAAATCAAAATACTTTATTCAATATTGGTCTTAAAAGGGGCTTATGAACGTCAAAACGATCTAGTTATCTAGAAAAAACGGCAAAAAACTTGATCGGGTTTACCTTTTTAACATACATACATGTATTCTAAATATATTACGTTACAATCGTTTTTGGTGGATGCACAGAGATGAGTCAATTCTAGACATCACTATCGTTCACATACTGATCAACTGTATAATATCCTTACACAACTCCACTTGTTTATTTGTTACTAGCTTCCGCCCGTGACTTCGTCCACGTGGAATAGTTATTTTGGATAAATGCTAACACGCAGCGGAAGCTCACAAAAGAAAAAAAAAACGGTTTTTGTAACATTCTTCATTAGTGTTCGGCTCCTGTCGGTCTTAATGAGATGATTTATAGCCTATAGCTTTCCTCGATAAATAAGCTATCAAACACTGAAAGAATTTTCTAGAAGTAGTTCCTTAGATTAGCGCTTTCAAGCGAACAAATTCTTCAGCTTTAAAATATTAGTTCAGATGGAGTATTATAGATTGGTCTCAAATCATTAAACTATTTTTAAATTTAAGCTCTCACGGTCTTTGTAAAAATACACGCGAATACTCTTTAAAACGTTCATTACTTACTATATTTAGAATCAAAATGTCAAGGTTTTCAGTACGTCGTTTGCTAACCTTTTCATTTGAAATGTTGGTTGAAGAGTAATTAAAGGTCACTACAGGCAAATAATACCGTGAAATAACACGTAGTAGTTTACGTATAAAAGTGTATTGGACCATTTTAAATGAATTATATCGAAGGCAGTTTTTTAGATATGACTAGCTTCTGCCCGCGACTTCGTCCGTGTGGAATAGTTACTTTGGGCAAACTAACAAACAGCGGAAGCTTACAAATATTCTTCATTGTTGTTTCTCTCTTATTGGTGTTAGCGTGAGCTATGTAACACTGAAAGAATTTTTCAAATCAGACCAAGTAGTTCCTGAGATTAACGCGTTCAATCAAACAAAGAAACCCTCCAGCTATATTATGTTAGTATAGATTACTAACTACGTATTTAACTCGAGCTGTCATTAAAATTATAATAACTTTTAAGAGGACCGATTTTAATGAAACAAAGACTAAGTTATTCTCAATACGCTTTGTGATTTTGGGGTGTAAGGCGTGTCGAATAACATCATAAGACTTGAGACACCCAAGCCAACCTCACCTGCACGTGGTGCACCCTGCTGAATAACGAACGAGGCAATGGCGCAAGCGGGGTGGTAGGGTTTTCCAGTCCGACTGGGTCGCAACCACCATGTATATGGCGAAAAAGCCTGTAATAGTGATTCGCTTCTACGGGTCGCGTTTCGGGATCAGCCTGTGCATATCCAGCTTATTACAGGCCGGCATGATAGTGGTGACCGGCGATGGACAGTGTGTCAATCGGTGGTCGCTATTATTTTTGGATTGTACTGTGCTTACCATCAGGCATAGTGCAGTCACTTTGCCGTGCTACAATAAAAAAAAAAATGATTTTCTTGTGGTTTTATTGTGAACCCAGTACTTTATCAGTTATGGGTGTTCATACAAACAGGTAGACAGACAAATGTTTCTAAAAATGATTGAAACTTATTCCTAGACACCTTTTTTTTATTAACGCGGGGAAATCGTTTATGGGTTCGCCACCCCCCCCGGGGGAGAGAGTGGGTTATGTCCGACTCCTACGGACTAAAACCCCACAGTGTACCGTCCGCCGCATAGTAGGGGCAGCCAGGGATCGAGCATGCTCTCCAACCTGAAAAACTGCCCCTGAAAAACGTTGGTTAATTTGTGCCTTAACCAATTCGTGTGTTTCATCCTTGTCAACAATCTTTTACACTAAAATCTAAAATGTACAGATACGACTAGTCGTAAGTTACCTAAGGATATGCTATATGATTTTCTTGCTGGGGTTTTATTATGAACCCAGTCTTTAGCAGTGATGTATGTTCAAACAAATAGACAGACAGACATTTCGTAAAATGATATAAGTGTATTTTATTTACTTATTCCTAGACACCTGTTAATTTTTTTTTTCACTAAAATCGAAAAAGTACAGACATGTTTACATTATTATTATATGTGTCGTCATATTCTTTTGTTTGACGACTTTACCGACCACTTGTTTAATCAATGCTTTAACCATCCCACAGTGTATAATTCATTGTTAACATATTACCTGAAGTTATTATCTTGATAAATAGGCTATTTATGTATAAATCTGACTTCGATAAGAGTGGCTATTCCGTTATCTAATCGTATATTTGCGCATTCCAATATCATATACGCGATATATAATACAGTATGTTCTTAAATATTTTATTTGCAAGACTTTAGAACGCGTTAAGACTGGAATTTACAGTAGCAAGGGCGTATCTATTAATTATTTGGAGCTTTCAAAAGGGGGCGGGGGTCAAGCCGAATCTTACTAATATCACGCGGAGGAGAGATGGGATTTCGGCAAATGTCACGTAATTTTTTTCGGGCAAAAATAATGTAAAAGTGTTAGAAAATCAGAATAATTTAAAGTAAAGCATGTTTCTAGACTAAAATATCCTGAAATGTAGCATAATTCTGCTATATATAATATTAAAATTCATGAATAGTTGTAAAGTTATTTAGTTTCTATATATTAAAATGTAACAGATTTTATAATAGTTATATTAGAAATAAAGCAAATTGTCTTTTTTTAACAAATCCAACATATTCATACTCAAAATTTGAAATTCATACTTTGAAAGATCTCACGTGATATTAGGGGGGTTGGCGGTCGAGAGAAATCTCACTACATCTCACCAGAGAGGAAAGGGGGTCAAAATCCTGAATAACTCTCTTACATAATTAATGATTTACCCCTACGAAGCCGACACAACTCTGGTCTAATAACAAAAGTACGTTTTCTTTACCTATTTGTGAAATATTTCACAAATTATTTATAATAGACAATGGGGACTATTAAATACATTTCCTATGGCTTTGTTTCACACGGCTTTAGAATTTGTTATCTGTGACCAGTCATTATTTAATCATCGCAAGACGCCTTAAAATAGTTCACCTTGATTGTAGAATATTAAGAGTAATCTAGAAGTCTTTGTACGGATAAATAAAGATTCAATAGTGGTATGGCGTTACAAAAACATCTTAATTTTTTGTTACAATACAACTTTACATAGTTATTATATTTTTACATAGGAATGAAAAAAATGCAAACTTTTTTTTTTCGAACTGACTACGCTATTGACCTAGCAAGGTCATAACAGCTTCACCGAACTACTAAGGCGAGCGCTTAAGGCACTCAGCCGATTTTATTTGGGCAACTAGCTCAAGGGTGCACGGCACACCTCGGCTTGGCTGTTGCCTGTTACATGCAAACTCGCGACCTGACTTAGCTAACCTAGCTAACTATTCATATATGTTTGAGTTGTTGAGACGCATATGTGTACCAAGCATACACGCCTCAACAACCCCTCCTTTTTTTATCGGAAAATTAGAGTTTTTTCAGTTCGATAAGGGAAAAATATAAAACCCTTCCACTTCCATGTGTAAGCGTATAGGCGTGCACGTGTGTGGGGGTGATCGTGTAGTGTGTAGCAGTGATGTAAATTTTTGTGTTACTGTATCGCGCGAGCAGCGCAGTCAAGGGCTTCACACCGAGGGAACGAACCTAAGCTTGAGTCGCTGCCGAGGGGGGAAAATGCAAATTCATTTTCTAGCGCTCGTTTGGTTAATTAAAATTATTACGTACATATAAATCAAATCAAAGTGTGTATTTTTTATACGGAATAATCTTCGAAACGGCTGATTTTGACGAGAATTTTGCTAGCAGATAGAGGACTTCTAGTAATAATTATTTAGGTTATATATAAAGCTATAAGAAAAGTTTATAATGACAAAAACATAACCTATAATTAATATTAAAAAAAAGATTGTGTTCTGGGGACCAGTTATCATAAATAACGTTGTGTCTAGCTTTTGCTCCCGGTTTCGCTCGTGTCGATGGAAATTAGACTTAGCCTTCGGGGACAGTTTCTTTTATCTGAAAGGTACTATGTCCTATCTTGTACCCATTAAAACTCGCATAAAAAAAAATCATACTGACCGGGAGGTGAAACCATAATATTTTTTTTATTATTAGCGGATCCGGCGGACGTTTTCCCACCCGTTGACAATTTATATATATGTATAAACCTTCCTCAGAAATCACTGTATCTAATGGCGAAAACCGCATGAAAATCCGTTCAGTAATTTTTGTGCTTATCGCGAACATATCGTCGTGGTAGAGGACTTTGTTTTGTAATAGGTATTGATCATTATGTTATATATTATTTTGTCTAATATATAATAATCTCGTGTCACGGTGTTTGTGGTTGAACTCCTCCGAAATGGATTTTTAAGAAATTTTAAGTGTATACTGTGTAGGTATGAGAATAGGTCGTAAAGTATATATTTTATCTAGGAGGTTAGGTGTCCAGATTTTTTTGACAAAAATATCTATGAGTACGTCAGCAATATTTATTTACTGAATTAGTACAGATTTGAATCTACTTAATAAATGTTTACGTAATTATATGGGGGGAGACAAATTACAATAATTCTGCTTACGTAATTCTTGAATGGCCCCTAAGGATAAGGATGATAATAATAATTCCTTTCATTCTCAGGTGAGCGACGTCCGAGGATGTGGGTACCACCTAGCTACAATGCTGGGACTGCTACCGGCTCAGGTGATAAATGTGTACCTCGGGTCAACCCTCAGGTCGATGCACGACGTCCTCCACGAGTCACACCTCACCGGTTACGTCGTGTTCGCATTTCAGGTGACACATGAACTATGACTTCATTTTTGTCTACATGAATAAAAGTGTTTTTTGTTTAAAATAAGCAAGCGAGCAACTCTGTATACTTTCCTTTTGTGACATAAACCTTGATTTATAACTATACCATACCTCGATGGAGGTCCAGCTCTAAAAATAAAAAAAATATAGACGAATTATATGCCGAAACTTTCCTCGTGAATCACTCTATCTTCTGATGAAAACCGCATGAAAATCTGTTTAGTACATCTTTTATAGGTGGTAGAGCTACGCTGAATCTATAACTGGTTTCAGCATGATTGGGTCGGCTCGCCCGGGGTAGTACCACACTCACAGAAAACCGACGTGAAGTACTGTTACTTGTTTGCATTGTTACGTTTCGTTCGGTCAATGAGAGCGCTGGAGGTTCACTTCCTTCCCTCTCTTCCCCTTCCACCTTACTCTCCCTCCTTCTCCACCAACATAAGATAGCAACGCACTTGCGACTCCTCTGGGGTCTATGTACGGCGGTGATCACTTAACTTCAGGTGACCCGCATATTCGTTTGCCTCCTAGGACATAAAAAAAATTAGGATTTATGTTTATTCAAGAGAACTTGTATTCCAAAATCATGTCGCTCCATACAAGTTCCTTGCGAGGGGAATGAGGTAAGCGGGAGGTATGTTAGAACTCATAGATTAAGTATAAACAGATACGAAATACTATTTCGCATCTGTGTTCTATGAAACATACGCACTAAGATTATAAAATGCACTCATCTCTAGCCATTATACCCATATGTTTAATGTATCATTTCCATTATTTTACTTATTATGTAAAAGGTCGCGGTCGGTACCGGTTTTAATAAATTAATAAATACTGGTTTTAATCTAGTCAGTATCTTTTATATCAGAGTAGGTGTTGAATTCCGACGTACACTGAAGTAGTTCAGTTAGTGTTTTCTTCTATAGTTGTTCGGAGTTACACAACTGAACTGCTGTTTAAGTGTAATGTATTATTTGTGCACTTTGTGAAGTTTTATATTATATAGCTGTGCTCGCGACTCTGTGCACGTGGAGGCTAAAGCGTAAAGCTGGAGAGTTGAGGGTTTTGTGGTTGAACGCGGTAACCTCGGGTACTACTGGTCCGATATGAAAAATTCTCTCAGTGTTAGAGAGCTCATTTACCAAGGAATGTTATAGGCTATATATCATCACGTTAAGACCACTAGGAGCCGAGCACGAATAAACAATTCTTCAAAATTGGCTCTTTTTTTCCTTTTGAGAGCTTCCGCTGTCTATTAGTGTTAGCCCAAAGTAACTATTCCCCCTGGTCGAAGTCGCGGGCAGAAACTAGTCTATACTAAGATTATAATCTATACCATCTATACTATTTTAATATTATAAAGAGGTAAAGTCTGTGAGTTTGTGACGTTGTAGGAGGTAATCTCAGGAACTACTGGTCTGATTTGAAAAATTCTTTCAGTGTTTTTTTTTTTAACTTTATTTTAGGCAATCAACCGTTCAGATTATTACTGCCATTGTCAAGTAGTAAATAATATTACAAGCGTAGAACGATCATTTCAATATCAAGCGTCGTGTGAATCAACATTCTAACAAGATGGTGGCTCCCTTGTTAGAACCTTCCATGGAGTTTTTATGGCATCTCAGAATTGCATGATCCGTGGTATTACTTTTCATTCACTTCACTTATGCGTAATAAACTAACCATATTACATAAAACACCACCAACTTTATACAATATAGAGTCAAGTAACACAAGATTATGAATAAAATATAAAATCCACTACATGACAGACTGAAATCCCGCCAAAAACTCCAAACTCTTTCAGTGTTATATAGCTCATTTATCGAGGACGGTTATAGGCCATATCATCACGTTAAGACCAATAGGAGTGGAGCACCAATGAAGAATGTTTCGAAATCGGGGGTTTTTTTCGTGTAGAGAGTTTCCGCTGCGTGTTAGCGTTAGCCCATAGTAACTATTCCACGCGTACGAAGTCGCGGGCACAGACTAGTAATATATAAAAACGAAATCTAAAATAAGAATTACTGCATCCCTATTTAAATATAAATCAGTAGGCTTTTAAAGGAAGTGTAAAGCTACGCTGCTAGTTAAAGAAGATACGTCGTGATTTACAATCATAGACTAAATAGATGATAAAATCCAATAAACACATTATACGCCGGTTCAAACTAACGTAACCTAGCTCGTTATTTATAAATCGGTGTGATCTCTCACGCGTGCTATAATCGTACCAATGTCATAATTACCGGTTTTACGCTGTGTTTAGATCGGTTATCATATTATGAATCGTTGCCATGGCGCGTCACTCTGACAATTGACATTATCGCGCTCTTATTGTGTTTAAATCTATAATGGCGCTTTGAATTATATTTTATAAATCGCATTAAATTGTTGGCTGTACGGTTTTAATATCAGTGCGTTTATGTGAGAATAATAAGTATATTATGTAATTTATATTATATATGGGAGTTTTTGGGGGATCTTGGAATGTCATGTAGTGGTTTTTATATTTTATTCATAATCTTGTGTTATTTTACTCTGTATTTTGTAATATTAGTAGCATTTTACATTATATAGTTCCGGTTATTGTGCACAAGTGAAGTGGATAGGAAATAATGTCAAGTAGCACGGTTCGTGACTTGTCACTAAACCTCCCTGGAAAGTTCCTACAAGATGGCGCCATCTTGATAGTTCATTGAAATTAACGCAAGAAACTTGTAATATCATCCGCCTTCTCGTACTGATAATGATAATATGTCGATGATGATAGTAACAATCTTCTAGAAGAATGGCTGAAAAAATAGATTTATGCAGTTTTGTGTATAGACCTCTAAATGATTGGCCCTATCGACGTGAGCGCTACTATTTAATATGTCGCCATACATACAAGACATAATGTAAAGTAACATTAGCACTCTACTGTATGAATTTCCTTACTCTATAGTACTGTACCCTTAGTTCCCAAAGTTCCCCAGGGCTCCACCGGAGACTGGACAGTGCTCTACGTTGGCGTGATAAAAAAGTGGGAGTTGACAATTCGTAAGCGGAATTCCATTAAAATTGATCTGCTTTCGACAATGTAGAACTAAAATGTTGGCTTGACTTCACCAATCAATGTAAGCAGAATTTTAAGAAGAAGAAAAAGAAGAAGAATTAATTTTAAGAAGCTCCGTGACTTACTCTTAAAATCTTCCATATTCCATATAGAGTACAATGTGTCGAGACTTGCAAATTTCCATAGTTACATATCTAATATTCACATTTTTTGTCAAGTTTTGGGAATATGGTAGAATCGCGTCCCCCGGAACAAGCCAAATTTTGAAAGTGGGTTTATAAGAAAAAAAATATCTCGGAGACTTGATGGTATTGGCTAAAAATTAAAAGGACATTAGAAAAAGCCCCTCTAAGCTCAGAGGTCTAGGGTTGTCGCATGATGGGAAAAAAAATGTTGTATGTGTTTTGAATAAGTAAGAGAATACGAAATGTATTTTTAGAAATATTTGTACCTCTCTGTTTGTTTAAACACGCATAACTGCTAAAGTACTGTATTCACGATAAAATCTCAGAAAATCATAAAGTATATCCTCGAGTAACATTTAGTCTTAGTTTCATTAAATTCGGTTCACTCTATCAAAAAATATTGTTATTGTAATGACGACGCGACTTAAGTACGAGACAAAAGTAGATAAGTAAATAGACTTAATACATTCAGATAAATTTATTAGACACTGTTTTTTTTACAATATGTTCCACACGGACGGAGTCACGGATACAGCCAGTAAACTATAAAATACATAAATATTTTCTTCTAATCTGACTTGTAGGTCCACAGATTGCCGCAATAAAAAAAACAGTCTCTTAATATTTTATGACGTAGTATACCTTACGTATACTAAAAAAAAAAATAACTAAGTTACAATTCACGGCATATTTATATGAATACATTTTACTATTTTACAATGGATATTAAAATTTGGCCTATTTGGCAAACGCGACGTTTTTCGCATGCCGACATAAAAGTTCGATGACCTTCGTTTAGTGTTGACATCAGTCACAAGGGCATCTCATATATAGGGTTGCCAATATATTTTTTCCTCAGACTGTTGTATTTTTCAACATTTTAAATATTTAAAAATTCAGTCTCAATTTGTTTGTCCACGATTAATTCTGAAACTACTTAATCGATCTTCGTGAAAGTTAGCATTTAATTTAGTACAACTTGAGAGAGTATATTTATGTTTTTATTAATGTCCTCAATATTTTTTAAGTATAAATTAAATAACTATCAATGTTGATTATTATTATCAATTGTAATTTGGATCTGTCTCGAACAGATGGCGCTTTAAATCAGTTTGTTGACGTAGACTGTGGGACCGACTGTTATAGACATCTCAAAGATAGCACCACGTTTTAATTTTGAAGTTATTTTTCAACTCCAGATTATCTTATGGTCCACTTGTTCTGTTAATCTATTTACTACGTAACCTCGCTTTTTTGTATCAAGTTTTATGCAGACTCATAATAACAAATATTTAATTATAATTTTAGTTTAACATGTAATAACTAAGACAGAGTAGCGCGTGGTCTGGTCATAAACAAGCGCTGGTCTAGTAAATAAGATTTTTTTTAGATATGGCAAAAAAGACAGGGAACGAAGATTTTTTTTAAATCTTTTTATAAAAACGATATATTTTCTCGCTTCTTGCATCTCTATATCTCTTGTTAACAATTGTTTATCGAAAATAAAAGTATCATATAAGTCTATTGTGTTTGAATTCATATGTAATTTAGGGTCACAAAAAGTTATTTCTGTTGTTAATTATAAGAATTGTATTTGATACTAGCCTCTGGCCGCGACTTCGTCTAATTCGTCTAATAACCATTTTGAGAAATTCCTTCATGATAAAATCGACAACTTCACCATACTGTAATTTTCTGTTGTTAGAATTTTTGGTCAGGACATTGCGTTATACATATACGTAGATATAATATTCTTATGCGCTCTATATTTTTTTAACAGCATATAGCGGAAATACAGGTCATTGCTATAAACAAGGTTGGTCACCCTATTTGTATAAGAAATGATTGTAGATTCACTGTGGACAGTCGCCAGACACAAATAATAATATGTTTTGACAAAAACTTCATCATTTAACATCATGAAATATAGATTAAAATGTATCTATGTCAAACTGTCATGGCTGAACAAGTAGCGTTTGCAAACAGAAAAGCGGATTCGAATCTAACACTGGGGTTGTGCTTTCAACGTGTAGTCCGGTGAGGCTGTTAGGACAATAGAGTAGTCGGATAATAAAAAACCTTTCAATTAAGGGTGACAACATAGTTAGGGATCGGCATTGATATACTAAAACCCAAGATACACACTTAACGTCTCACAACCGGCACACAAAAATGAGTGCATAATTTTGGATTATGCACTCATTTCAAATAGTCTCGCGTCGATTTCCTCCTTGTAAAAATAGCTTTAAATCATTCAGGTAAGGTTGAATTTGCAAAATCATAAGTTTATCGCATAGGTATAATCACGTATGTATATTGTAAGTTTTTACGGCCGTATTTTAGTGCTACTTTTGTTCAAGACTACGCGTCTTGGATATTGTATGTCAATGGGAATCGTACATTATTTACGCGAGGCGTTTTTGAGGTAATAGAAAACGTGGTCAAATTCGTCAAAGTTTTAAATGGAAATAGATTATACAAACTTTAAAAACTCTGTATATACTATAGTGATGTTGGAATATTATCTATGCCCTATGCTTCAAAATATTTAAAACTTCTTAAACGGTACGTTTAAGCCTATGTATGAATTGTCAATATAATATAATGGATAATTTAACAACTGTATAAATAAAATTAAAATTCTTTTAATAAATAAATTTATTTTACACGTGAATCTAATAGAATAAGTATCTGAGTTTTTAGAGTCAAGCGAAATCGATGAAAAGTATAATCCATACTTTCATGCTAATATTATACATAGCTGTGCGCGCGACTTTGTCCGCGTCAAACTCGATTACAGAACAGTGACAATAAAGTAAACGGAATGTAATAAGTCTCACTACTATTTAATTATAACTCGTACATAAGTCGCGTCGTCATTAAAATTACAATAAGTGTTGAAAAAGTGGACAGATTTTAATTAAACATACATAGAAACATGTTACTAGAAGATATGCTTTGCGATTTTATTGAAAAGGTTTTATCATGGACGCGGTACTTTAGTAATGATACGTGTTTAAACAAACAGAAAGACATTTATAAAAATGATTGAAATGTAGTTTATTACTTTTTTCTAGACACCTGCATTTTTTTGTTACAAAAAAGTTAAAAATACGCACACCGTATATTTACATTTTAATTACTTTCATGTGTCGATGTGAAATTGAGTTTATTTGTTTGTTTTTTGCTTTCATACTTTTTAATTACTTTATCGACGATTGCGAAACTATACATACCTTACATCCTTTTTTTTTTTACATGGGGAAATTCATTCGGATGCCCACCCTGGCCGGGCAGCTAGGGTGGCGTATGTCCGACTTGCACGGACTAAAACCCCATGGTGCCTCCTTTCACCTGTTGCCCAGGGAGCAGCAACTGCCTACGGCACTACCTCTGCTCACCCGGCAGGTGTCGGCCCCTCTTAAGGGGCCTCTTCTGCGGCCTGAGGGGTCAAGGTGGAAGAACCCTCAGGGAGGGGCGGGTGTTAAACACCCCCGACGAACTGTGGGAGTCGTACGGCACAATGCGACTCCACCACGGGGGCCTGCTATAGTGCTGGGCGAAGGACGTGCCCGCGTCACGTCGCCCGCAGGCCCTTTACGGTGGCCTCAGATCGTCTCCGACCCGTCGCCGCCGTGTTCGTCGGCCGCGGGAGAGGAGTCTGGTGGTCCGCTCTCTCTCCCTCTCCGCCGCCTCCTTAGCGAGCATAACTGCCTCGCAGAATGAGGCGACGGAGTTCCACCCGGTCTCGCTCTCAACCATCTTACAGACGACAGACGAGAGCGAGAGATCCGGGCCTATGGCCGCGACGAGCTCGCGGCGTGGCACATCCCAGGCGGGACAAACTTCTAGAGTGTGCTGCGCGTTGTGTATCTCTTACATCCTGAAAAAAAAAAAACAGCCCCAGAGAAATCAAATCTATACGTTAGTGTATAAATATTAAAGTGAACGTTACTTTGCCCTCCCGCCTGAAATTGATTGACCACAACCACGGTCTCATTGGAATAAAAAACGTTTGATTTTATTTACGGTACGTGTATCTGAAAACAGTTAATCTGAAACTGATAATAGAGAAAACAAAATATTAGTAACTAAAACCTTTATGGAGGTGCACTGTGCCGATGTGTTTCTCACAGTTCGTCAAGTGTCTAACACCCATTCTCTTTTGAGGGGTTTACCATCTTGACACCTCAGACCGCAGTAAGGGCCGCTTAGGAGGGGTCAATACCTGTCGGGGATGCAGACGTAGTACCAATAAGGCAGTCCCTAGTCTCCTGACCAAAAGTAAGTAGGTGTCATGGGTTTTTTTAGTCCGTGCGAATCGGACATAACGCATCCTCAGCTGCTCAAGTGAATGGATATCCATTGAGGATCTCCCATGTAAAAAAAAGTAATTAAAAACCTTTTTTTTTATCGAAGCACGACATAGTGACTGCACTATGCCTGATGTTAAGCATAGTACACTCCAAAAACATCGGCAACCACCAAGAGACAGATTATCCATCGCCGGTCGCCGCTGTCATGCCGGCCATAATGACCAAAGTCACCCGATACTGGATATGCACAGGCTGATCCCGAAACGCGACGCGCAGAAGCGAGTCACTATGACGGGCTTTTTCGCCATATGCATGGTGGTTGCGACCCAGTCGGGCTGTAAAACCCTACCACCCCGCTTTCGCCATTGCCTCGTTCGTTATTCAGCAGGGTGCACTACGTGCAGGTGAGGTTGGCTTGGGTGTCTAAGTCTTAAGATGTTACTCGACACCCCTTACACCCCAAAAACCTGTCCTTTGTTGACAATTGAGCCTGTAGTCAGTTGACACTGCTGATATCTAACTGTAAAGTATAAAAAATATACACGTATAATTCATTAAAATATGTTATACATTAACGTGAAATACTCACAATCGGTTACATGTATTTCATTTATTCACGGAGCATCTTCAGACTCTCCCTATGCAAAAACTTCTTGAAAAGTAAAAAATAAACACTTTTGATTGATAAAGGCATTAAATTTGGGGAAATCCGCCATTAAACTTTAGGTTGGACGTTAGTACTTTCGTTCCCATGCGGAAATAAAAAAAGACCGGACCTTATTTAAAAAAAAAACCGTTAGCGAGGTCACGAACAAACTTTTATCCGTAATATAAATAACATACCTATAAAAATAATTACCATATATTATTTTTTTTATTAATAAATAGAAAAAAAGATTTATCGGCGTGGCCGCGGCGGGGATTTACGCTGTCTGGGTTTTCTATCCATATCATAATGTGACGTGCCGCTTATGACTGTATGAAAGTTTACTATATTCATTTTCCTGTCTTGTTCAATATGTTATCGCAATGACGTTATGAGAGTCAATAATTGTAAAAAGCAAAGTTATTTATTTATTTTATTTTTGGCAACCAATCTTCCAGTAGATTTAGTACTGCCGTTATCGAGTAGGTCATAATATTACAAGTTTATTGCTTTTATTTCAAAGGTCTAATAAGATGGTGACTCCCTTCTTAGAACTTTCCAGGGAGTCTTTGTGGTAAGTCGGAATCCATGCTCCGTGGTATTATTTTCCATCCACTTGTGCACAATCACCGAACTATGTTTTGTAAAAAAAATTACCAATATCACATAATGTAGAGCCAAATAGTAGAAGATTATGAATAAAACCAACTACACGACATTCCGAGATCCCGCCAAAAATTCACAAAGTTTTATCCACACTGGTTGGTGCCTGCGACTTTGATTTATACTATTTTGTTTTTTCATTCGCACTATGTGAATTCTGTTTGCATAAATTGTGTTAAAAATAAAAGTATTTTCTAAATTGCGGATTTTTTTATATATTTATACTTTTTACTGTATATATCTGTTTTTGTATTAGTTACCTCAAAGTCATATGTTATAAAGTGACTATGTGGCCTATAACATAAGTCTAAGTCTAGACCTAAGTTAGTAGTGTAATATACTATTGATGAAAGAATTTTTAAAATTGGTTAAGTATTGTTTTATTTTGTCTACTAGACTTTGTAATAAGTTTGTAAAAAACAAAAATCAAATCCTTTCTCTTTAAATTTGTATATAAGAAAGTAAAACTGACGAGGCTGTAATATTTAGATTTCTGTAAAAAAAATTGCTGCACGTGTATATTATGAATAAGTGATAGAATAGATTTCAATCAACTTTACAAATATTTGTCTGTCTGTATGTCTGTCTATATGAACACGCGTCACTGCTAAAATACCGGGTTTGTAATAAAACCTTTTCAATAAAATCATAAAGCACATCTTCGAGTCACATTTAGTTTTTCTTTCATTAAAATCGGTTCGTTCTATCAAAAGTTATTGTACTTGGACGACGCGTGGTAATTAGGTATGAGAGAAAAGTAGATAGATGGGCTCAATCCATTCAGATGATTTTCTTAATCGCTGTTTCTTATATAAGGTCACGTGGGCGAAGTTATGGATACAGCTAGTAGTTTTTTTATGCTAAAGGGTAGCAAACAGGAAGACGGCCCATCTGATGGTAAATGATTACCGTCGCCTATGGGACACATGCAATACCAAGGGTGTCGCTGTTGCGTTGCCGGCCTTGAAGAGTGTGTTTCAATCCCTTTGGGGGCGTCCATAAATTACGTGAGGTGTTTTTTTAAATTTTCTGCCCCTCCCTCCCCCCTGGTGAGATGTCGTTAGATTTTATTGAACCCCCTTCCCCAGCCCCCAATCTTACGTGAGATTTTTCAACATGTGAGTTTCTTACGTAAACGCGTTGGATTGTTATTGTAAAAAAAAAAAACACAAATTTGCTTTGTGCTTTTATTTACGACTAGTTAAGTTTTTTTGTTTCAATCAGAAAAGAGATTGCGTGAAATTTGCCGAGACCCTCCCCTCTCTCCAACGTAAGATTAGATGAGATTTGACTCGACCCCCTCCCCCCTAAACACCTCACGTAATTTATGGACGCCCCCTTTTTAAAGACACCCATATCAATTAATAGCAAAGTAAGGTATAAGGTTGTTTCTATAATTTTTCGGTTTGTAAAATCACAACACAGGACGTGAGCAAGAGATTTTTAAACGCTCATATAAGCATTATCTTTACCTACGTCCGATTTAGAAACGATAACACCTTTGTAACGCAATTGTGATTGATGTCCTTATCTTGTCAATGTAAACAATACTATCAGTCTTTATTCGCTTGTTAGAAACACTCGAGTTGTAAAATAGATTATTTGTAGATATTTTGCTCAAGGGTTTCACTATTTGACTTGATATATTGGTTTACTCATATTACAACGTACTAGAGATACCTAGATATAGAATCGGAAAACCCAATCACCGCAAAACAAATCATGAGGTCAATAACCCTCACGCCGCTTGATACTTTCTGACCTATTAACTCGAAAACCATGCGACGAATAAAAATATTATACTTTTATAGAAGAACATGTACTGGTATATCGTTCAATAGTTACATTTCTCGCATAGAAATTTCTAGAATCCTGCCTCAAGATTATCAATATGTCCGCGACTTTGCAAGCGTGTATTATTGTTTACAAGTCGTGTTATTCGAGTGGCTTCAACGGTAGAAAGTCAATAACACATTCGCTGATTGAAACCCTTACTTGTACAAATACAAATCAATAACGCTATAATCCAACGGTGAAGAAAACCATCTTGAGGAAACCTGAACCGGATAAATGTTCTTGTAGTACAACTGTATATGGGAAACAATAGAACTGTGGATTTCTCAGAGTTTGAAATCACCAATACGTCCTGGGCTGACGTGATGATTATTGCCATACTTTCCTTCAGGAAGAGGCCTGTGACCCTGCACTGTCTCTCTTACAGTCAATGAGTCTCTTCCAGGCCGATGATGACCTAAGAAGTAAAAGAGAAATTTGTTTTATTTATGTCACCTGATGTTAATTGTTCACCACCGTCCATAGACACTAGTAAGCAACACCACAGGAGTCGCAAGTGCGTTGCCAACCTCGGTTGATGGGGAAGCGGAAGGGAGTGGAGGGGAGGGGTGGGGAGATGGACTTCTGGTGCTCTCACTGACCGAACGAAACGCAACAATGCAAGCGATGTTACTTCACGTAGGTATTTCTGTGGGTCGGGTGTTACTACCCCGGACGAGCCTATCCATTCATGCTGAAACTAGTTATAGCATCAACGTGGCTCTACCATCTATCTAAATCTATCCTCTATCATCTCATTTACATAGGTAGAATAGATATATTTTATATACTATGAATATGAAATCGTTTTGATAACAGTAAATCCCGGGAATATAAACCAGGGGTGTTCTAAAAATAAATATCGCTCGTGCACACGCTGTATTGGACCGGCTGTAAAGACGTTTGACGGATTTATTAGTGCTATACTGTCGCTTTGACCTCGGTCGTCGTCAACGGGATGCAATTACGGACCTCTGTGTTTTATGACCTCGGGGTTTAGCTTAGCACACGATGAACGATGGTGATCTCTGGAATTGATTACGCTCTGTGCATTCACTAAAAACTATTGTTATGTGTAATGCATTTTCGGTGTAGTGTATTTAAAATAGAAATATCTCAGAATATACTTACAAAATTGGCTGACTCGATTTGGAACAATATTTTCATTAGATCAGCTAACTTAAATACCAAGAGCTGTAGGAATTTAATGAAGAAACGATAGTAAACAAAATATCCTTTAAATTTGCTCCATGTCTGTAGTATCACCGTTATATGAGTGTTAAAAAGATAAATCCGACCGAATTTCTTGCCGGTTCTTCTCGATGACAGGGTTGTTTTCCGGTGGTAGTTCTTAGGGGTTAAATTGAATAAAATATTTTTTATTACGATGATTGAGTCTAGGGTCATCTTCCCTAGTAATCGACTAATTTGTAATATCCAATGAAATATTTAATTACATTAGTCAGTATTAACGTGTTTTTTGTACTTAACATCGTAAAAAATTAAATGATTGAATAATGCTATCTACTTTAATTTGTTGTTGAGATTTGTAAAATATAACTTAAACGCTGGATCATAAAATATTCTCATGCGGTTCTCACCAGTAGAAAAAGTAATTCGTGAGGAACGTTTAGCTATATAATTTGTCAAGGTTTTTTTTTATTATCAGGGCGGGCCAAAGTCAGCCGGGACCGCTAGTTGTTTCTAAAATTAGTGTATAAAAATATAAATATGTCGATAAATAATCTAGTTATATATGTATAATAAATACCTATCACTTACCGAGAAGTATGACGTAGTATTTGCGTTTTAAATTAGTGTCATACAGCGATTTATACTTAAGTCTATAGGCAGAGTAAGTGTTACTTTTGGGCTTGTATATATTAAATAATCTATACCATATATACTAATACTATAAAGAGGTAAAGTTTGTGACGTTGTAGAGGGTATTCTAACTACTGGTTCTATTTGAAATATTCTTTCAGTGTTATATAGCTCATTTATCGAGGATGGTTGTAGGTTATATATCATCACGCTAAGGCCAATAGGAGCGAAACATGAATAGAGAATGTTTCAAAATCGTGGTTTTTTTTCCTCTTGAGAGCTTCCGTTGCGTGTTAGCATTAGCCCAAAGTAACTATTTCACGCAAAGTCGCTGGCAAAGGCTAGTATGTATATAAGAATGCTCATAAACTATATTCTGTATGAAGTCCGGTAGTATAAATACTTAACTATACATTTTTTCATTTTAGTATACTACTAGACCCAGACAGACACTTCTACGTACTTACACATACACAAATATACACGTACCTTACGTTGACCGCGTAAAAAAAGCATTTCCCTGCCGTGCCATAAGAAGTTTCGTAAATTTAAAAAAAAGAAACATGTCTACTGATTGTATTTTACAAAAATCCAATTTAAATGAATACGTGGCATATTGAAACATCTTGAGCAATATCTATTAACAAGAATAAAGTATACGTCATTTATTAAAATCTGCATACTCCGTCACAGATAACGCTGTACAGTACGACAAATTATGATAAATACGTATTGTTATCATTATATTAGTATATGTTATCTCTCAAATCTTGATGTATATATCTATTTGTGTATCCTTGTTCACTATCAGCAGAATTTAAAATAACAATTTCTTGATTATTATTTTTAGCAGATCCTGTTAGAAATGAAGAGATTATTAGAAATACTGGTCTGGTACAACTAGGAAATAGGTACTTAGAACTACCACAAATGTGTAAAAGATATTACATATATATATTATATAATTATTAATATTTGTACTAGTAATTAAACTTAATAACCAAATTTTCAGTGTGTTACGCTGTGATGATATATCTATATAAACCTATATACTATATAGATCTATGTAGATACGAAATACTGGCCACACGAATAATTGATCCTTGGTTATAAATTACGATGGTTGACTTTAGATTAAATGTTAAGAGGAAATTCGCTATAATATAACCATAAATAAAAGTTACATCGATAATATTCACCTGTGCAGAAGTTATACGAAGATATCTTCGAACGATCGTCGCCCAATGATATAACGACCTGAAATTATTCATCGAGTATTAATGGACGGATTATTTGATGGTCAATTCGTATCAACCAATCGCAATCACCCGCGTATAATTGCTGGCTCACGATTGGTTGAATTGTTTCGCACCTATTCAAAAAATGACTACACAAATACATCGGTGTCTTTTAAGATGTATTAAATAGAGTAATTTTCATGTTTGCAAACGTTAAGTGTCAATTTGAGCAATTTTCTTTATCATGTCAAACTAACCATAAATTACATCGTGTTGTAACTTTCCACGTCTGATAATATTATACAACTCTTTGTTTTGCAATAATCAAATTTGACGAAACAGCCGTAGGCGTTTTTAAAAAATACAAAATGAAATCTCGTATTGAAGTTTTAATTCGACTGATTTCTTTGACGACTAATTATAGGCTGACTTTCTTAAACTGTACAGCTTAATTATAGACTATGCATAAGGGAGGAAGGAGGGAGGGGTGAGGTGAGGGAACTGGGTCGTCGGCACTCTCACTGACCAAACTAAACGCAACAATGCAAGCACTGTTACTTCACGTCGGTTTTTTGAGAAAGGGTGGTACTACCCCGGGTGTGCCAACCCATTCATGCTGAAACCAGTAATAGCTATATGTATTTTGCTAAATATATACCTTTATATATATAATTTTTCTGCCCGTCTAACTCCTCCTAAATGGCTGAACAGATTTTGATGTCATTTTTGTGAGTGTTCTGATAGATTCCATAATGGTTTGGATTTATAATTACACCAGCTCGGTGGCTTTGCACTTGAATTTTATCATCAAGGCAGGATAACGTCCGCTGGGCCTGCTAGTATTACAATCTACTGTCAAAATTAAAATCAAAAAATTCTTTATTCAGTTTAGGCCCTAATAAGGCGCTTATGAACGTCAAAAACTACCACCGGTTCGGAAACAACCCAGCCATCGAGAAGAACCGGCAAGAAACTCGATCGGGTACATTTTTTTTTACATACATTTAATACATCATACAGCTTATAGTGGATGCACAGAGAGGAGTCAATTCCAGACATCACTATCGTTCACATACTAATCCACTCTATAATATCCTTTTGACACTAACACCCGCTTGACGTGGCGCTTAAATTTGCGGTCCGGCAAATCGGTAACATGTTTTGGGTCTTTATTGTAAAACCTAACACTGTTACCTAAGAAACTATTAATGGATTTACTAAGTTTGAAACATGGGACGACCAGTTTATTACAGTTTCTAGTATTTACATTATGCCGGTCTTTTACTAAATTCAGTTTTTCAAAGTTTTTACGGACATACATTAAATTATCAAGAATGTATATTGGGAGGGTAGAGTTAAGATACCGAATTCCTGGAATTTCGTTTTTCATGATTCGCGAGGTCCCATATTATATATTGCTCGAACTGCCCGTTTTTGTAATAAAAATATGATGTCTACCTCAGCAGCCATACCCCACAGCAGAATACCGTAAGACATTATGCTATAGAAGTAAGCGAAGTAGACTAACCTAGCAGTGGCAATATCTGTATCCGATGTTATACAGTTCCTTTACCAAATGAAGAAAAATCATTGAATTATTATGGTTATAAAGTAACAGTACCCGTTCGTAATTAATGATTTACATTGAGTGATTTTTCACTTCTGCATTTTACAGGGTTCCCACCGTTCCTATTACGATAAGAAGTAACTAGAACGAAAAGAATTAAGCAGCCATGTAACCAGAATTTCGATAATTCAAGTAAATTTATCTATCGATGTTTATCGTGCTATGATAGGTTCGGGGGATCCATCGACAAATTGGGCCTCGATAGTTTACGACTTGTCATATTATATTTTATTGTTTTTCACAAACATAACATTAATATTTTACTAAATTTCTGCGGTAAACAATATTTGCGGTTTACATGACTTATGCTTTATGACATAAACATTTATGTAACATATATTGATAAATATATTCCTCAGTTTTCCATAAAATGGCAAAAATAGAAGTATTCGCAACTGAATATAATGAAATTTAGTGGTCGGAATAGATACGCTGTTGCATAATTTATAAAGGAAACATTATCAGTACTTAGTACTTTTACAAACCATTCATATTTTGTAAATGAAATATTACTGGATAGATCTCGATTATTATTTTTTAGTTGTACTTTTTAGACATTTGGTTCTTATCTAAAGATTATCACAGTGTATCCACTTTATCTAAAGTTATCAGGGTTTTCATAGACAACAATTTACAAAGCATTGCAAAACTACGAAGTGGCGGTTGTCAGCTACTAGCTAGTAAAAAGTATAATTACTAGAAGGTTTTATTTATTCCTACATGATTTTTATGAAATCTATACAAGTAATATATTCATTCAAAAATAAATCGTTACATAGTATGAAACAAAGTTCTCTGCCACGTCTGTCTGTCTGTCTGTTCGCGATAAACACAAAAACTTCTGAAGAATTTTCGTGCGGTTCTTACCAGTAGATAAAGTGCTTCATGAGGAGAGTTTAGGTATATAATTTGACAAGGTTTTTTTTATTATCAAGATGGGACAGCGTCCGTCGGGCCCCCTAGTAATGTATAATTAGCAACAATACCTAAAAATCATAAAATAATAATAAAACTTTATATTAAGAGAGAAAAATGATTACTACGAAGCGTGTGCGTGGTTGAAGATACACTAGTTAAATATCCATAGACACTAGCAATACCAGGGGAGTCGCAAGCGCGTTGCCAGCTTGTGTTTGGGGCAATGGAGAGACAGAGTGAGGGGTTAGAGGAGGGGGGAAGGGAGAGGAGAGAGTAGGGGAAGGGAGATCAGCCTCCGGCGCTCTCACTGACCGAACGAAACGCAACAATGCAAGCAATGAAATACTTCACGTCAGTTTTCTGTGAGAGGGTTGGACGAGCTGACCTATTCATGCTGATACCAAAAATACGTTCGGCGTGGCTCTACGACCTAAAGCAACCACTATAGCGACGCAGGGGTTTTTAGTCGATAGGAGTCCCAGATAACCCAGTCACTGTCTCCATGCATTGGTAGGGTTTATGTTGTAGGATTTTTCCCCAGAGTAAAAAATCAACAACCTCAGTAATTACTAAAACCTTAATATGTCAGTAAACTAACAAAATATAACGAATTATCTTTTGCTCCTTCAACAAATAATACGCCTACGATCCATTTAAAACAACTATACTAATTTGGTAATTAACAATTTTGTTCATTTACAGATACTGATCGGCATTACGCTTATGGTGTGGGTGGTGCAGAAGGCTCGCAAGGAGTTGACTATAGCGATAATGGCCGCCGAGTTGGGACAGGAGACGATATCCTCTTCAAGCAGCTCGAGCATCAGCTAGCCCACGGTCAGAGCGTCCACTGACCTGGACAGCGTTTTAGATGAACAGTTAAGTTAGGGTTACGAGCTCGAGGGGCTCCTCCGATTAAGGACAACAGGCGACCCCTTAGACGAAACCCACGTGTGAATTTGTCGGGTCATAGCCCAGTGATATTAAATTATAATCGAAAAAAGTTACCTCCAAGAGGGTAATCTATCTTATATTACGTGAAAGGTTATAAAGTGATTTTTTTTTATTTATTTCCTCGTTACCTATGTTTAGGTATAGTTTTATATTTTATTTAATCTGTGGTACAGTCGAGGGTGTTTGGATATTAACTGCAGCTAATCTAATAATAGTAATAAATCATTATTCGTATTTTGGTGTGATTTTGATATTCTATTCGATAACAGTTAAAGCAGGTTTCGAACACGTGTGGCAAAAAGAGGAGACAAAATACATGTTAAAATGAGCGTCCGTTAAATAAGTTGATTTTCGGCTTAAAAGTAAACCGTTGGTTTATAACGTTCATTTAACTTGCTGTTGCGCATCGTGTTGATGTCATTGGCCTGAACTGTCAGCGTCATTCGTAATGAAAAGGCGCCATATTTGAATGAGGCGCCATCTTGAAAATTTATTTGCACTGCTTATGCGCGCTAATATTTATTATTATTTTTATATTTCATACCTATAATCGAGAATATAATGAGGATATTACATTGAATGTTATAATTTTAATTACTTTAATTGGTAGCGAAGGTGTTACTTTGAGGAAATGCAGCGTTTACTTGATTAATTTTTATTTGTTACTTTCACGTGAAATTGATTAATTAGTTTCTACATCCAATATTATATGAATTCTGTTAGCGTAATTATTGATGTGCAAACCTAACATTTCCTAAGAGTTAACATGGAAATGATAATTGAGTTACCAAATTAGAGGTGTGAAACATACAAACGATAAATCAAATTAACCTGAATAAATTGGACTGAAAATAGTCGATTTTTATAGTAATTGATTTTGAAATTATACGATGACTTTCAGTGTTAAATTAAATAATCATTATATGAATGATTATTTGAATATGTTTTTGCAAAGAATGATGGGGTTTTGTGTTTTTGTCATATCTGGTGATATTTTGACTGCTTAGGGTAATCTTAGGTCCTATTTAGAAATTCATTTGGGGAAATTGTAATACGGAAGATGGTATTTTATTTTTTAGGTTTTTTTATCTACTTTCTAAAACAATTTACTTCATAGTCAAACGAAATATTGATACAATATTTTCACTGAGTTTATTAAACGAGACTAATCACTGTAATACCTGTTTACCTTTTGTCATTGTTTTTTTTTATTCGACTACGTAGAAGACGTTCTCTGTCTGAACGACTTGATAGATTTCACCATAGACTATATTATAGTATATAGAGCAGGGGTACTCAACATCTTTTTTAAACGGGCCACAAAAACGTTTCACTCATGGTGTCGCGTGCCGCAAACTACACATATTTAGGTATTCAATAAAAACTAGTAATTTCAAACTAGCAACATATAAATGTAATGGAAAATAGTTGTCCAATAAAACAAGCTTGGTATAATTATATCATAAGGAACGCATTGCGTCGGGTTAATTCGGATCTGTTTTATTTACTCGCTTTGCTCATAGTTTTTCTGATGGGCTCGAAATTTAAAATAATTGAAAACAAATTACAATCAGGTGGGTCAGCTACAAATGCCCGGCGGGCCGCAGGTTGAGTATAGCTAATATAGAGTATTAACGTATATGTTTGTGAATCAAAAAGAGAAGTTTTGCAGTCAGATTTTTTGTTAATATGCACGATTACCGTACATTATATAAATGGACAAATTATTTTTCTCTCAAAATTTCCAGCACATTTCATATTGAATGGAAATAACTGATTTACAGTGTCTAATGTATGTCTTTTTGAGTTGTTTAAAACATGCTTCCCAGTGCTATAATAGGGGAAAAAAATTAATTCGAGTTAGGTTATCGTGTGTTAGTTTGTTAACACGTATTTTTTTTCGAACTGATTAACGCTACGATCCTAGCGGATCTTCATAGCTTCACCGGACTTATAGAGCGAGCGCTTATTGCACTCATCCGCTTGGCAGCAAGCTCAAGGGTGCCAAAGTGGGCGAACCTCGACTTGGTGGGCTGTATCTTGAATGCAACAATGCTAATTTTACTAAGCTAAACTTGCTAAGCTTACTAAGCTAAGCTTACTAAGCTAAGCTAAGCTAATCATACATATTGGAATAATTGAGATACGTGCGTACAAGCATGTGTACCTCCCGAATTCAGACATGTATTATTTATCTATCAATTCGGCTACACGACAACAAACTTGTCATTCATGATAGCCAAATACAAACAATACAAAATTGTAGTTTTTAGAAAAAAAGTCTTTTAAGTTAAGCTGTGGTTTAGTAGAGACCGCTTTATTAAAATAATTTGGTTTAAAAGTACACTCTCAAGCTCATCATTACTAAATATATCTTCTTTTTTTTGCGAAAGATGCTTTCTGAAAATGTGCCTCTTTTGTGTAGACTTTGCGTTTCACAAAACTTTTCTGGGCTAAACTGAATCTAGCCTTATTACGTACGTCAAATAAGGGAAAAAAAATATAAAACCTTGCCGCCATACGTGCACTTATTGTAAACGCTACACCTTAGATCTACGAGAATTTTTAATGAACTTGTACAATGTATTTATTTATTATACCGATTCATTGTCTCTTCAGTTGTTAACGAATCGATTTGTTCGTCCACTTTCAACTGAAACAAGCGATGAGAAATAAAAAGAAAACAACATTGCCAACATTTTTAATGTAACCCAAAATAAAGGGATAATATTTGTTCAGCTCGATGCGTTTGGAACTTGTCCAATATATGTAGTAGCGTTTTAGTACTAATATTATAAAGCTGAACTGTCTGTATGTTTGGACGCAATAATCTAAAGAACTATAAGTCCCGTTGGAAGACTTTTGGTGGTCCTTTTACATGTAAAACCCCTTAGGAGTGAAAAGGACAAATATATGTTGACGTTGCGATTTCGATTATATCGTCATTATAACAGTCGATTATGCGTATCTATGTGTTTGTTACGCACGCTTCATCTACTTACGGATCCTCATGGATTTTTGCTTGCAACTTCTCAGGGATACAAAAATGGACACAGGGTACAGAAAAACACTGATAGTTATTGTTTGAAATACTTAAAGAAATATATAAACAGTGAAGAAAACGTTTTGAGCATTCTGCTTATTTTTTATATATCGAGCATGATTTTTTGAGCGTAAAGTAAAATACATAAAAACGTGTAATGTACATAAAGATGTTTTTTTTTTTTTTTGAGCGGCGATCAAAGATTGAATGAATTGCTCGATTGCAGCGGAGAATAAATGTAATGCAAGTGATACCACAGGGCAAAAGTAGTGTAGTAATATTAGAAAAAGGTAAACATACCGGTGCGACGTTTCAATATAGCGACTAAGTCGTGTAATACTTGACTATGCGTAAATAAACAGTATATATCAAGTACCGGAGTACAGTCATGGAGTAAAACTGTTATTTTTTTTTATATTATAGGAGGCAAACGAACAGACAGGTCACCCGATGGTAGGTGATCACCGCCGTCCATAGACACTTGCAACACCGGAGGAGCCACAAGTGCGTTGCCGGCCTTTAAAATTGAAATGAAACTTGCTTTTGCCCGCGTATGTGTTCTTGAATTATGTTTGTAATTACGCATTTTATTTCAGAGTAATTGTGGATTGTCACTACATAAAACAAAGTCCTCCAACGCGTCTGACTGTTCGCGATAGATTCAAAAACTACTGAGTGGATTTTTATGTGGCTTTCATTAATAGATAGAGTAATTGACGGGGAAGGTTTAGGCAGACAATTCGTTAAGATGTTTTGTAAATTGATTGAAATGTAACGATAGTTGTTGGAAGTGTCGGAAAAGTCCATTATTATTATAGAATCCATATTCATCAACGCATATTTATGTGCACTAACATAACAATGAAGCATTACTTTTAGTTTGTATTACAAAATGTCGAAATTATATTCAATGAAGCATTTCAATTATTATGAACAATTAACACTGAAGGTTAAAATACCTTCCTTGTCTACATCACTCAAATGTAATTAAGGGTCATGCAAATTGACCTTTCTGGAGTTATCAATATGAGGAGACATTCTCACACACGGATATAATCCAAGTTTGAAATCCCAAACACATTTGACAATTTTAGCTAATTACACAAAATTCCTCTGAAAATCAAAACAGAGTCTTCTCAGTCTTCGAATAGAACATATTATTCAATAACTTTCTTTATATTTTTTATAACTATATTGATATTGTGTCGCCATTTCTCGGGGATCTTTTGTAACATACGAATAAATTTGAAACTAGGGAAAGGTATGTAAAAGATATCTAGAAGCTAAGCTAATAACGATACGGGAAAAATAAGAATGCATGTTGCAGAGATGCGTATGTCGAAGGTATGTGGCATAACCAGCTTGGATAAGATTAGGAATTTACTATATTAAAGTAACTTCAAAAGTGGTATCAATGGCAAGTATGAAAGTGGATGAGATATAAAAGTAAAGAATGAGCAAAGATGCTATATATCGGTTGTTTGAAGAATATCGTGTTATTAAAAGGTGTAAATATTAAGATGCTATCTGATAGAAAAGAGTTGAAAAGATAAATATTTTTTGCCAACCCTACTTAAGTGGATGATGTTAAAATGTTAATGTAATGATTTTCTTCTATGATGTTTAGTACAGTGAACTACATTTAGCCCTTAAGATTCATAACTTTGGAAAAAGGAACCTTTATTAAGGCGTCATAACATCCAGTGAGCGTAATACTGACGATCGTTCGTTTTTTTTTTTTTATAGAAAACTCCCTAAAATATATTTTTATATGCATAAAAATTTGTTTTTTGAATGTATTCGTAACTAGTATCATGTGAATGTTGGAGGGAATCGATGCCAATATTAACTTTTTGCCCTGGTTCGTTAAATCGAGGCTAAATGCATTGTTATTTTTAAAACATAAAATGTATGCTTTTCAAGTGCATGTATGTGTGTTTATATCTTTGGCAAGGCCCATAGACTGAATAATTTGATAGATTCTAATGTGACGTATCCTTAGAACCGTCTTATGTTACTCCCATGCCTGGTGTACCACCACGAACTTTTATCTATGGTCGCAAGAAATAGATATGTGTGAATACATTATCGTCATGGGTTACATATTATCGTACTGCGTTATGATAGACGCAGTATGATAACTGGGCCCGCGGTTTGTACACATATGAAAGAAACCTTGAAACGCTAATTTCAAATTGTTATTTGAGAGATAACAGTGTGCGAACGCGTTTTTTGATGCTTTATTGAAATTTTGAGGTTAGTTTTTAGCGCGCCAAATAGTCGAAGATACGTCACGCAGGTATGGGAGTAATATAGTGATATAGGCTAATATTTAAAATGTGTCTCTTGATATTTTAAAAAGAGGTTTCGCTCCAGTTTTTTCTTTATTAAAAATCATATTTCTAGGGAGTTTTTTGCCGGATCTTAGTCAGTCCTGTTTATATTTTATTTATAATCTTATATTATTTAACTCTATATTTTTTTAGCATTGGTGGCATTTTACGTTATATAGTTCGGTTATTGGACATAAGTGAAGTGAATGAAAAATATACCACGGAGCATGAAATCTAAGATGCTACAAAAATCCCTGGAATGTTCTAACAAGGGAGCCACCATCTTGTTAGAACATTAAAATTAACGCAAGACACTTGTAATATTATTAACTACTCCACAATGGCAGTCATGATTTGTAAGATTAACTACCACAATTAGAATAAAAGAAAATTCGATTATATTTCTAGTAATATTTCGTATTTAAATCATATTATCCGCAATAGTGATGTTCAAAGTTGACAAAATCAATAATTGTAAGTCATCGTGATATGAGGATTACTTAAAAAGCCATTTATCAGTTATCAGCGCTTTACAATAGGATGATAAACTGTATATCGTACGCAATACGAGAGCTCGACTACGTAATGCAATGATACCAACATTGTGACATTTTTATCATGTAGGTACTCTAGTAAATTATACGCATAATGCAGATTAGTAACATGCTGTATTATATCGCGTTTGATCTAAAATTTGTTAATTATTGTTAATGGAGTTGTCAACACTTAAACTAATTTTCTATGAATAATACCATAGTCTCGTGTCATGGTGGGCCGCTGGCATAGGCATTCACAGTTCGGCCGTTCCTCTCGTCATGCGGCTAATCCACCTTCGAATACATATTCTTTTACCTTTCTAGTAGCTTGTTAAAAATGTAGTGTATTTACTTTAATGACCAAAGCAGCGTGCGTTGGATAGTTAATTGCTAACACGACACATATATGATCTCGAGACTTTAATATATATATGCTTTGCAACCATCGTGTACTTGATGTTTTATGTCTTGAGTGGTCTATAGTAGCTGGAGTGGTACTATCTCATGACACGGATTTAGATCCAACACACACAAACGGGATGGTACTTGAACTCGTTTCTCAAACGGTCCCTCTTTGAGCCATATTTCATAAACTAATTGCAATCTCTTTCGTAGGTCGTAATAAAATTCTATTTAACACATGGTTTCTTTTCAAGTGTTTTTATACATCATTACGTATTATAAAACAAAGTAGTCTGTCTGTCTGTTCGCGAGAAACTCAAAAACTACTAAACGGATTTTCATGCAGTTTTCACCAGTAGGTAAAGTGATTCGTGAGGACGTGTTAAGTATATATTTTGTCAAGTTTTTCCTGGTATCAAGGCGGGACAACGTGCGCTAGGCCCGCTAGTACCTTTATAAAATTATGTTCGACTAACTACTTACTTGTTGATTGTTATGTCAGATTTTCCGTTTATACTACGACCATGTAATGAAAATACGTCAGAAAAATGAAAACCAAACGTCAATCTGTCAATTTAGTTAATGTATTTGAAGATCTAATTATTATGTTCTGTCTCACACGCTTTTTATTTGGAGATATTGGATCCAATTTATTTACTGTTCCGTAGGTTTTTTCAAACATTTTCTATCACGCAAACCTTGTCCTGACAAACACGAGGAAAAAAAAGCCAAGTAGATGTTTTGAAGTTTTCAATCCATTTTGAAGTGATACGTCTTACATACACTATGAGATCATCATTTGCATAATTTTGTAATACTACATGTATTAATTTCACGACATTTAACGGAATTTGAAACGTCAAAGGGAAGGAAGGAAGGGAGGGAAGGGGAAGGGAGTGACTGGTATTAAATTGTGGCCATATACCTATATCTCCCTATTATCTACCTATACCTTTAAACGAACAATTCTTCTATATTGTTATATATTCAGGATATCGAAAACGCCGTCAGCGAATTCCGTGAAACTTAGTATGTAGGTGGTTTCGGGGACTATAAATAGATCTACCTAGATTTCTTTTATAGAAAGCTTTTTAACTGAGTTTTCAGGCAATGAAAAAATATAGCTAAAATATAAAGGTAAATTTCGCCGCCGTTGTCAAAACAAAAATAGCTCACATGGAAATCGGCTTCTTCGAAAATCCGTTTAACTTCAGTTCGACAACGAAATCTCTCTTTTTTTATGTTTATTTTGTGAGGCAAACCTAACAATTTATTTTAATTTAAAAATGTGTTTTAAGAACCGAGCTAGGCTCGGTCGTCCAGGTACTATATCGTTAATTCTGGACATCATCATCAACCTGTAAGAGATCCACTCTAGAACCATAGACCTCTTTCTCAAGAAAGGTGTGGGTCTAATCACCACGTCAGCCCACCACCTATTGGCGATTGCAAACTCTCAGAAAACCACAGTTCTATGTTTTCCCACGTACAGTAGTACTACAAGAACATTTCTCAGGTCCTGGTTTCTTCCCGATGTTTTCCGTCACAGTCAGCATAGTGATTTTTTTTCTCGAACTCAAAACGCTGTTGCCTGGAAAGGTCTTCACAGCTTCACCGGACTATCGCATAGTGATACCGATTTAAATGTATATATACGCAAACTTCTATAAATTCATTACTTCATGCCGGGTTTCGAACTTGCACACATCTGGAACATATTCCGCCACTCAAATCACTAAACCACTACCACCACGATACCACAGTATACATAAAAAAGACAGTATGGAAATTACCTATAAATGCTCGTACCGGTACACTCACACAAACATGCGCAGCGACGAGATCTCTAAACGGTTTTCGCGGTGCTATCCATAGAAGTATCTTTTAAAACCTCTCGTCCATGCACATGTTTGTGTAAGTGTGCCGTTTTCGAGCGTTTGCAGGTAGTTTCCACACTGTCTCTCATATTTATACTGTGACTTCTTAGATTCTTCGTTCATCTAGTTTTTTTTAAATCACAACCACTTCATTTAATATAGTATTACTAAAGTTTTAAGAAAGTGACTTTTATGAAGTACGACCTATAGATAATGTATTTTGTCATCATTTCAAAAGATTACAAACGTAGACTAAGTCTAGAGCGGTTACTAGTACTATATGAAAGTGATAAACTCGTGTATTCATCGTTGCGATACATATGTAATTTATTATTTATAAATGGCACAAGCTAATGGAATTACATTACTGATATGACTCGGTGCAAGCAATTTTACGCGATTGAAATGGATATTGAAGTACGAACGTTGAACGCAATAGCTGTTAACATATTAAGTTTTTATGAACGAAGATATTAAAAGAGAGAGCAGAAAGACTAGAGGTAGCCAGCGGCTTCACTTGCCCATAATTGTTTTTATGAATGCTTTTTAACATTGAGTCCCCTGTTTCTTAAGTAATATAGTTATGAGTATAACGTAGGGCTTCACTAAACAAGACGCGTTCTTAGCGCGCCTCAAGGCGTACTAATACCACGTTGTGATGTACTATTTAAGTTGAAACTCGTCAAACAGAACGAGAGTGCATCAAAAGCGTTGCGTACAACTAGCGCGCGCGCTATTTTTGACGGGTTTCAGCTTGAATAGTACAACACAACGTGACGTTAGTACACGACGTTAGTACGCTTTGACGCGTACTAAGAATACATTCTGTTTGGCCAAACCTTTATAGTCGTATGTTTAAGTAAGATGTTAGTAAAGCAAAAAATAACTAATTTTTTACTTGCCAATATTCAACCGAGCAACTCATTCATCAATTTAACTAAAAATGTTTTTGTGGTCGAGTTTTTCTTTATTGATAATTCAACTTGTTTCAAAGTACAATCGCTCGTCATATTCAATGTAAGACATATGAAATATTTTTTACATATTCCGTTGATAACTTGAAAGTCTTTTTTTGCTGAAAAAGCATGATTTTAAGCTGTTTCTGCCGGAAATTGTGTCTAATTCCAAGTTTCGTGAAGAGAAGATGCGCTTTACCAAGACTAACTACTAATTTCTAATAGATGCTGCACATGAACACACTTTTTAAACATATATATACCTAGCTGTAGGATATATACCTAGGATTTAGCTCGTTCACTTCAACAAGTATGTAACCATCCTAGCTAAACTAAATCGTTATCCACCATAGCTTGGCTATGAAAACCTCGATAGTATATCTCCGGTAGACATTTGAATCATCAAGCGAGCCATTTAGGCCAGTCTAAATTAAAAGCAAATAGCGAGTAATCTGCAATTATATTTTCCCCAAAACAAAATGGTACTTCGATCTCGAGCCTTGTAGTTTCCTCATCAAAGTTCCCTTCACCATCAAATCTTTAAATAATTGAATCAATTTTATAAATGTATGTGACTACCAAACAGTTCGGGTCGTACATGAAAAGCATCAAATAAATACTTTATTATACCTGTATTCAAACAACACACTATTAAATTAACACGCTTTATAATCTGTATGTAAAGATATAATTTCCCCTGAGCTCTCCAAAACTACGAAAGGTTAAACCTCTATACAAAAAAATGTAGTCCTCAAGAGGCACAGGTCAACGGACTTTTGGCAGCATAAGCTTAAAAATAAATGACTCACCTATTATAAAACTTTGAAAAAACAATAAAACTATGTATTGGTCAGTAAAATGTTTTTTTTTTTTTCATTTATGAAATTTTTTTTACTAAAGACAAAACAATCAATTCCCACGGAATCATAATGAGAATTGATTTATCAAAATTTCGAAGTCGCGAGGACCAGTTTTATATACACTTGTAATAAAATGGCGAAACAAACAAATATAAACCATCAGTAAATACGAATGAGACTGCTGTTAAACGTTTAGTACACAAATAACAAGACAGTTTCCGAACATCATGTTTCCTTCGTTTCGTGAGCCAAACATACAGCGGTTTTTTCCACTGGAAAGATGCATATTCTCAGCATAAAATTTTAATTTATGTTACCACAAATATTTTTCTATTATCAATTTAAATATTATGTGAACCATTACGTTTAAGATACCTACTCCATGTTTGTGTTTAGCGAAACCCGCCCCTTAATTTAGTATTTTAAAAGAATGGAGCAATAGTAGAAACTGCCACGTATCGACTTCAAAATCTTCATACGAATAAGTCTATAAAAGATAGTACAGTGTTGATTGAAACGTACAGTTCTCGTCAATATTTTTTACCGCTCTGAATATAGCCTTCAGTTCGGGCCATAATATAGTCGTCAATCTTTTTGACTGCTCTGCATTAAACGTTTGAGTTAAATCGGACTATATTATTGTTAGAAGTTTAATCCGAAATATAAAATTAGCATTTATTTGTCATTAAGTTATTTCGATGTTAGACATACAATATATATTCATACCTAAATTAGAGCTCTGCTCAATTATATTCAGAGCGATTAAAAATTTTGACACAGGTTATAGTCCGAATTCGCTGCATTTCTGTTATCAATTTTTTCGTCTGAAATACGAAGTTGGGAGTCCTTTCAATTTAAACACGTTATCCGAAAGCCGCTAAAATATTGCAGTGTTGATGTCTCCCACACGAATTGTACTCACTTTGAGAAGCCACGTACTGAAATACTTTGATATGTCGATAAACATTTCTTATGATTGATTTACAATGTTTGTGCCAAAATTAAATTTATTTTTGAAGTTTCATTATTTTATTCATCGTTTAGACTGTTATAGTGATACTTCCTAGATATTATTTTTATGTTTATCTAGATTATACTATTTTACTATAATATGTTGAAGTGTAATGAACAAACCTAGTGTTCGCGGGTAGATTGAGAAAAACGTATCAAATGAAACAATCACATCTACCAGCGTTCACATAATGTGTAATACATTTGTAAAGTTGAACTAAGATTATGAAAAGAATGATGTAAATGTGTATATGTATTTAATGTGTAATTATATATAATACAATAATTTATGCCAATTCATAATAAAATTATAATAATAAGCTAAGTAAATTATGTACTGAAATAAATTGTAAATAGTATTTATTTAAATTAATTATCATTTCATAAAGATCGCAAGCTCGTATGAAAAAGGAAAACATGTGAAAATAAAATTGATATTATGTATCTACTAAGAATTATGCACACTATGATGTATACTTTCAAATCTTTAAATACAGAACAGGGGCGTAGCTCTACCGATATCTACTAGTCTATGGTAACTAGAGCAGCTTAATTACTTCCGAGTAGGGGCTTCCCAGAAAAACGGGGAATCTTACTTTAAAATCAGTGTTGCTATTTTTTTTTTTTTTTTTCAGCGAACTTACTTTTATAATTTCTATAGCTTGAGAAATATATCTAAAACCTTACAACCGAAGATACTCTTACTGTAATAACTAGGAAATACAATTAAGATATAAAATTTAATACTGATTTCACTGATTTTCCAAAGATAGCATTGTTTCATAATTCCAAAAAAGTTATCTTGGACCTACTCAAGAAAACGGTTGGTTATAATGTTTATAAAAATATTTCCTTAAAAGCGCAGAATAACGTGTGTATTTATATAAAAGGCAAGAAAAATACTTATTTCATAATTGTGTATATTTCGTAAAAATAATTTAAACTTTGGATTTAGCTGCAATCAAGTAAATAGGATTTTGATTTCGGATTAGCTACGCCACTGTCGAAGAAAGCTTTGACACGCTTACTTTACATTGTTTCCCATTTCATTATTTCAAATAAATAAACTTTTTGAAAAATCATGTTATGATAACCAAATTTTGTACATGACAAAATAAAACTGAATGAAAGGAGTGATGCTTCGAAACTGTCAGTGCTCATAATTATAAAATTATTCCCCTTACATATATGTATATTTTTATATTAAAAGTTGATGTATGTGAAAAAAAAATGCATTTATTATTAACGAATTTATTTTTTGTTATTTTTAATGATTAAATCTCAACGTTACTGTGTTTTAATACTTGTTGTAAAGTATTTAACTAATCGATGTGAAAATTGTAAATCAATAAATAAAGCCTTATAATGATTATAAACGAAATAAATAATTTATCTAATCAAATCGTGTGGAATTTATTTGGTTTGGTGGGTTAAATCGAATTATATATGTTAGGACTAAAAGCATTATAAAATCGTAATAAATCTATACATATAATAAAAGGCTAACGGGACGAAATCTGTATATTAAATGCTTTAAAGAAAAAATACTTTGGTGGGGCTTAGAAACAATGACAGAACATTTTTTAACATTAATTTTTCAACATTTCTGTCTGTCGTTTGTACAGGATTCACGCAAAAACTACTGGACGGATTTCTACAAAGTTTGGTGTGATAATAGTTGTGGTAATAGTGATAATAGTACACTGGTACAATATTTAAGACACATGTTTTACATATATAACACATTCGTATACAACTATATATATATATATACTAACTTATAAGAAAACGCAAAAGAGAAGACTTATTATAGGGTGATTCAGTACGTGAACAATTTTGATGTCAGAAACTAACAACCTCACTGCATCCATCAAAAATAAACGTAGCTGTCATGTTTTTCAAATATATACGACTAGCGTCTGACCGCGACTTCGTTCGCATGGAATAGATAATTTGGGTTAACATTAACACGCAGCGGAAGCTCTGAAGAGGAAAAAAAGCCCGATTTTTAAACATTCTTCATTGGTGCTCCGCTCCTATTGGTCTTAGCTAGATGATATATAATTTCATAAAACTACATTAATAGGTACTTGTAGTTAAACAAAGAATTGCTAGATTCCGTTAAGGTAAAAACCTACTTTGTATGAATATTATACATTTTTAATGATGACTATAGCTAAGCAGATATCTGCAACTTTTCTGATTTTTTGTATCCATCGTTGATTTTATTTGCGTTTCTTTTTTTTCTTGCCCATTCAACCACCATCTTAAGACTTGAGACACCCAAGCCAACCTCACCTGCACGCGGTGCACCCTGCTGATCAACGAACGAGGCAATGGCGATAGCGGGGTGGTAGGGTTTTACACCCCGACTGGGTCGCAACCACCATGTACATGGCGAAAAATCCCGTCATAGTGACTCGGTTTTGCGCGTCGCGTTTCGGGATCAGCCTATGCATATCCAGTACCGGGTGACTTTCGTCATTATGGCCGGCATGACAGCGGCGACCGACGATGGATGATCTGTCTCTCGGTGGTCGCCACTGTTTTTGGATTGTACTATGCTTACCATCAGACATAGTGCAGTCACTTTGTCGTGCTTCAATAAAAAAAAACATCTTTTATCAAGACATCATAACAAGTAGCCTGCTCACTAATATTAAAGTATGAGAAAATCTAGTCAAGTCTATATATCAACTAGCAAAGTGATCGGCAATTTTCTCTTCCAAAAGAAAATACAAAACTACAATTTATTCAAAGAGTCTCTTTTTAATTAACTTAAGCTTTACTTACTAGATACATTTTTATAGAAATAATAAGGATTAACCTGGAGACTAGCTTTGGGACAGATTGGTCCCAGCGCACTTTTTTAAAAAATTTTAAATTTCCCGCCATCGGCAAAGACATTTAGTACATGTACCATATGAGTCTATAAATCTATGGTCACAATAATATATTTAATTATATTCAGATTATATATGGTTTTTATATTATCATGTATTTGATATTATTTTCATAAAAATTATATCTAATTTAAAATATATTTCGTTTTTTTTTTCTTATGATCGATAAAATATTGTATATTTTCTTGAAATAAGTTTTATATGAAATAAGGAGAAAGAATATAAGTAAAGTTAATTGGCTGAAAACTATTGTTATCATATTCATTTGTCTAAATTATTCAATATTTAATTTGATATATTCATATTGTAGTAGTTTAATGTATATTTAGTTCAGTATTTAATGTAAAATATTTTTTCTAACCTAAAAGTATAAATACAATAGCTAAGTTGGACATTTCGTGGTTTAGTACAAAAAATAGTTTTTAAAAATTAAATAATAATGTAATAATACATTTTGCATAATAATTGGAATTATACATTACATCATTTATAATTATTCAAATCTTGTAATAAATCCAGTATTTTTTTAAACCTTATACTGCCAAACTGTTTGCTAACCTTTGCATCATAAGGTCTATTTTCGTTTGTATGGCGCTTAAATCTTTATGGTTTTTCACTAATACAGGTGTTAAAAGTATTTCTTTGCGAACGACTAGCGGTGCTATTTTTGCCTTCTATTATTTATTTATCTCTTATAAGGCAAGCTAATATATGATATTTCGTGTCTGCACTAAGTAATAGAAAGTTAAGAATTCGAAACAATAATTACCTTCTACAAAAATAAATTAACCAAAACCAACGATTATAAAAAAAATATATGGTAGTCAAATACAAATTAAACACTGTAACTGAAAGATAATAAATTATTTATGTATATTCTCTTTACTGTGGTATGTATATGCTGGAATTATACATTATTCAAAAACTATAGGTGGTATTATAAATCTAGGATTACAATATTCAATTCAAAAATATCGAGGGGCTTGAAAGACGTTCAAGCACATAATGGCTTGATCAAACGGCTTGTGGCAGCCATCAGACTAGTTTATAATGATTGAAAATGTTTATCAGATTTATTTTTTATTAAGTTTTAATAATACTATTATTATTTAATTAATTGTTTGATTCTGTCTTAATTTTCGCAGTAATTTAAGTAGCCCCCAGTTTTTTTTTTAATTATAGAAGAGTCAAAAGTTAAGTTTATCGAAATGACTACTAATGTTGATTGTGTTTCATATAAGTTCAAAGTTATATGACCAATTACCATCTAATAAATATGATTGCATTTTTCAATTATTTGTAAGAAATAACCTAAATGATTTTATTTGATTGTCGTCTATATATTGTAATTTCCGAACGTAAGGTAATTTGTTTTTTAGTAAAGCTAAATACTAATTTCTAAACGTTATTTAACTGACATTTTCACTATCATGGCGGAGGACGAAGATGGTGTTTCGAATAAGAAATCACCGCAAAATTCGGAAAACGAAAGTCCTGCCCAAGATAGTGAGCAAAATGCAACAAAACCTGATTTAGGCATTGAAGAGGCAAAATATAACAGCAAAGAAAATGGCGACACGTCGCCCGTTGAGGCGAAAAATTCATGTTCTAGTGAGTGTTTTACGAAGTTGTTTTTTGTCCTAAATATAAAGACATTTCTCGGCGACCGTGAATTTGTGTTGCAGAATCGTCGGGCGCCACCCGTAAAGACGGAAACCCCTTCTCGTTCCGTCACTTCCTGAAACGAGACCTTTCGTTGCCGGGCAGTTCAACGTACGAGAATACAGGCGCCCGGCCCAAAATTTACGCGAACACAGTGCAGCATTCACCGACTCGGGTTGATGTGCATGCTGACTCACGTCGGGAGAAGTCCCGCGCGACCGACACCCAAGCCAAAGATAAAGGCAGTGAGGCTGGTACCCACCGCTCCAGTGATAACACGTCTTCAAGTAGTTCAGTAGAGATACCTTATAGTGTAGTGGATAATTCAGATTCTAAGCATAATTTTTACATGGACAATAACGATGTGCAGTTTTACAACAGGCCGAATTTGGCATCTGAACCCCTCGGCATGCCGTCTCTACCAGACTTTGTTCAAGATCACATTCTCGTAGAACAAGCTTATCTGAATGCAAATGGGCCCATTTCAGTTGACTTGGATAATTTACCAGACTTTACATTTAACACTAGTTATAATACGGGGTCATCGTCTTTGGGTAGAAGAAATAATGGCTATAGTAGCACTAGGGGCTATGACTATGGAACTCAAAGGTATTCTGGAACAGCGTCCACTTCCAGTGACACAGGGCAGGCGAGTCGCACTATCCCGCTAGATCTACCAACAGGCGCTGAAGCTGCAGGGCCATCACCCTTGGATTTACCACCACATCTCAATCTGGATCTTACAGAGTCAGTCAATCAGCCTGATTTAAGGAATCCATCATTTCCTCTAGACTTACCATCAAGTGCAGGTATGGAATATTTCAATAATGTTATAAGTTAATATAAAATATCTAACTTGCACTTCAAGTTTTACTTTATTTGAAGCACTAACAAGATTTACACTAGGACAGTCTAAGCATTTATGAAAAATAGACTCTATATAATTGAAATATTTTATAGGTTCTAACTATGTATTATATCCTAGAGCAAATAACTTAATTTAATGGTTAAAATGAAAAAAAACAAAAAAGACTAACCATTCTAATTTTCTTTTTATGTTTTCACATTCTTTTATTTTCACTTACCAATTTAAACATATTGAAACAAAGGTAATCATTTTCATCAGTTTTTTCTATTTTGAAACTTTTAAGTTAATTACTTATTAATTTATACTATACCTAGAAGAGAATTCAAATAAACAGCTGATTTATCATATATATGTATGAAATCCTGACACAAAAATGGCAATTATGCTTATTACATAGAATTAAATTGCAGGGAAGGTAACCAGCAACGTCTTAATTCTGTAGCTGTAATGTGCTTTATCATTGTCTTTGACGGATTGCTTTTTTTACTTAATATAAATAGACCCCAAAAAATAATTTAAAACAATATACATGTATGTATAAGTATTTGCATGTTTATATATGTATGATTTATTGGAATTCAGGTGCTGAATCAATGCGTCTTCCAGACTTCTTACCAGTGCACCCGGGCAGGACATCACCGGAACCAGAGCATCAGGATGAACAGCTCCAGCAAATCATCACAGAATTAGAACGTACTAGGTAAATATCATATTGAATATCTAATCATGAATCTGATGTTGTTTGTAATTAGCATTTTTATCCCCTTAATATGTTATGATCATGTGATATGGGCATGTAGCCCTTGAATATGTCATCCTCTTTTGCAAACTGGCTGAAACATTCAAACATATTGTATTTCAAAAGCATTCAAACAATTGAAGGATGTCTCCTGTGTATAAATATCATTTATGGAGTTAAAATGAAACAGTCTATTTTACGCATTCCTAGTCTTATGCTGCCCAAGTCAGTTTAGACTTCTACAGCGATAACCTTAATGTGATGACGGGGCTCATACAGACATATTATATTGCAACTTGTTGTTGAGCATTTTATGTGTTTGCTCAATAATAACTAAGTCTCAGTCACTCTTCTTTGAAGAAGTTTATGATAACTAGCCTCTGCCAGCGATTTCGTTCATGTGGAATAGTTACTTTGGGCTGACACTAACATGCAGCGGAAGCTCTCAAGAGGAAAAAAGCCCTATTTTTAAACATTCTACATTGACGCTCTGGTTCTATTGGTCTTAGCATGATGATATATAGCCTAAAACCATTCTCAATAAATGAGCTATATAACATTAACAGAATTTATCAAATCAGATGAGTAGTTCTTGAGAATACCCCCTACAATGTGACAACATCACAAATTTTACATCTTTATAATATTAGTATAGATGAATAAGGCGAGATGCAGAACTGTTTTGTAGAGGGCTTACTGAGAAAACCTGATTTGTGTAATAAGGATATTGAGTCTTGAAAGGTTGATCGATCAAATCAATTTATCAAAAACATCTTTCAAATTATTGACAGTAAGGATTAGCTTGTTTCACCAGTATGTAATTTTATTTAACAAGTATTTGCAATAAACTCTTAATATAGTATTGCTCTTGAGAGACTCAAGGGTTTAATTGTCTTTGCTGGTGGCTCTCTTGATGACTGGAATGTTCTGAACTGGTGTTAGTGTTCATAAGTGTGCCTTGAATACTAGCAACAGTAATTAGAAGGGATAGGAAGGATGATGGCAAATACTAACACATTCACTCACTAAGAAAAGGAAGGTTTTATTATATCAAAGGAGGCAAACGTACAGGTGGGTCACCTGATGTTAAGTGATCACCACCGTTCATAGACACTAGCAACACCAGGAGAGTCGCAAGTGTGTTACCAGCCTATGTATGGCAGGGGAAGGGGGAAACGAGGTGGGGCTCCGGCAATCTCACTGCCCGAACGAAACGCAACAATGCAAGCATTGTTACTTCACGTTGGTTTTCTATGAGAGGGTGGTACTACCCCGGGCGAACTGATGTATTCATGCTGAAACCAGTAATAGCTTCAACGTGACTCTATACCACCTACACATATTGCTATCCATACATGATTTTGAAGCAGTGATATTGTTTTGACGTTTCTAAGTGTTTTGACATTTTTAATTCATTTGTATTCATTATTCATTTGTTTTTATTTTTAATAGCTATTGTGTATATAATATATGAAAATGGTATTAGGTAGATACATATGTTGTATAAAGTATAAGAATTTAATATCAATAATAATGTATAGCTGTTTAATATAGTGTTAAAGAATTACTAATACCTACACATATATAGAATAGTTAATGAAGTGAATTGGCTCTGATGCTGCAAACAATATGAGTAACATGATGGAATAGGTTGATGTTGTGCAAATGGACTGCCTTATTCATAGTGAGCGATGCTCAGAGCCTAAGAAGAGTGGAAGATATAGTATGACATGGTTTAAGTCGATTTGCATGGTATAATTGATGGTCATTGGAGATTCTGAATTACACCAAGGAGCATTCTTCCCAACAAAAGTACATAGTTAACACATTACATTACTATAAATTATTTGATTACTACAAAAAGAGATGATCAATAACTTTATTATTCCTTTTGTATTCCAACAAAATAAACACTTGTATACATTATGCAGACGCAAGGACACGACGCGACCTTAGAATACATGATGTAACAGAAATGTCACTTATTTTTTTGATCAGTGCCTCTAGTAGTGTGGGTAAGAATAATCAGTTAGATAATATGGGTCAGAAGAATTTACCTAAGGTTTTTATTTGAGACTTTGTGAGGAAATTCCAAAAATTGTTTTGTACACAAGGGATTTGAATCATTTTCAAAATTAAGGTAAAACTAAGGTGAGTGGGAAGAGGTGAGGGTGAGTGTCTGGTGTTAATAACTAATATTATATATATATATATATATATATATATATATATATATATATATATATGTATATATATAGTTTTTTTCTGTCTTTGTAAATACTCTGTTGCCTGTGATTCTTCCCTTTCAATTACAACATAGTTCAAGAGTTTTTGACAGGATCTTGAAGTAGATAGGAAATTATACTATAGAGCATGGATTTTTGGCTTGCCATAAAAACTCTCCAGAAAGTTTTGGATAAGAGTGTCACCATCCTGTTAGTTGATTTAAATGATTGCAAGAAATTTGTAATATCATTATCTACTTGACAGTGGCAGTAATAATGTACTAGTAGGTTATCAAAAATAAAACAAAAATATAAGATGGCTGAAATGAAGTGTTTTATTTCCGTGTTCAAACTTTAATATGTTAAGTATAAAATGTATTGTTACACTTCAAAATGAGTTAAATCCAATTTTAATCATTTCCATGCATACTTTAAAGATTTCCAGTTTTTTACATCTGAAATGAGGTCCAAATTCTACTGTTCATAAGGTTTTTAGTTGTTTTTGTTTAGAATCTTCATATTTGACGCATATAAAATTGGAAGATGTTGCAAATTGAAGTTGAAACATTATATTAGTAATGTGATGAGTGATGTGTTGTATGGTTGGTGATGGGTGTCAGGTCGGAGCTGTTCGTGGAACGCAGCCGACGGTGCAGGCTGGAGGAGGAGGTGTGCGCGGCGCGGGAGGCGGCGTCCCTCCTGCGCGCGGAGGCGGCAGCGGCGCGTGCGGCGGAGGCGGCGGCGCGCGCGCGACTGGCGGGAGCGATGTCGCGCGACCACCAGTTCGCGGGACAGCTCGACGCCGCCGTCGACACGCTGCACACGAATCTCACCGACGTCGCGGTCAGTCATTACGGATACACCACCCTCCCGGGGGAGAGAGTGAGTTATGTCGGACTCGCACGGACTACAACCCCATGGTCGCATGGCAAAGGGTCGAATTATGCAAATTTTCTTGGGTAGCCGCCCCAATAGTCCTCTCGAAGGAAGGCAGCTGCAGGTCTTCGTCCTAATAAAGACAGACTGGGTACACACCGGCTGCCTCCCCTCGTCCGCTTGACCTGTTCAATGAAAAAATGGGCCCTCAAGCCCATCCCTTCAGGTCCAGCATGGTAATCGCCGCCTCCTCCCACCGGTCCTCAGTTGGCGGAGATAGCCGCTCAGAGCGTCCTCTACCTCCACTTGACCTCATTCATTATGCTATACTACCCTATAACCATAATTTCATCTGACAATCGACAATAGATAATGTACTCTAAGTATGATAAACACACTAAACCTGAAAACAAACTAACCCTCACATGCAAGTGCCAGAATACACCAAGTGCCAAATGACAGATATCAAACTTGAGAGTGGTGGTAGTTTCATAATAATGTTTTCCTGAAATTCCAACTCTTTAGCAAAAGCTTAGAGACCCAGTGTGTAAACACACTAACATGAACAGTTGACAGATTTTCAACATTGAATTTTTCACAGTATACGTATAGTCTCTTTGAATATAACCTTAACTTCAGGATTCGCACGATACAGTCAAAAGTTTAATACAAAACAAATATAGAATATCATTATAAAAATTTTAAATTAGTATTTAATTGTCTCAGTGCTATACATATAATAAGTATTAATATATGTGTTTTGCACATCTATATTCAAAGTGATCGCTAACATAGACGAGGAATGTATGCAAGCTTAGGTTTCTACAATGAACATTAATTCCTAAGTTATTTAATCATGCCATCACTGAATCTATTCACTCATTCCCTAGTAATGAAACAGATATAAAAGACAAAAAGTTGTTTTAAAATGTTTTTTAAGAATGAATAAAACACTTTTTTTTTCGATCTGATGTCGCTATTGACCCTGCAAGGTCTTAACAGTTTCTCCGGGCTACAACAATACACTCTAAATTTCAAAGAGCACTATTAAAGTGCCCTATATAATATATGTATATAAAGAAAAACAGCTTAGAAAAATGGTTTCACTCAACCTTATTATTACTGAAACATTAAACTTACGCCATTACAATTGGCATCAACAATACTTTAAGCAGATACCATATTGAAATTGTAACAAAAATAGTTAATTATTACCTACACAACACTATACCACGAATATTGGTATCTCTAATACTATGAAGTAAATTTCCATTCGGAATAATTTTTTTACATTTATTTACTATACACAATGTATAAATTAGTTCTGAAAATATATTTAATGAAAAAAAAAAAACATAAATTTGCTATGGAAAAATTTACATTGCTGTATGTTAATTTATTACATGTTATGTGCTAATTAAGTAAAAATATACAGAACAATAGAAATACATTATAATATATTTGTTTACTTCAATTCAGTTCAATCAAATTTGAACTCGCATTCCAATTTCCGTTGTCATATGCTGATTATTTAATCCATTATACCACAACTCTGTGGTTAGTGCATATGTATGGAATTTATTTAAATGTAGTTAATTGTTGCAACTGAAAATCATGTTGACCATGACTCCTGCAATTCTTAAAATATTTTAATATATTTAAATAATACTTCAAATTTAGTACGACTGATAAAATTGATATGCTTATTTAAGTGGTAGATCTGTAATAATATGGCTGAATAATCACTATAGTTTTACTAGAAATGTGTTGCTAATATTAAATAACAATTCCCTTACAGTCGAGAGCAACGGAGGCAGAATCTACTGTAGCAAAACTAAAGAATCAAATTAAGAAATTAAAGGTAAAAACATTATACAAATATACTGAATAATATGATTTAAAAAATACAGATTTGCATAAAAAATATGCCTTGTCTTGATACCTTACTATTATATGTTTTAAAATTCTGTATTACTTTATTTAACTGCAATAATAGCACGGTATCACACCTCTAGTTCTACTATTTTTTATAGCACGACAAAATGACTGCACTATTCCTAATGGTAAGCACAGTACAATCCAAAAACAATAGCGACCACTGAGTGACACACTATCCATCGCCGGTCAAAACTATCATGCCCGTCTGCAAAAAGCTGGATATGCACAGGCTGATCTTGAAACGGGACCCGCAGAAGCGAATCACTATTACGGGCTTTCTAGCCATGTACATGGTGGTTGCGACCCAGTCGGGCTGTAAAACCCTACCACTCCGCAAAACTATGAAATAGTATTGTTAGTGCAGCAGCTCCAACTCAACATGTGTTAATTTTAATCCCCAATAACTCGATTAGGCCTCCCACGGCAGCGGCTCAAGCCTAGGTTCGATCCCTCGGTAGGTAGCCCTTGAGTGCGTTGCTTGCGCGATACGGTGACACACAAATATACATCACCGCTACAACACTACACGATCACCCCCACACACGTGCACGCCTACACGCTTACACATGAAAGTGGAAGGGTTTACTTTTTTCCCTTATCGAACTGAAAAACTCTCAATTTTCCGATAATAAATATATGGAAGAGTTGTTGAGGCGTGTATGCTTGGTACACATATACGGTTCAACAACTCATACATATATGAATAGTTAGCTAAGATAGGTCGCGATTTTGCATGCAACAGGCAACAGCCAAGCCGAGGTGTGCCGCGCACCCTTGAGCTGGTTGCCATAATAAAATCGGCTGAGTGCCTTAAGCGCTCGCCTTAGTAGTCCGGTGAAGCTGTTAAGACCTTGATGGATCAATAGTGTAGTCATTTCGAGAAAAAAAAATTAATTCCCAAGAGTCTGAAATCGCGCACAAGTATATTTTCTACTCTTCATGCTGGTGTTGTGCTGTTGATGTTAACAATTAATTTTGTAATAATACTGTTACAGCGAAAGGCGTTTTTTGATATGTGGATAAAAAAGTGATTTTGTGACGTATTTGTTATTAACAGGAGGAGGTGCGCGAGGCACGCGCTGAGACCCACGCGTTGCGCTCCACACAGAGCGGAGCGGCCGCTAACTTGCGCCGCGCTACACTCGTCGCGGAGGCTTCCCTTAGGTGCATACCAATTTATGCTACACCTCGTAACACATTCTACTCAAACCACTAAACTGTCTGCTCAACACTCTAAACTTTCTGCTCAACTCCCTAAACCTTCTGTTCAACTCCCTAAACTTTTGTCAACTTTC